>QXTE01000072.1:5360276-5403806 GCA_003942145.1 Platysternon megacephalum
CCGCCCCCAGCAGCTCCCATTGGCCACAGTTCCCCATTCCCGGCCAATGGGAACTGCTGGGGGCGGTGCCTGAAGCAACAGCCACACACACCCCTGCGCCCCTCCTCCCCCAGGTTCCAGCCGATTCCCGGCGCGGGGGCAGGTCAAGCAGGCAGCCGCTCTAGGTAAACGTTGGGGGAAGGCGGGGGGGCCGTGAGGAGCTCGCGGGCTGCATGCAGTAACCCTGCGGGCCGCTTGTTTGAGACCCCTGTTCTAAGTCAATACCCATCTTAGCCATACTAAACACAGAGAGGAAACAGACTGGTTCCAGCAATGAAATGATCAGTGCTTGGCTGAGGCCTAAAGTCTTGGCAAGGGCTGGCACCTGATCTGCCAGCGTCCCAGACACCAACCCGGGAGGGGTTTTAAACACTTTAGAAGACAGGATTAGAATTCCAAATGACTTTGGCAAATTGGAGAATTGGTCTGAAATCAACAAGATGACATTCAATAAAGATAAGTGTAGTACTTTGCACTTAGGGAGGAAACATTGAATGCACAATTACAAAATGGGGGATAACTGGCTAGGTGGCAGTGCTGCTGAAAAGGATCTGGGGTTATGGTGGATCACAGATGAGTCAATTGTGAAAAGGCTAATATAATTCTGGGATGTAGTATCAGGAGTGCCGTATGTAAGACACAGGAGGTATTTTTTGTCCTGCTCTACTCAGCACTAATGAGGCCTCCGCTGGAGAACTGTGTCCAGTTCTGGACACCACACTTTAGGAAAGATGTGGACAAATTGGAGAGAGTCCAGAGGAAAGCAACAAAAATGACAAAAGATTTAGAAAACCTGACCTATGAGGAAAGGTTAAAAAAACCTTGGGCATATTTAGTCATGAGAAGGCAAGTTGGATGGGGGACCTGATAGTCTTCAAATATGTTAAGGGCTGTTATACAGAGGATTGAGATCAATTTATATGATTTGATGACTTATCAAGACCAGCTGACTGTAGAAGGGGCACCGCCATCTCCTGAGCATCCCTTGCAGCTGTGTTGCCTGCCTCAGTTTCCTCCACCCAATGAAGTAACAATGAAGTCACTTAGCCCAGTCAATAGGGTTGCCAATCCTCAAGGATTGGCCTGGAGTCTCCAGGAATTAAAGATTAATCTTTAATTAAAGATTATGTCATGTGATTAAATCTCCAGGAACACGTCCAACCAAACTTGGCAACCCTACCAGTCAAGGAGAAGACAACTTTACAGCAGTGTAACCCCCTTTAAAACAGACTTTGGAAAGGAGCACTAGGGTTTGCAGGCTTTTCCCTCAGAGCCCAGATAAAACTTAAAAGTCCCAAAACAAGTTTCTGAGTTCCAGTGGCAGCTCCCTCTGCCTGGAGAGCTCTGCCCCCTTCCCCCTGTTCTCCCGGGGCCTTTCCCAGGTCTCCCTGCATGGAGAGCTCTGCCCCCTTCCCCCTGTTCTCCCGGGGCCTTTCCCAGATCTCCCTGCCTGGAGATCTTCGGCCTAGCTCAGGCTCCCTAGGAGCTCCCCTCCCGGAGCTTCCTTTCTCCTCCAGAACTTTTTCCAGCTGCGCTCTCCTAAGCCTTTCATTAGGGCCAGGTGCGCCTGCCTTGATTAATTGGTAACCAAATGCTTAGTGTATCACTCTCCCCATGAGCCTGGGCTGGCTCCTTCCCTTCAGTGGAGCCTGGTGCAGGTTGGCTGGGCCTCTGCTTCCCTGACAGGCAGGGCCGGCTCCAGGTTTTTTGCCGCCCCAAGCAAAAAAAACCAAAACAAACAAAAAAAAACCGAGTGCCACCCGTTGAAAAGAGCCGCCCCCAAAGGGCCGGAATGCCGCCCCTTGAGAAGTGCCGCCCCAAGCACATGCTTGGAATGCTGGTGCCTAGAGCCGGCCCTGCTGACAGGTCCAGCCCCGTGACACTGACACACACCAGAGGAAAGGAGCACCTGGGGAGGGGGACAGTTTAGATTCAGGCTGCATTGGCCTGGTCTGTCTGAGGGAGCTACAGGACCCCAGCTAGCTCTCTGAGGGGGAGGCAGACCTGCTCTGTTCTTCAATCCCCCCCGCCATTGGTCCTGATGTGACTTTGGACAGCACAGAGATGCCTGGGAATGATGTGGGGGTGGGGCAGGAGAGGGACAGAGCCTGGGACCAACTCTGAGACCAGAACTCCAGGGGCCTGTTCACAGCAGCCCACAGCTGGAGAAGAGGGATGGTCTGCGTAAGGCCTTTTATCCAGCGCTCTGGGAGCTTGGGCTGGGAGCGAGGCTGGCCAATCGGCTGGGTGTGCTGGTGCAGGGTAATTCATGGACACAACATTGAAAAATGCAGGCGTTTCTTTTTCTTGCAAAACTATATCTCCTGTGTGGCTCTGTGCTCTCTGCCTGGAGGCTGTGCCGCTGGCCAGGGGAGGGAAAGGGAACGAGGTATGGGGTGGGGGTGGGGGTGGGGGGACTAAAGGCATGCAGGTCCAGGTCCTGTTACGTGAGCACCCTGGCCTTCATACAGGGCACGCTTGAAACACACAGGAAGGAAATCAACTGCACTTTACATGCCCATTAACCCTTGCTGCTTTCCGTTTCTTATTGAGATGCTGATACTAGAAAAGGAGAAAGGATAGCCTCGGGGCTACGCACTGGAGTGGGCCTCAAGAGAGCTGGGGTCAATCCCTGACTTTGCCACCGTCTTCCTGTTTGACTTGGGACAAGTCATTTAAACTCTCTGTGCCTCAGTTTCCTACATGTAAAATAATGATTCTTTCCTCCCTCCCTCCCTCCTTCCCTCCCTCCTTGTCAGTCAATTCGTGGGCATGTCCCTGGCTGGACGGTACGGGGCAGGCTGGCCCACCCTACGGGAGAGCAAAGGAGGGTGCCTGCGGCTGGTAGACCCATGCAAGGAGACATACACTGAGGGCGTGGGAACAGAGTCTGACCGGGTGGGGGTGAGCGTGGCACTGGGATGCCTATGCAGGAGCAGCAGAGAACGTGGGTGCCAAAGGGAGCGGACATGGGCGAGTGCTGGAAATGGAGCCATGTTCCAGAGCCATGGATCAGAAGATGAAGGGGCTCCCTTACACTGACTCCCCTGTGGAGAGGGTGGGCCAGCAGCATCACTCCCCTCGAGCGACTCCTCCTCCATGGCATGTCCCCTCCCATGCTCTGTCTCCCGCACAGCTGTACCCTCATCAGTCAGTGCCTGCCTTCCAGGGACAGCCCAGACCCCAACAACATACCCCTTCCCACCGCTTCCGATCTCCAGCCTGCGCCTCCCCACGCTCCCCTTCCTGGCGTCTCTGACCGGTGGCGTCTGACAAACGGTGCATGGCTTGGACGGGCTGTCCTGGATGCTGCGCTTTAGGACTCAATAAACGCAACCTCGGCTTTGATTTCACAAATCCCCCAAAGCCGAATGTTCACTGTGCTGCTCTGACCAGTTCCAGGAACACCCTGCCCCCCCCAGCGGCACCACGCGGGGGACTACAGCACCACCGACCAGCATCAGGACAGACTGTGCGTCGGGTTCGTCCACGCCACCCTCACACACACAGCCGCAGAGGCAGCCATCCCCCTCTCCACCAGCATTCTCTTGGCCAGGATGAGTCTCCACGAGCGGGTGACAGACGGCTCCCCTAATAATATCAATATGCCTGTCAGCGCCAGCTGTTGTGGGCTCCTCATTCAGGCTCTGGCCGGGGAAAGGCCGTTGCCTGGCCTGGCCATTCATTATTTAATCCTTCCCCTCTGTTTCCACACGTGCTGCACGGTACGCGGCAGGCAGGAGTCGTAAAGGCAACATAGCCAACAGCGGCCCTGTTCAGCCAGCGACAGGAATTCCACCTAGCTGGGAGCCTTGAAGGGCAGTAGGCCGTTCCGCTCGTACCGTCTGGCACAGGCGCTGACAGTGTAATCAGGGTAGGGCTTCGTAAACCAGGGACGCAGTAACTGGGCAAAGCCTCCCAGAATGGCAGTGGGGAGAGAGGACCTATTAATGGTGGCCGGGATATGGCTCTGGGTTGGGCCATTCTGACTCTGCTCATCAGCCCAGGGAGCAGAGGCTGTTTTGCCAGGCCAGTCTATGCAGATTGAGGAATCTGCTGTGCCCATTCGCCAGGGTTTGCAGCACCACAGAGCGGCCATTTCCCCAGCTGACGTAGCTGAATGGCTATAAAATGGCAATATGGGTTAACCCCAGCACAGACTGACAAATCTATGTGTGGAAAAGCTCCAGGAACTCTGGGGCATTGTGCACTTTGATCACACGCCTGCATGGCTTGGATTGCCAAACGCAGCTGCAGGATAGTAGCATTCAGGATGGCCAGCTCCCATAAAGCAATCCCTGCTCTCTTGCCCAAGGTGCGCAGAGCTGTTGTGGGCGGCTTGCATTCCAGTGAGAGGACAAGCTCCTCCCGGATGGGAAAGGTCTGGCTTATTCAGAAACATGCCAGGGCTCTGGTTCACCCACACATGCCGTCCATGGATGTGCTCCTGCACCAAATGCAGCTCTCCAGCTGGTGATGGCACCAGGGCCTGTGCTTTTCTTACTCGCTTGCAGCAAGGACTCCGTGGCTACCGATTCTTGCACCCTGAGAGCCCTTGTGCCCTGCTGGAATATCTCTCCCCACCCTCCCTTAGATGGAGGCAGTCACCAGACTCTTCAGTGTGGTCCAGTAGACAGGGCACTAGACTATGACTCAGGACACCTGGGTTCTACCCCCAGCTCTGCCACTGGCCTGTTGGATGACCTTGGTCAAGTCACTTCCCTACCCTGGGCCTCAGTTTCCCCAGCTGCAAAACAAGCTGGTGAAAAGCACTAGCTAAGAGCTGGGTAGTATTTCCAGGCAGAAGCTGGCCTTACTACAGCTTCTCCAATCTGTGGCTAAAAATGAAATAGCCCATTGCTTATTTCAGGCACCTTCTATAACAACATGCACTATAAATTAATATATGTGGCTGTGGGCATTTGTTGTAAAAATGGATTAGGACCCACAGCGGCTATATACAGCATGATCTAAATTCAGCACTGAAGCAGATGCATCTCCTACTGAAGTCACTGGGAGCTGCACCTTTCATTAGGGCTAAAGTTGGTCCATGCTTCAGTGCCTGCCACTCTGTAGCAGTTGTACTGCTTGTCTAGCAATGAAATGGACCGCAAAGCGCTCTTTAGGGACTGCACTGGTTACAGGGCACTTTGCGACATCAGTATCTATTTCCTCTAGCAACAAACTAAGTTACAACATAATTTGATATTAAATTAGCCAGAGGGAAAAAAATCCCAGGAATCTCCCTCCCCTTGCTTATACAAGATCCATTGAGGGTCAGGCAATAGCTGAGACCAGTGATGGGAAGGAAATGTAAGGTCATTCTTTACCGCAGTTATTCATTGTAGATGGTGAAAATCTGCAGCATTGAACTAAAAAAACCCCACAGCATTGAAAGACTTTGCTCTGGAAGAAGCTGGATGTAGGTCACTTTCCAGCACAACGGTAGCAGCCTTTCACCAATCTCACCTAAAAGGTACAGCGCATAGAGCGAGCGTTAGCATTTTATTCTGCTTGGCAGTGATGCAAGGAACCTACAGGCCTGTGTCCTGTAAAACATTTGCTTAAGCAATTAGCATACATGAGCATAAGGCTCTGAGGCTTGTGAACTTTGGCATAGGTAAATGGCTGCACTGTTACCTTGACTTTGGGGGAACTTGGAATAGCGTGCTTAAGGGGGCAGTTTGCCCATAATGATACCAGGTAACTGCAGGAACACTGAACTGATACTAGGCTTGGATATTTTAGGATAGATTGTTGGCAGATGCTTAACCACGAATTTGCCCTGGCAACAAATTGACGTATGTGGTAATAAGCTAAAATCATTAATATACTAACCTATGGGATAAAAGGCACCCCAATGTTATTAGGGTGAGGAAGTTGGATACGGACGAGGGAGGCTGGGCATTTGAATGAATATTCATGACAGCCCCTAGGACCTATAATAGGCCAGACCACCATGTAAAGGGGGTCGTTGTTGGTCGATCTGGATCTGGACCATCGGACTTGTCGGCATGCCAGGGACAGAGCAGGTTCTTTGTCTATGACAGCCAGATCCCTAAGAAAGGGTGTGAGTATCTGTATCTGTGTGAGGAACGGTACGAGACATCACCTGAACTCTATTTTTTGCTCTTTTTATGTGATGTGGTGCTTTTGTGTCTTTTCTAATTGTATTCATAAAAGTTGTTATAAAGTTGTGTTAATAAAAGTTGCTTTGCCCTCAGTGTGTCTTCGTTCTACACATCGGAGTTCCCAACCAGATATTGAACTAGATCACCTTGGGTTTTGTTGTGCCTGATTCTTAGACTAGAATCCTACAATCTCCCAGCTCTTTAAATTAGTATCAATTGGAAATCAATAATCAATAACCACAAAAGGATCAGGCTACAAAGGGAAACATAATAAATAATAATATCCTTAGCTGTTCTATAGCACTTTTCATCAGTAGATCTCAAAGCATTTCTCAAAGGAGGTATCATGATCCCCATTTTACAGAGGGGGAAACTGAGGCTGCGACAGGTGAAGTGATTTGTGTAAGGTCACCCACCTGGCCAGTGGCAGAGCTGGAAAGAGACCTCAGGCCTCCTGTGTGACAATCTAGTGCTCTGACCACTAGGCCATAAAAAAGTTTAAGGAGTTTAAAAATGAAATATTCAAATGTCATATTTAGTCCAAAGAAAAGGAGTCTCCCCCCCAAGATCCCATTTGCCCACTCCCCAAACAGCTCAGTGCCATGGTGACCCACACTTCCAATTAAGCAGAAGAGGCAGCCCCCTCTGAATATGATCTGATGCATCCACTGGAGAAGTGATATGTTCCCCTAACTCCCTGGGGCTCAGTGTTCTGCCTCTGCAGCATTCCCAGGCCCTGCCGGCCCAAGGAGTGAGAATGAATAATAGATAACAACTAATTGCACCGGTGTGAACATGCAGCTGAATTTACTCTCTAGGCTCTGTGAAAACTGCTGATATCATAAGCAATGAGAACGCTGCTTGAGCCCCTGAGGTGAATTACTGCCTTGAATCCACTCCAGAGCTGACTGTGATCCTCCATGGGACGGAACACGGAGCTAATTAGACAGAAGAAGCCACCACCTCTATTGATTTCATCTTAAGAATGAAGATGGATATTGAATTCAGTAGGATAGAGCTGCTGCCTTTAGGCCAGAACCCACACATGACAAACGATTAATTAATCATGTTAGTGCACCCTTCAAAGACAGGCTGCTTTGGTGAGGTAACGCCCAGGACTTCTGCCACGCTGCACAGCCAGCCATACAATCTAGAGGCCCATATCTGATGAGTGGCCCTGGGGTGGGTGCTGGTGACACCCACATTCAGACAGCTAAAGGAGTAGTTACTAGGATCACCAAGAGACAAGTGGCTTCCAGCTGATTATTGTTGGAGCCTCCTGGGTAATGGAGTCGCCCAACCTCGTGTGCCTGTTTTCCCTCCCGTCCCTTTCCACGTCTTTTATTCACCTTCTCGCACTCATGTTTTCTATTTGATAGTGTGATGCTTCCTGTGGGTACCCAGGTTTGTGAGTTGCGTCACTACACCCTGTCGTTAGCATGAGGGAGCCTTGTCTGTGCCTGCCGGGAGTCAGCTCCCCAACTCCACTGGCCACGGGCAACACAAGCCCTGTACTCTAGGCCTTGCAGGGCCTGTTGTCACTCTGCAGGCTAGTGATAGGCCCACTTCAGCCCTCAAACATCTCCCTGAGTGTCCAGCCCCTGGCCCGCTGGACACCCACAGTATTCACAGATTTGCTGCTCCCAAAGAAACAGGGGATCCCGGCTTACCTGATCCACCTCAGATTATCGTTCTTAGATATGTTTATAGTGAGATCAAGCGTAAGTTCATCTTACAAAGCACAGGGATTCGAGTAGTAGCAAGCGGAAGTATTGGAAGCAAATGGTTACATATAAAATAAAATCATAACACGCATTCCAGAGTCTTAATTCACAAGATACTCTCATGTCTTGTAGAGTACTGCTCACCCAGAATGCTTGCCACACATTACAGCCAGGCTGGCTGTGACTCTCTTTTCACTTATCTTGTGACTTTGTTGGTTTATGGAGGAAACAGAAGCAGATATCAAAACCTGGTCTACTACTCATCATCGTCCCTGAAAAGTACTTGTGCTCCCCTTCGCTAGTTAGCACTTCTTATTGCTATTCTTATTTCTCAAGGTGGGCAGAGAAGCTGCCATGGGCTCATGGATGAGCTTAATACAATGGGGATAGGAAGGAGACACTTGGACTATCAGAAAGACAAAGTCCAATAAACAATATTACCTCGCCCACTAATTTCTGTTGATGAGAGAGACAAGCTTTTGAGTTCACACAGAGCTCTTCTTCAGGTCTGGGAAAGGTGCTCCGAGCATCACAGCTAAATATAATGTGGAACAGATTGTTTAGCATAAGTAGTTAACACATACTGTAAGACAGTGGTTTTCAACATTTACAAACTAATGTACACCCCTGCCGGGAGTCTGATTTGTCTTGCATACCCCAAGTTTCACCTCACTTCAAAACGACTTGCTTACAAAATCAGACATAAAAATACAGAAGTGTCCCAGCCACACTAATTCTGAAAAATTGCTGACTTTCTAATTTGTATCATATAATTATAAAATAAATCGATTGTAATATAAATATTGTACTTACATTTCAGTGTATGGTATATAGAGCAGGATAAACAAGTCACTGTCTGTATGAAATTTTAGTTTGTACTGACTTTGCTAGTGCTTTTTATGTAGCCTGTTGTAAAACTAGGCAAATATCTAGATGAGTTGACGTACCCTCTGGAAGCCCTCTGCGTACCCCCAGGGGTACGCGTACCCCTGGCTGAGAACCACTGCTCTAAGAGACCATTCAAGGTAGAGCGGCCTGTTAACACCTCTGTCATAGGACAAAAGTGGGTTACAGATTGTTGCAATAAGCCACAAATCCAGTTACTTTGTTAAAACCATGATTTTTTGTGCCTAGCAAAGTTCTGAATTTAAGCTCCCAGGCTCGTCTTTTGTTGTGCAGGTTTCCTTTGGGGATGAGGACTGAGAGGTCAGATACTGGGAAAAGTGTTCTCCCACAGGTGATAGGCTGTCTTTGTCTTTTATCATTTTCCTGTGTGAGTTCCTTCCGGAGTGTAGCCATTGTCTGGTTTCATCTACATAGGTGTTATTGGGGCATTTAGTGCATTGGATTAGGTACACCACATGTTGTGATAGGTGTGTGTAGGTCCCATGGACCTTGAAAGGTGTGTTGTGGGGGCTGTTGATCATAGAATCATAGGACTGGAAGGAACCTTGAGAGGTCATCTAGTCCAGTCCCCTGCACTCAAGGCAGGACTAAGTATTATCTATACCATACCTGACAGGTGTTTGTCCAGCCTGCTCTTAAAAATCCCCAATGATGGAGATTCCACTCCCCCCCCCTCCCAAGGCAATTTATTCCAGTGCTTAACCATCCTGACAGTTAGGAAGTTTTTCCTAATGTCCAACCTAAACTGCCCTTGCTGCAATTTAAGCCCATTGCTTCTTGTCCTATCCTCAGAGGTTAAGAAGAACAATTTTTCTCCCTCCTCCTTGTAACAACCTTTTATGTACTTGAAAACTGTTATCATGTCCCCTCTCAGTCTTCTCTTCTCCAGACTAAACAAACCCAATTTTTTTCAATCTTCCCTCAGAGGTCAGGTTTTATAGACTTTTAATAATTTTTGTTGCTCTTCTCTGGACTTTCTCCAATTTGTCCACATCTTTCCTGAAATGGGGCGCCCAGAACTGGACACAATACTCCAGTTGAGGCCTAATCAGCGCGGAGTAGAGTGGAAGAATTACTTCTTGTGTCTTGCTTAAAATACTCCTGCTAATACATCCCAGAATGATGTTTGCTTTTTTTTGCAACAGTGTTACACTGTTGACTCATATTTAGCTTGTGATCCACTATGACCCCCAGATCCCTTTCCGCAGTACTCCTTCCTAGACAGTCATTTCCCATTTTGTATGTGTGCAACTGATTATTCCTTCCTAAGTGGAGGACTTTGCATTTGTCCTTATTGAATTTCATCCTGTTTACGTCACACCATTTCTCCAGTTTGTCCAGATCATTTTGAATGTTAATCCTATCCTCCAAAGGACTTGCAACCCCTCCCAGCTTGGTATCATCCACAAACTTTATAAGTGTACTCTCTATGCCATTATCTAAATCTTTGATGAAGATATTGAACAGAACCGGACCCAGAACTGATCCCTGCGGGACCCCACTCATTATGCCCTTTCAGCATGACTGTGAACCACTGATAACTACTCTCTGGGAACGATTTTCCAACCAGTTATGCACCCAACTTATAGTAGCTCCATCTAGGTTGTATTTCCCTAGTTTGTTTATGAGACGGTCATGCGAGACAGTATCAAAAGCCTTACTAAAGTCAAGATATACCACGTCTACTGCTTCCCCCATCCACAAGGCTTGTTACCCTGTCAAAGAAAGCTATCAGGTTGGTTTGACATGATTTGTCCTTGACAAATCCATGCTGACTGTCACTTATCACCTCATTATCTTCTAGGTGTTTGCAAATTGATTGCTTAATTATTTGCTCCATTATCTTTCCAGGTACAGAAGTTAAGCTGACTGGTCTGTAGTTCCCCAGGTTGTCCTTATTTCCCTTTTTATAGATGAGCACTATATTTGCCCTTTTCCAGTCTTCTGGAATGTCTCCCGTCTTCCATGACTTTGCAGAGATAATTGCTAATGGCTCAGATATCTCCTCAGTCAGCTCCTTGAGTATTCTAGGATGCATTTCATCAGGCCCTGGTGATTTGAAGACATCTTACTTGTCTAAGTAATTTTTGACTTGTTCTTTCTCTATTTTAGACTCTGATCCTACCTCATTTTCACTGGCATTCACTATGTTAGACATCCAATCGCCACCAACCTTCTTGGTGAAAACCGAAACAAAGAAGTCATTAAGCACCTCTGCCATTTCCACATTTTCTATTATTGTCTTTCCCCACTCATTGAGTAACAGGCATAGCAGTGGAGATATGTCTGCAGGTTTTGCATCTGTTATTATGGCAGGATCTGGTGCTGCTTTGAGTTGGTGGGTCCTGGTTTGTGGGGAGGTTGCTTCTAATGATGAGCTTGACAACGTTAAGGAGTTGTTTAAGGCCAGAAGAGGAAATTTGGGAAAGATTCCTTTCAGGATATGGTCCCCATCAAGTATGGGTTGGAACTGTTTGGAGGTACCCCATATGGATTTCAGTGTGGGGTGGTAGGTGACAACTATGGGTGTGTGGCTGGAGGTTGTTTTTTTTTCCAAATTGAAGCAGGTTTTCTTGGGGTATTTAGGTGGCCTGTTCCATGATGCAAGCTTTTCCTTTGGTGGAGCGTCCTTGTTTGGTGAAGGAGGTTTTAAGTTGTGTTAAGGTTCATATCCTGAACTTTCTCCTCGGAGCATATTCTGTGGTGTCTGTGTGCCTGCTTATACATAACAGATTTCTGGGTGTGTTTCAGGTGGTTACTGGATCTGTGGAGCTAAGTGTTAGGGTGACCAGACAGCAAGCGTGAAAAATTGGGACCGGGGGAAGGGGATAATAGGCACCTATATAAGACAAAGCCCCAAGTATTGAGACTGTCCATATAAAATTGGGACTTCTGCTCATCCTAATAAGTGTGGTGATCCATGGGTTTCTTATATATAGTTGTCTGTAGGGTTCAACTGTTGAAACTGATCGTGGTGTCCAGAAGTTGATGCTGGTGCAGGAGTTTTCTGAAGACAGTTTGATGGATGGGTGGTGTTTGCTGAAGTTGTGGTGGAAATCTATGAGGGAGTTTAGGTGTCTTTCCAGAGGATGAAAATACCATTGATGTATCTCAGGTATATCATTGATTTTGTGATGCATTTGTCCAGAAATTCTTCTGCAAGGTGTCCATGAAGAGGTTGGTATATTAGGGAGTCATCCTAGTACCCATGGTTTGGACAAAGTATTTGTTATTGAATGTAAAATTGTTATGGGTGAGGATGGAATGGATGAATCTGGCAATGTATTTGACGTGGATATCTGAGGGCTGTCCGCTGTCTTACAGATATTTGAGGCAGGCAGCGATGCCATCAATGTGAGGGATGTTGGCGTATAGGGATCCATGGTGGTGAGGATGAGGGAAGTTGTTAATTGTGTAGCGTTTGTGGAGGAAGTCAGTTGTGTCCTGGAGGAAGCTGGCCCTTTGTGTGGTGAGTGGTTTGAGGATGGTTTCTATGAATCCTGCTTCTCCTTCAGGAATAGTAACGTAGCCAGATATGATGGGTCTGCCTGGGTTCCCTTGTTTGTGTATCTTGGGAGACACATAGAAGGTCCCTGGGGATGAGGCTGTAGAGTTTTTCTTGGAGTTGTGTGTGGACAATTAGGCTGCTGCACGAGCTTTTCAGGACTAGCGTTGCTTTGCCTGAAGCCACAGCGTATTTGCAATGGGACATGTACGTGTGTGAATCTGGGATTATGCAGCTTCTCCTGAACCATCCCTCAGTTCCTTTCCTCTGCCCCCTATGCCTGAGCCGAAACCAGCTCTCACCAGACTGGGAAACTCTGAGGTCGGTCCCGTCTACACAAGAAAGCTGCACCAGCTAAACATCAATGGTTTTTTAAAGCAATGTAGTTAAATAAATCCGTCCCGACTCCTGTGTGAGCACTCGCCTGGATTAAGGGTGGTTTACTTTACTTGCGCTTAAACCAACTCATGGAACCAATTCAGGCCGGAAATAAGGCCTGTCCCTGAGGGTAACTAACCCTGGGAACCATGTACCACGGCTCAGGGGGGATTCTCCTGCCCCACCCCACAGATGAGGGCAGCCGGCTTCAGTGCGGCTAACGCGCATGCTCCGGCGATGGCTAAGGGGAGCAACGCCTGCGGAAGAAGGGGGGCTGCCACGCCGCTCCGTAGTCACGTGACTCACTCCCGTCCTTTCGTGCTCCCCTGTGCACCTGCGCAGAGTGGCGGGGAGGCGGTTGTGACAGCGCGTGTCCCTGCTGAGGAGCCGTAGCGCGGGCGGGGCCAGAGGGCGGAGCGGGACAGCAGAGCCCGCCGCCGCCGCCCAGCCGCAGTCCCGGCCGCGGAGCCCGAGCAGCCTGGCCGCCGCCGCCATGTTCCGGATCGAGGGGCTGGGGCCCAAGATGGACCCGGAGGAGCTGAAGCGGAAGATGCGGCAGGATGTTTTCACCTCGGTCCGCACCTTCCTCATCTACGTGGCGCTGCTGCGGATCAGTGAGTGACAGGCGGGGCGCGCGCTGGCCCTCCCCCTCCCTCAGGGCCTCGCCACGAGCCGCCCGCCCCACGTGGGCGCGCGCTGCCTCCCCTCCGTGACCCGGCCGGCGCTCGGGGCGCGCTCAGCACGTGCCCTGCCCGCCCGTGGGGCGCAGCGCGGAGCCGGCGGGAGCAGCGAACCCCCGGGGCTCGCCGTGGCGGGAGGGGGCTAGCTCGGGCGGGGCGCTGGGCTGCTAGCCGTCCGTCCCCCCCCCCCGCGATCGCAGCGTAGACACCCCCGCGGCCAGCTGCACCCTATAGGGTGCAACCCCCCCTGCAAACACGGCCAGCTGCCTTGTGCGGGCCGGACCCCAGCGAAGGACACGCGTGTCTGTGTCGGAAAAGTCTCCCGGCTCGTCGCATTTGCAGACCAGGTGGGAAGTTTTCAAGCCCGAACAAACGAAGTCATTCAGTCGATCTGCCCGAGGCTGCGCTGGCCTAAGGAGCGAGTTGTTAGCTGGTTCCAACCCAGACGTGGGTCCTGCTCCTGGTCGTTCTCGGGGATCTCTCCACCCCACAGCTCTCGCAATAAACTTGCCAGGGGTTGACTTTCTCCTGGTGCATCTCTTTGGCTTTCAGACCTCGAGTAGCGTCTTAAATTCTGTGGTCTCTAACCGTAGCTCTGTCTTCAAAGTAAACATTTCACTCAGCTGGTTAAAATGTGACGTTAGAAGCAGTGCCTGTAACACCGAACTTGTACTTCTGCAGGTCCTCAAGCCGTTAAAACAGGGGTAGGCAACCTATGGCACACGTGCCGAAGGCAGCACGCGAGCTGATTTTCAGTGGCACTCACACTGCCCGGGTCCTGGCCACCGGTCCAGGGGGCTCTGCATTTTAATTTAATTTTAAATGGACTTTCTTAAACATTTTAAAAACCTTTACATACAACAACAGTTTAGTTATATATTATAGACTTATAGAACGAGGCCTTCTAAAAATGTTAAAATGTATGACTGGCACGCGAAACCTTAAATTAGAGTGAATAAATGAAGACTCAGCACCCTACTTCTGAAAGGTTGGTGACCCCTGCATTAAGGTACAGGCAGAGCAAAATGTATGCCTAAAACAACTTCTAATCCTGTTTAATTGAACTAAAAATCTATATCTTGGTTGTATGTTCTTTTTCAGCTCCATACATCTTAAAGAAATTGGATAATATATGAATACAGAAGAGCTGCAAAGACTGGATACATGGAAACACAAAAAGGATCGTGGATGCTTTTCTCTGTTAAAAAACCAAGGTGCAAAAGGCAGACTTCACATACCGAATGGATCTAAAAATTTCATTTAAGCATATTTGACTTTGTGAGAGCAATGGCCTAGCTGGAAGTATGGAAAATAGTTATTGTCCTTGTGATTGACTTCAAGTCATGTAATGCTCCCATGTGGCGGCATATATCTCTGTTTGTGCTGGTACAGCCCTTGTCTTGTGTCCAGAAATTGCATCATACTCCATTTTTTGTAAGAAGTTAAGTGCAAACAGATTTCTTTGTTCTGGAGCTACCTCTAAAATACCACAGTGCTATGGCTGTCGATCTTACTGAACCTGTCTGTGTGAAAAATGAAGTTGTTTGGATCCCTGAACTCCATCTAGGAAGCTGTTAACTTGAATCCAGTTAATTGATTTATGTTGTTGTTGTTGTTGAAATAAAATGGAATAACAAGTCTGTGATTTCAGGCACTGTTCTATTGCTTTATTTTTTAATAAAATCAATTAACCTAGAAGGCTCGTGGGATCTTTTTACTCCTGTCCCCTCACCCAATGTCGTCTTTTACACAAGTGTTTCTCATGTATGGAGTGGGGGTGGGGGAGTGAGGTGCGTGTGGGGATTGGGAAAAGCAGAGACCATGGCAAGAATGAGGAAGGGGATAGGAAATGCTGTGCTCGTCCGTTTTTAGGAGGAGACTGTTCATGCCCTGGGAAGTTTACAGTCGAAATAGACAAGACAGATAAAAGGTAGATGGGGAAATAGTGGCACAAAGAAGGGAAGTCACCCAGACAGTGAGTGACAGAGCTGGGGTTAGAACTCAAGTCTCCTGTGCTCCAGTCTAGTGCTCTGGTCTGAGTTAAGATTTCCTCAAATGTATTTTGTTGTTCCAAAATATTCAGTAAAGCTTACTTATGCATGCCATTTGCTCATCTCTGGCTGTGACATAGCTTCCCCATCACCATAATACCTGCTGCTTCCTAGTCTTCCGCACCTTCCTAGAACCGTCTGCTCGCCCGTCTCTAGCGGGGGTCCCTTGCTGTTGGGTCTTTTTCTAGCACAGAAAATAAATTGCTGAATCCTAGGACGCTCGAAGGCAGAAAATGCAGCTTAGCAAACTGGTTTTCCTTGGGCACTTCCTCGCAGCAGGGCGACTTCTTCCAAGTCAAGCCTCAAGTGGGTTCCTGCAGTGGGACCAGATTAGCAACAGCCAGGTGATACCATCTGTTAGCTCACAATGCTGAGTTGAGCTGCCACTGGACCCAGGAAGGTGAGTCAGGAATTCGACTCAGTGACCCACTGAGCCAGATTTTTATGAAAATCCCAATAGAGTCTAACTACATTTGAAAATCTGACCCTGTGGGACTCGTAGAGCGAAGTCCCTGCACAACCATGTCCTGCTACCTGGGTAACTATAGGCCTATTAACCCGCTAGCACTCCTGGGTGAAATAATGGAAAAGCTGATATAGATTCAGTTGATAACTAAAGGATAGAAATACGGTTAATGCCAGTCAACATAATTTTATGGAAAATAGGACTTGTCAGACAAACCTGATTTCATTCTTTGATGAGATTATGAGTTTGATTGATACAGGTAACTATAGATATAACACAGATTACAGTAAAATGAGTTTGTAGTGTAGGAGATTCTGATTAAAATTAGTGCTATACCATATCAAAGCACATGCTATATGGATTAAGAACTGTCTAGCTGACTGATCTCAACAAGTAGTCGTCAGTGGGGTCACAAACGAGGTGCTCCTAGTGGGGTTCTGCAGGAATCAGTACTAGGCCCAACACTTCAGCATGATCTCAGAGTAAATCACTGCTGATAAAATTTGCAGATGACACAGAGTAGCAGAGTGATAAATGATGAGGACAGGGCAGTCATACAGAGCCAAATGCAAAGTTAGAGATCTAGCAATAAGGGATACAGGCCATCCGTACAGAATGGGGGACTGCCCTGGAAAGCAGTGACTCGGAGAAGGTTTAGGTTGTAGGGGGATTGTGGCAAAAAGGGCTGATCTGCCTCCTTGGATGTGATGCAGGAGAGTGGTGAGTAGGAAGGTGATTTTTACCTCTGTGTATGGCATTGGTGAGGCTGATGCTGGAATACTGGGTACAGGTCTGATGTGTGCATTTTAAAAAGGAAGCTGAAGAATTGGAAAGGATGCGGAGAAGAGCCACAACAATAATTTGGGGCCGGAGACAATGCCGGCAGCAGGACGCACAAACGTCACGGTCAATGTCCTCTGGGCTGGTGGGGCAGAATCTGTGTTCCATCGCAACTGCCCATGGGCATCCACATCCGTGGGTTCAGACTGCACAGGCACATCTGTGTAACTTCCTCCTGGAGCGCTCTGATCCCCCAGCATGGTACAGTCTATTTTCTCCTCCCTCCCCTGTGGCTGTCACACCAGGGCCATTCTTCCTGCTCCTGGGCTGATGGCCTGTGTCAGGCCCTAGATTACTGGTCAAAGAGCGAAACTGGATTCTCAGTGCACAGTGCCTCCACCTAGTGGAGGAGTGAATAACAATATGGCACCCCTATGACCTCTAGAATAGGGGTTCTCAAACTGGGGGTCAGGACCCCTCAAGGGGTTGCGAGGTTATTACCTGGGGGGTTGTGAGCTGTCAGCCTCCATCCCAAACCCCGCTTTGCCTCCAGCATTTATAATGGTGTTAAATATATAAAAAAGTGTTTTTAATTTATTAGGGGGTCGTACTCCGAGCGCTGCTTTACTCTGTTATATCTGAATTTGTGTTATATCGGGTCGCGTTATATCGGGGTAGAGGTGTATTTAAATGAACACTAGCTGTAAGAGCAAAATTCTTCTTGGGTCAAAATTCTTAACACATCCCTGCGAACTCTCCCCTATTTTGAAATAGCTGAGACGTGTCATTTCCTGACTGGAAGCTTTATTCTTTGCATAAAATAGTGGCCCATATCCCTCTTCCCCATTTCCCCACCAAACACACACACAGTTGTATTTTGCAAATTATCCTGGAATAAGGAACTGGGGTTTCAACCCCCATAAATGAAAAAACACTTCTTGGGTCGCCCCCAGGTTACAAGTCCTTTTAAGCGGTAGACCATTCTGAAGATCACCCTGACGATGGAGTCTTTTCCTGGGGAAAGGGGTGGGGTTGCAATTGGAAAAGCACCATGTTATTGTGAACAACCAGGGCTGGTCAAACATTACCTGTGGGAACAATTTTTTTGACAAAAAAATGTTCATGAAAAGTGTTTGCTTTCCACAGAAAATGTTGATGACTTGTCCAAAAACCTAATGCCTGAAAACAGAGAACTTCAGTTGACAATTTGGAGATGCTACCATCATCCTTCTTGGGAGCTGTAGTTTGGACTAGGGTTGCCAACCATCCAGGATTGTCCTAAAGTCTCCAGGAATTAAAGATTAATCTTTAATTAAAGATTGTCATATGAGGCGACCTCCAGGAATACGTCCAACCAAAACTGACAACCCTAGTTTGGATGCATGGTGGCCCAGTTCTCTACGTGCTGGGCTCTTAAGCCAGACTACTTCTCCCATGGTGCCCCAAAGCCATGTGACTCATCATACACTGTCATGGCTCAGGAAGAGCATTCCGGTGCATTGTAGCTGTGAAGCCTAGGGGACAAAATTAAAAATAACTGCCATTCTGATGTCATCACTTGACTCCAGTAGCCAGAACCCCAGGCACACACCTGTGTTGCCTGTACCTAAATCCGCCTTCCTGGCTGCTGCTTGCAATGTTCTCTAGTTCTAACGGATCTAGTTCACCTTTATGCTGCTCTCCTGTTTCTTCTTCGCTGCACATGGTCCTGCCCTACTCCTAGTTCTCTGCAGTTTGAAAAGGTGAGAGAAATGCTGCGAAAAGATGTAAGCACTGTGACACCTTGGCTCCTACCAGCCTTAAAGATCACCACAGGGTGACACCAACACCCCCCCCAGTCCCAGATTTTCCTCCAGAAACGTATGTCCTGTAATGCCCAGCCCTCTCCTGGACAGTACGAATATACTGAGTCCCTTATTCCTTTAAGGGAATAATATGCCAGATGGTTATTTTAAATAGCGTTACCCAGACACTCCAGCTTAAACACACTGGAACTGATAAAACAGTAAAACAAGGTTATTAACGACAAAGAGAGATTTTAAGCGAGTACAAGCCAGGAGGCATAAAATAAAAAATGGTTAAAAGAAAACGAAAGGTAAAACACTTACTAATGCCTAACTTAACAAATGGTATTAGATTCAAGCAAAATTCCTCACCACCTATTTCCAGCAAGGTTACTGAACAAACTCTTCAGGTCAGGAACCCCCACCCCGACTCCAGCGTCTGCTCTCCTTTGTCTTCTTAGGTGTGATGCCAGCGACAGGGAGAGAGAGGTGGGTGTCTTGGGGTGTCTGCCCCTTCTTTTTATAGTCCTGTCCCCCCTTTGAGAAGCATGTCCATGCTGTTTCTTTGTTAATGTAAAGATGTAATTTTGGTCCCCCGCCCCCATCCTTGCCAAAGAGTGACCATTGAGCAGGTATTGGTCCATCAGCCTTGTTGACACCTGGCCGAGGTGTCAGTTTTCCCTTTGTCTCCGAGGAACAGTTTAGCCACTCCCCAGACTTATCTGGGAAACATACTTCAGTCTTGATTTCAGCTTATGCTCATAACTTTACCTATTGTGTTGCTATGTGCCTTTTGCCATGGTATTACTGATCAGCCAATTCTGAGATTTTAAATGACCCCTCACAAGGTGTACCTTGTACAAACATTATTACAATTGTGTGTAGGGTGTGAACACAGAGGTATATTCTGTCAAGCACAAACACAGAACCCAGTGTCTTTTTTATGACTCTTACTGGCAATTTGGCCCAAGAGACTTATCCTTTCCAGGGGCTCTGTAATCTTTGGCATGAGGATAAAAAGCATTTGAAAACACAGAACTGGAAACCAGCCTTTGCTACCCGCCTCACCCCTGTCCTGCACTGAACATCTGTTATTCCCCAATGGAGAACACCTTTTTTCATTTGTTTTATGTATTTATTTGTTGTTCAGTAGGTGGGAGAATTTGTAACCGAGGGTTTGTCACTCCCTGGTGTTCTGTTATTTATTTATTTCTCTCCTGAAAGCTTTTATGATGAGAAACACATTCCTTTAAGAACCTCTCTCTCTCTCTCTTGGGGAGTTCCTGGGTATTACCTCAGACTTGGGCCTACATGGGGGGCATATTTCTATGGAAAACTTACTATCTAAAGGCAAGGAGGAAGAATTCTTATAGTATAATATAGGAAGAATCCTTATTCTAAGTGAATACTTTCTAGAGCAGTGGGTCTCAAACTTTTGTACTGGTGACCCCTTTCACATCGCAAGCCTCTGAGTGCGACCCCCCTAATAAATTAAACACCCTTTTTAATATATTTAACACCATTATAAATGCTGGAGGCAAGCGGGGTTTGGGGTGGAGGTTGACTGCTCGCGACCCCCCATGTAATGACCTCACGACCCCCTGAGGGGTCCCGACCCCCAGTTTCAGAACCCCTGTTCTAGAGCTCCTAAGTATGCTAAGCACTTCACAGGCACCACTGAAGCATCTAGAAGATAAACTTGACAGGCCCTGAGATATAAAAGAGGCAGAAGGAGGAGAAAGGACATGGATCATGCAGTTACTTTGTTCATGTCCCCGTGTCTGCAAGTGTCAATTCTAGAGTGAAGAGTTGGTAGGAGAAAGAGTGCTACAGTTAAATTACAGAACAAATTTCAACTTAAATAACCAACAGAGAGTGGTGAGGACAATGGGTAATACCTGTACCAGAGGTCCCACACCTGAGAGGACACACTTCAGACACTGCACATTTGAAGAAACTAGGTTAACTGCTGCAGAGTTTAAAGACTGGCCGGCTAAATGGGATAAAATTAATGCCTGTGGGAGAATTTGTTATTGCATATTTACAGTAAAATATGCTAGTGTTAATGCTGTTCAACACCATTTTACTGGGGAAAAGCACCAGACAACTGGTTAGAATGCAAAACAGAACATCTGTATTACACATTTGTAATCACCGAAAAACTCGAAGACAGAGGACACTGTCTGCAGTTGAATTGGTCTATGTCTGTCATGGGATGAAGCATCATTACCGTTGTTTTTCACTGAACTGTGGCCAGGGGTGCTGGACCTGGGGTGCTGGGAGTGCGGCAGCACCCCCGTCTTGAAGTGGTAATAACGAAATTCATGGTTTCCGCTTTCAGTACCCGCACTATAAAAACGTCCCTCACTGTGGCAGCAAACTATCAATGTGCTACATTCAGATTCCTCTTTGGGAAGCAAGATAAAGCTGGCAAGAACAAAAATAGAAAGCCTGGTGGAAAATGCAGTAGGGCCATTCTCTGTGGAAAGTGCTGTTGAAAAACTGAAGGCAAGACATTTTTCATTTGCTGTTGCTACAGAAGTTTCAAATTAAGGAAACTAAATTTTTTTCCATTTGGCTGCTTGTTTTTCTTTTTATGTTGAAAGTGGTGTGAACAATGTCCTTTTGGATTTTTAGGAGGAGCCAGATGAATCATCTGAATCTATTACAAAATGTATAATTGATGCTGTGAATAACTTTGGTTTGGCCCTGAAAGAAGTAATTGCATATGGACCAGAGAATGCATCAGTGAATTATGGTAAGAACTGCTCTGTTTTTGTTAAATTGAAAGCAATACAAACACAGATAATACAGGCTAATTGTAACGGCAATGACCTGCACAACACAGCACAAATTTTCATGAAAGCACTCAGCTTTGATGTGGGAGGTTTGGTTTTAAAAGTTAATGGGTTTTCATGCAGTGCAAAAAAGTCAGGTGCCTCAAGTCCTGTTTGGATTTTGCGCATCAAAATATTTCAGAGTGCTTCTGCATGTCCCCCACCTACTGGTTAAGCCTCTTTCGTGCAGTTGAAAGGCTTCTGCTGAACTGGGAGGCCATCACATTGTATTTGTTGAAGCCTTGAGAATCAGACTGCTACAATCCAGTTTGGAGATTCATCAGAGATCAGAAGCACAAGTTAAGTGACATGTTGACACTCCCCCAAGAGCTACATGTATTTTGTACGTTTGGTCACGGCCATCTCTCAGAAGCCCGTCTGTATTCTTGAAACGGATGCTACGAATGCCATAGAACTTTATGGCGTTATGTCAGAAGTCAGCTGATTGACAGGAAAAATGTTGAGTTATTTGGTTAGCATGTGACCAGAGCTTTACCACACCTGCCCAGGGAAGCTCAACAAAAGTTCAAAATTGAAGGCGAGGCTGTTTAGAAGAGTGGTCTAGCTAGAGAAATGGTTTTCTTTTGAGAATTCTTCCTCTAATTCGTTTTTCTGGCCTGAGCCTTAACAA
Organism: Platysternon megacephalum; assembly: GCA_003942145.1. NCBI lineage: Eukaryota > Metazoa > Chordata > Testudines > Platysternidae > Platysternon > Platysternon megacephalum. The sequence continues at coordinate 5,382,189 of QXTE01000072.1, forward strand.
GATGCCTTCATCTGATGAGATGATGAAACTGAGTGTGGATGAAGATGCTTTGTATAAGGAATTCTGTCTATTACGCATTGCTGCACCTGCTATAATGGAAGATAAAAGTCTCATTGGACCTGCTCAAACACGGTTTAAATTTTTCAGGGTGGTTCAAGCCCCAGATTTCTTAAAAAATAATTCAATATTTTTTCTGTGCCATGCAGCAGTTCATTAGGGGACTGTGATTAGTTTTCAGTGTGATTGGAGACCTGTGGACTGATGAGAGCAATCGCCTAAGCGTAGACTTAGTCAAAAGTGAACTTTGTATTAGATGCGACCTTGGGTCTCATGTATGGAATTCCATGACATCTGCATTCAAAACAAGAACTTGCTGGCTGCAGCAAAATTAAACAGCAAATACACATTCAAAAAGCGGACATAAGAGATGGGATGCTGTACTAAGTGTGAAAACATCTGTCTTAGGATAAGGTAAGAAAAGTGATAAAATAACAAAAATATGTGTGAGTGAGAGAGACATTTCCCAGGGTACAAGCTGGACTGTTGAACTGTTGTGTCCCCTTCACTCTCCAGCCCAGCGTGCCTCTTACAGCGTGCCTCTGTTAGTAAAAATCAGCCTCTCCAGGACTTGCTTACTCACAGCCATTAGCATGTAGAGGCACACCCAGCAAAGTTACATGAATGCTCTCCCAGCCATGCATGAACTACATATAGGGCGACACCAGCAAATTCTTAGCCCCAGCCTTGCACCCTGGAAATGTGTCTTGCACTATTCAGCACATCACTGTACAGAGCAAGCTCATTAATTAGCCCATCATTTTATCAAAGAAAATGATTATGCCACAGCCTTTGGGAAATCTGTACTCAGGTTAACAAACTCTTCAGCCAAAAGACACTGGTTTAGATAAAATATTAAAACAAGTTTATTAACTACAGAACGATAGATGTCAAGTGATTATAAGTAATAAAGGCATAAAGTCAGAATTGGTTACAGAGGAAATAAAAGATAAAACCACAGTCTAATTCCTAAACTTTACCCAGCTAACTAAGATTTGAAAACAAAAGGATTTCTCTCATCCCAAAACTTTCAACAGACCATACTAATTGGGAAGCCTTCCAGCCGGGACCGTTCCCCACCCCACAGTTCAATGATGGTTCTTTGTCTTTGAAATGATTTTGCAGCCGTCCATAGAGATGGGGGAGGAAAGGTAATGAGGAAGCCATTGTCTCTTATTTTATACACTCCTCCTCTCCTTGAGGAATATCCCCCCCCCCCGGGTGCAGACAGTCTCTGGCGTATGTGAGATTTGAAACATCTTTCAGGTGAATTGTACATTTCTTGTTGACACCTTCTGTGTACGTGAGGTTTGAGACGGCTTTGGGGATGACATGCAGATCTTTTGCTTACAGACACCTCTGATGGGGAATAGTTGCTTCAGTAGCTAGTAGTTTTCTAAAACCTGTGGTCAGTCCTTTGTTGACACTGAGGAGTTAGTCTGTGGGCATTCCCCAGAATTACAACATATTTCAGTAACAAGTACATAGTAAAATCTCATAGCTTTACACACAGTGTTGTTACACACATTTTAATAGGACAATCATGTTCAGCAGATTATGAGCTTTCAAATGATACCTCAGCAAGCCATAATTTGTACAAAATATATAATATAAGAACATAAGAATGGCCATACAGGGTCAGACCAAAGGTCCATCTAGCCCAGTATCCTGTCTTCTGACAGTGGCCAATGCCAGGTGCCGCAGAGGGAATGAACAGAACAGATAATCATCAAGTGATCCATCCCCTGTCGCCCATTGCCAGCTTCTGGCAAACAGAGGCTAGGGACATCATAACCATATAAAACAGTGAATATGGGGGTACATGGTGTTACATGGGGTACCAGGTGTGCATCTAAAATGGCTCTCTAAAACATTTTAGTAATAATTAGTCAGCACTAGTACTCTTTTTTGTTGGTGAGGGCGATGGCCACTGGCTGGTTTTTCTGTGCCTTTTCTAAACCTCACTATGCCAATTTAATCTGGAAGGTGCTCATCTGATACAGTGATAGGCAACAAAACCAAACCCTAAAAGAGAGCATTTGTATTTGTAAACATATGTCCTAAATCAGCTTCAATGCTGTGGCCGAAAAGGTTAATGCAATTCTGGGATGAACAAACAGGGGACTCTTGAGAAGGAGTCAAGAAGTTCTTTTGTCTCTGTACTTGCCACTGGGGTGACTGCAGCTGGAATACGGTGTCCAGGCCTGGTGCCCACAGTTCAAGAAGGATGTTGATAAATTGGAGTGGGTTCAAAGAAGATCCACAAGAATGATTAAAAGATTAGAAACCCTGTCGTATATTGATTGAACTCCTTGAGTCTACCTATTGAATTTAACAAGGTGAAGGTTAAGGGGTGACGTGATCACAGTCTATAAGTTGCCTACAAGGGTGTGACAACTGAGGGGTCTATCTGTAGCACTTCTGAACTGTGGATGATTTTATGAAATTGTAGCATGGAATTACTGTGCCATGGAAAGCCTACATGTATGTGGATGCCCCATGAGTTAGCAGGGTTGTGTCATGTCTCTGCCAGTCCAGAGACAATGGTGAGTGATCAGCTAAAGTTTAGTCTATTCAAAGTAAAACACTTTGGGAGAATGAGTTTGCTCTAGCTGGGAGAGATACTTCCTCCTTTTGTCTGTGGCGGGGGAAGGGGGCAGGCTTGAGAGAGGTGGAAAATTACCAAAAGGCAGAACAAAAGATGACCCCAGCAAGGAGTCTCTCAAGGGACCCAGAGGGGGGAACTGGAAGAATGTGACAGAATGTACCTGTGTTCACACCCTTACACACTGTTGTAATAATCGTTGTACAAAGTATTCCTTGTGAAGTATCATCTGAAAAATCATAATTTGCTGACAATATTGTCTTGATAAAATATGTGTGGCAACATTGTATGTGAAGTTTTAAGATTTCCCTGTATAATGGTATTAACATCTCCAAACCATAGCAGAAGTTGGCAAACAGGTCTGCCTCAAACAAAGGAACATGTGCTCTGCTTGATTTGCATTGAAGCAGTAAACAGAGTCATCAAGCAGGAAGAGTAGACTGAGAACCCTCAAACAGGTGAGGAAAAGCAGCAGGGAACATCCTTCTCCAAAGACTTTTTTTCTAGATAATCTCAGCTGGAAAGGTTTTCCAAGAAGGGGACTGACACTGTGAAACAGAGGGACAAACACCCAGAGGCACCTCTCCTCCCTCTCTTTCTGACAATCAATTCAGTGCACACGAAGGGACAAAGGAAGCAGCCGTTAAATTGAAGAAGGGGTCCTGGCCTAAGAAGTTTGGTCAGTAAGACTGCTGAGAGGATGTGGTGAGAACAACTTTGCTCGAATTTCATAGTGTCATAGAACCATAAGGTTAGAAGGGTCTCACCCCCGGCAAGACGCAGGATTTGTTGTGTCTAAACCATCCAAGAAAGCTGCTATCCAGCCTTCTTTTGAAAACCTTTCACGAAGGAGCTTCCACAACCTCCCGAGGCATCTGTTCCATTGTCCTACTGTTCTTGCAGTTAGGAAGTTTTTCCTGAGTTTTCATCTAAATCTGCTATTCTGTAGTTTGACCTCCTGTATGACACGCAAAAGAATTTCACCCAGTTACCCCAGTATAGAGCCCCATAATGCATTTAATCAAAGCCGAACTTCCAGAAAGGCATCCAGTGTTGATCTGAAGAGTTAAAGAGATGGAGAATCCCCTGCTTCCCTTGGGAGTTTGCTCCAGTGATTAACCAACCTCACTGTTAAAAATGTGTGCCTGATTTTCTAATTGGAATTTGCCTGATTTCAGCTTCTTCTTATGTCTTTCGCCGCTAGATTAAAGACCCCTGTAACATCTAGTATTTTCTCCCCAGGAAGGTAAGTATACATCGCAATTAAGACACCTCTCAATCTTTTTGAGACGCTAAACAGATTGAGCTCTTTGAGTCTCTCACTGTAAGGCATTTTCGTCAGCCCTCCTTAAACCATTTTTGCGGCTCTTTTGTGCAGCCGTTTCAATGTTTCAACATCCTGTTTAAAAGGTGGACCAAAACTGGTTGTACTGGATTCCAGTATCACTCTCACCAGTATTGTAAGATCCCCTCCCTGCTCCTGCTCACTGCTCCCCTGTTTAGACCTCCAAGGATTGCATTAGCCCTTTTTGCCACAGCATTGCCCTGGGAGTTCATGTTTGGTTGCTTATTCACTGTGACCTGCAAATCCTTTTCAAAACCATTGCTTTCCAGCATACAGTCCCCGATTCTGCAGGCATGCTCTGCATTCCTTGTTCATAGATATATCCCTTCGCATTCAGCTGTGTTAAAACATAATTTGTTTCTCTGAATGGGTCCAGCTTGCCAAGCAAACCAGATTGCTCTGTATGGCCGCCCTGCCATTATTCACCACTCCGCCAATCTTTGGTTCATCCGTATGTGACGGGTTGGACTCCCCTTCTGGGAGGCCACCTGATTTCACTGAGCCTCTCCTGCTCAACCAGCCTGGGTTCCCTGTCCCTGCTTTGCTGAATTAGGCTCTTCGGCCTCTTGCAGCACACATACAGAGGTAGGGCCACACCCCGCTCCAGACACAGACTGAAGTCAGCTTTTTGTGCGAGGACTGCCCCCAGCACTCACATGCACCCCCCTTTTGGGAGATAAAACCCAAAAGAATACTGTCTTCCGCTGTATAGAAAAATCTGCACAGCGCAAGCTCATAAAAATCCACCCTCTTCCTCAANGTATTGTAAGATCCCCTCCCTGCTCCTGCTCACTGCTCCCCTGTTTAGACCTCCAAGGATTGCATTAGCCCTTTTTGCCACAGCATTGCCCTGGGAGTTCATGTTTGGTTGCTTATTCACTGTGACCTGCAAATCCTTTTCAAAACCATTGCTTTCCAGCATACAGTCCCCGATTCTGCAGGCATGCTCTGCATTCCTTGTTCATAGATATATCCCTTCGCATTCAGCTGTGTTAAAACATAATTTGTTTCTCTGAATGGGTCCAGCTTGCCAAGCAAACCAGATTGCTCTGTATGGCCGCCCTGCCATTATTCACCACTCCGCCAATCTTTGGTTCATCCGTATGTGACGGGTTGGACTCCCCTTCTGGGAGGCCACCTGATTTCACTGAGCCTCTCCTGCTCAACCAGCCTGGGTTCCCTGTCCCTGCTTTGCTGAATTAGGCTCTTCGGCCTCTTGCAGCACACATACAGAGGTAGGGCCACACCCCGCTCCAGACACAGACTGAAGTCAGCTTTTTGTGCGAGGACTGCCCCCAGCACTCACATGCACCCCCCTTTTGGGAGATAAAACCCAAAAGAATACTGTCTTCCGCTGTATAGAAAAATCTGCACAGCGCAAGCTCATAAAAATCCACCCTCTTCCTCAATGTGAAGTGAGATGTGCACACTTCTTGCCCCCCCCAGTTAGAAATTGCATAAACTGGGTTTTATTATAAACAAGAAATAAGTTGATTAACTACCAAAGATGGATTTTAAGTAAATATAAGGCCTGGTCTAAGAGATAACAGAACAAAGCAGATTACTAAGCAAATGAAACCAAACACGCAAACTAAGCTAGTTTCACTAAAGAAATTGCTTACAAATAGTATTTCTCACCCTAGATATCATTGCAGGCAGATTGCAGAAAGTCTTGACAGGCAACTGCACTGATTTCCGTCTTCAGACCTCAGGTATTACTACTCACAAGCTAGACGCCCTTCCAGCTTGGGTTCAACCCTTCTCCACTCAGTTCAATGTTTGCGTCCAGGTTATTTCTCAGTGTCTCTCTGGGTGGGGAGGCAGAGGAGAACCATGATGATGTCACTCCCCCGCCGTATATAACTCTTGTGTAAGTCGGGAACCCTTTGTCTTCTAGTGGAAAATCACTGGCATTCCAAAAGGGGAGGTGGGTATCCAGTATCAGGTGACTCGGACCCATGTCTCTGCGTGGCTGTGGGAGCCATTGCTCGTAGGCTGTCTCCAGCATTCACAGGAAGACTAAGCTCTTTTACAGACCATTGTCTCTGCTAATCGCCCATTAGCCCTGTCCGGCTTTTCCATTGTTGTACCTGAAGTGTTAGCAGTGGGCATCACCCGAAGTTGCATAGTTGAAATACACATACTTAGTCAATATTCCTAACTTCAGATACAGAAATGATACAGGCATACAAATTGGATAATCACATTCAGTAAATCATAACCTTTCCAATGATACCTTACAAGACCCATCTTGCATAAAGTACATCTCAGTTATGTCATATTCATATCATAAGCATATTGTCATTAAGAATATGGAGTGAAACGTCACACCGTAAATTTTATCAGCAGTGATTTTAAAGTTTCTTCCAGATCAGTGATGAAAATATTTAATCGCATCAGGTCTAGTACTGATTTCTGTAGAACTCCATTAGAAACACCTCCATCTGATGATTCCCCATTGACAGCTACTTCAAGATTTGTCAGTTAGCCAGCTCTTAATCCATGTAACGTGTGCTTTATTGATATTGTCTAGTGCTAATTTTTTAATCAGAATGTTGTGCAGTAAAGTCAAATGCCTTACAAAAGTCTAGGCTTATTACATCTATATAATTACCTTCATCAACCAAACTTGTGATCACAAAGAATGAAATCAGATTTGTTTGACATGAGCAATTTTCCATAAAATCGTATTGACTGGCAGTAATTATGTTCCTTTCTTTCAATTCTTTAGCAGTTGAGTTGCACATCAGCTTTTCTGTTATTTTGACCTTGATTGATGTAACAATCAGCCAGACATCCTGACCTGAGTCAACTTACTTGCATTTTTAAATATTGGCACATTAGCACTCTTCCAGTCTTCTGGAATTTCCCCAGGATTCTAAGGTTTATTAAAAATTAACATTAGTAGGCCAGAAATCTCCTCATTCAACTCTTTTAGGTGTAAGTTATCAGAATCTGCCGATTTAAAAATGTTTATCGCTAGTAGATGCTGTTTAATATCCTCACTTACTAGTGGACTAGAAAATACTTCATCATCCTCACACGATACTAGTACATCATCCTGCTGCTTTCCAGACATAGGCAGAAGTGTTCAATAAATATTTCTGTTTTGTTGGCATCATCAACAATTCTACCATCTCCAGCTGGTAATGGGCCTGTACCATTGTTAGGATTTCTTTTGTTCCCAATGTACTTTAAGAAATCCTTCCTGTTCTTAGACCTGCCAGCCATAGATTTTTCTTTCTGATGTCTATCTTCCCTTATCAATTTCCTTCATTTTATAACATCTAGTTTATATTGATTGCTGTCTACTTCCCCTTTTGTCTAAGTTATAGGTTGCTTTTTTGTTTCTAATTGCTACCTTCACTCCGCTACTGAACCAGATTGTGCTTTTAGCCAAAGTTGCCTTCTTGATTATGGAATCATGGCTTTTGGCCATTTAATAATGCCATCTTAAAGAGCTCGCAATTTTCACTCATATCTCTAAGTTTCCCCTCCTGATCAATTTCACTCAAATTTTCCTCAGATCTGGGAAATTTGTCCTGTTGAAGCTCCAAGTATACTTATTACTGGCTGGGACTGTCCTCTGTTTGCCAATATTGAATGTAATCAGATTTGATCACTGGTTCCTAGGCAATGGTTTATTCATCGTTATCCATCACAGTGATGTCCAGAATAGAATTCTTGTGTTGGCTGCAAAACCTTCTGTGTTAGAAAATGGTCTGTAATTTTTAGAAACTAGTGATGTTTTACAACTGGCTGCATATGAAGACTTAGCTGAACAAGGCTATTGTCAGAAACCAGTGGGGGTATCCAGGTCATTGGAGAGGCTTGCAAGGTGGCACAAAGTCCTTATACTCTGATAACTGTTTAAAGAGGTCAGCCTTGACTAGTGTCGTTCAGCTTCCTTGTAGACTGCTCAATGCTCCTGAGCTGCAGAGATAACTGTAAACACAGGGAGCTCAATATCTTATATGCAAAGGGCTGAAAATTAGTTTAATGCTTTAGAGAGACTTGAGTCTCATCTGCAATTCCCCTGGTGAATACCTTTTATTCCCTTCTCCCTTGACATCTAGAGGTGTTGTATCCCCATGAAAGGTCTGAGATCACAGGGAATAATTTCGATTTACATCTTTCCATAGACAAGACTGTGCCCCACAGTTTCCCAGTTTTGGAGGACATTACTTTTGCCTGTTAGTTGGGTACCGTATCAGAGAGGTTATTTTCTGAATCAGCAGAATGTGGCCAGAATACTACACAAACATCACTTCTCCTGCTTTGATTAATCCATCTTTGATTCCATATAACACCCCTCCATGCAAATGTACCATTCCAGCAAATTGAAAAGCAAGTGTACAGGAGAACAGTTCGCAATTACAAGTTTTTTTTTAAAAGTTAATTGATGCTGGTATTTTTATCTAAAAAATGCTTTGAGTTCTGCACCTTTTCACAGAGATGCTCATCATAACCTATGCAAGTTTAAATTTGAGCATGGGATGCCGTGTGTTTGGCAGCCATTTTCATTGCCCCAGGGTGGCTGCGGGGGAGTGAGCGGTAGCTAGCTGTTTTATATGTTGCCTCATGCTTTGAAATTGGTTATGTTTTATAGCTCTGGTGTGCCTGCGGAGTGGTGTCGGCATAGGATTGAATTAGAAAAAAACAGCTGTATTTCCCCATAGTTACTCAAGGTGGAGGGAACTTCTGCATGCCTTTTAATTTCATGATGTTCCTCTGGGAGTGCTGTAACTATGTATTTGCTGACATCTGGTGGTTCTTTTGAAGTATGGTACTAAACTGCAGCGTAGACACTGGCATTTCTAGAGTTCTGCAGAGTCTAACTCAGGGTTNAGGGGGGATGGATACTAGACTAATAGGTCATACTGGCGGTATGGTGTCCATACCAAATTGGGTAACGAATGTGAGAGAGGCCAAACAGCATAAATTAAGATGTTTGTACACCAATGCGAGAAGCCTAGGTAACAAAATGGAAGAATTGGAGCTCCTGGTCCGAGAATTGAAATCGGATATCGTAGGAATAACCGAAACATGGTGGAACGGTAGTCACGACTGGAGTACAGGTATNGTTTGTCAATATAGGGACACTACATGCTCAGATGATGCAGTGTCTCACTACAGGTTCCTGAATTCTTAACCCTTAGACATGTAGACCCAAGAATGTTTTAACCTTGGTAAAACTCTATAGTGTCCATCAACAGAGTATTGAATTGCATATCCATAACATTGGGAGTGGAGATAAACTTATAACAGGATAGCCCCATAGGAACCATTCTTGTGGAGATGCAAGTTTCTCTCTATTAAAATAATGAGTTTAAATAACTTATGGGGTTACTGTGACAACAGAGAGGAGGGAGTAAGTAAGAGTAAAAAANTTGACTTTTGCCCAACAATTTATGTTCTTCTATGTGTCTGACAATTTTATTCTTTACTATTGTTTCAGCTAATTTGCCTGGTACTGACGTTAGACTTACTGGTCTGTAATTGCTGGGATCACCTCTAGAGCCCCTTTTAAATATTGGCGTTACATTAGCTATCTTCCAGTCATTGGGTACAGAAGCCGATTTAAAGGACAGGTTACAAACCTTAGTTAATAGTTCTGCAACTTCACATTTGAGTTCTTTCAGAACTCTTGGGTGAATGCCATCTGGTCCCGGTGACTTGTTAATGTTGAGTTTATCAATTAATTCCAAAATCTCCTCTAGTGACACCTCAATCTGTGACAATTCCTCAGATTTGTCACCTACAAAAGCCGGCTCAGTTTGAGAATCTCCCTAACATCCTCAGCCATGAAGACTAAAGCAAAGAATCCATTTAGTTTCTCCGCAATGACTTTATCGTCTTTAAGCGCTCCTTTTGTATCTCGATCGTCCAGGGGCCCCACTGGTTGTTTAGCAGGCTTCCTGCTTCTGATGTACTTAAAAAACATTTTGTTATTACCTTTTGAGTTTTTGGCTAGCCTTTCTTCAAACTCCTCTTTGGCTTTTCTTATTACATTTTTACACTTAATTAGGCAGTGTTTATGTTCCTTTCTATTTACCTCACTAGGATTTGACTTCCGCTTTTTAAAAGATGCCTTTTTATCTCTCACTGCTTCTTTTACATGGTTGTTAAGCCACGGTGGCTCTTTTTCAGTTCTTTTACTGTGTTTTTTAATTTGGGGTATACATTTAAGTTGGGCCTCTATTATGATGTCTTTGAAAAGCATCCAAGCAGCTTACAGGGATTTCACTTTAGCCACTGTACCTTTTAATTTCTGTTTAACTAACCCCCTCATTTTTGCATAGTTCCCCTTTCTGAAATTAAATGCCACAGTGTTGGGCTGTTGAGAGATGTTCTTCCCACCACAGGGATGTTAAATGTTATTATATTATGGTCACTATTTCCAAGCGTTATTATATTATGGTCACTATATTATGGTCACTATTTCCTGTTATAGTTACCTCTTGGACCAGCTCCTGCACTCCACTCAGGACTAAATCGAGAGTTGCCTCTCCCCTTGTGGGTTCCCGTACCAGCTGCTCCAAGAAACAGTCATTTAAAGTATCGAGAAATGTTGTCTCTGCATTTCGTCCTGAGCTGACATGTTCCCAGTCAATATGGGGATAATTGAAATCTCCTACTATTATTGAGTTCTTAATTTTGATAGCCTCTCTAATTTCCCTTAGCATTTCATCGTCACTATCACTGTCCTGGTCAGGTTGTTGATAATAGATCCCTAATGTTATATTCTTATTACAGCATGAAATTACTATCCATAGAGATTCTATGGAACATGTGGATTCACTTAAGATTTTTACTTCATTTGATTCTACATTTTCTTTCACATATAGTGCTACTCCCCCGCACGACCTGTTCTGTCCTTCCGATATATTTTGTACCCCGGAATGATTGTGTCCCATTGATTGTCCTCAGTCCACCAGGTTTCTGTGATGCCTATTATATCAATATCCTCCTTTATCACGAGGCACTCTAGTTCACCCATCTTATTATTTAGACTTCTAGCATTTATATACAAGCACTTTAAAAAATTGTCACTGTTTATTTGTCTGCCCTTTTCTGACGTGTCGGATTCTTTTTTATGTGAATGTTTCTTGTCTGATCTGGCCCCTACTTTATCCTCTTCCATCCTCTCCTCCTGACTAAAACCTAGAGAATCTCTATCAATAGACTCTCCTCTAAGAGAAGTCTCTGTCCAATCCACTTGCTTCTCTGCAGCAGTCGTCTTTCTCCCATCTCCTAGTTTAAAAACTGCTCTGCAACCTTTTTAATGTTAAGTGCCAGCAATCTGGTTCCACTTTGGTTTAGGTGGAGTCCATCTCTCCTGTATAGGCTCCCCCTATCCCAAAAGTTTCCCCAGTTCCTAATGAATCTAAACCCCTCCTGTCTACACCATCGTCTCATCCACGCATTGAGACTCTGAAGCTCTGCCTGCCTACCTGGCCCTGCGCGTGGAACTGGGAGCATTTCTGAGAATGCCACCATAGAGGTCCTGGATTTCAGTCTCTTCCCTAGCAGCCTAAATTTGGCCTCCAGGACGTCTCTCCTACCCTTCCCTATGTCATTGGTACCTACATGTACCACGACCACCGGCTCCTCCCCAGCACTACACATAAGTCTATCTAGATGCCTCAAGAGCTCTGCAACCTTCGCACCAGGTTCTGGTGAAGACTCAGTTCTGAGGCAGCACAGGGAACAAAAATATTCCGGAACATCCCAGAAAGACATTTTAATAAATAAAGTTGTTGTGAAACACAGCCGATATTGTTAAAAACACTTAACAATATTTTTGGAATGAGAATGAACTAATAACATTGTTATTATCCTGTTCCAGCCCAGAACCATTTTTAACACCATAAAGAACCAGGAACACAGACTTCTGAGGTGGCACAGGGGACAAAAATGATATACAGAATACATCTAACTGAGAATAACAGTACTACAGAAAACCTTGTCTGAGCCCATCTTCAAGTGCCCGTTTTAGGCAATAAATACCTTTATGAGTAGAACCACCAAAAAACACACAGTTCCGGGGCAGCACAGGGGACCAAAATTACACACATAATACAACTAACTGAGCACAACACTGTACGGCAAAAATCCTGTTTCAAACCCACCTCCAAGTGCCAGTTTGGGGTTCTAAACAGCTTTATTAAAACCACATGGAACACTCCCAAAGCAGCACAGAGAACAAAAATATGCTGGAACAAGCTGAAGTGGCCTTGGGAATGGCATTTTAACACTAAAACTCTTCAAAAACCAACAGATGGTGTTAGACAAACTTGAGAACGATATTTTAGTCATGAGACTGGATTAATTGCACGCAGTCAGTAACCAGTTCTGGGGGCATCCTGGTGTGGATTGTCTGTACTCCGAGACGAGGGGAAAAGAAGCTCTCTCTCAGTGTTTTTGTGCCTCAACTGTTTTGAAACACACATCTATCAATCCCTGGCAGATTTCATGGGCGCTTTGCCCATACCATGCCTTGCTGAACTCAACATCAGGAAAAAAAAAGGGTTTATCAACATTCCCTAGAGAAATGGGCAACAGTAGTTTGCAGCAGAAAGACAGTAGTTTTGGCAGGTCTATTTAGAGCCCAAATGCAGGCACGTCCACGTGCCCCCGCCATTCCCTGCCCCATTTACTAGTGGTTTTCCTTTAGTCCTTAGGAACAGCAAAACATAAGCCTCATCCTAAGCTTCCACCTGGGTTTAACTGGATGGCGAAGAGTAGCATTTGTCTCCCTGCTGGACCCCTTTGCACCTGTCTCTAGTTCCTGAGGGTGACTTAGCAAATATACCTGCACTTCTGTGCAGTGTCCTGGCCCCTGACAACCCTGGGAATAAGCAGAAGAGGTGTGTGTTATGGGTGGTAGGACCACTGGATCTGTGTAAATCAGGAACCTGTCTGCAGCCTTCTATACTGGCTCCTGTCCCCCACCATGGAATGCATGTAAATAGTGCTGAAGGTTTTGCATGGGCCTCCATGCCTGGGTGAATTTCACTCATATACCAAGAGTGAAATCCAGTGAAGTCAACAGGAGGTTTCAGCAGGGCCAGAACTTCACCTTCTAATGGTAAGTTGCTTATCTCAGGCTGCTGCTACAACCTAAAGAAAATATGAAAACCAGCTACTTCGTATAGTCAGTAGGTATTGAAAAAATGTGACTTTTGATATTAGAAAGCTTTCCCAATCATAGCACCCAAAGCAAATCCACCGGGCAGATTATTTCCAAACAATTATTTTTCAAAATGAATGTTTTAGCCTCTAAAAAAGTAGTTAACACATCAACGATACATGTGCTCGCATGGGGCAGGGAAGTTTTGCAACAAACCAAACTGATTTAAATATTTGACAAAACATACCACCTCGCAACGTGATTTGATTTTAAGTCATAATGACCAAAACCCAGTTACAAACCTCATTTCTGGAAACTGAAATATCCTTAACTGTGCACAGCTATGCCGCTTCCTGTGTGCACACACATTGGTGGAACAATGTCTGAACACCAAAGGATTCTCACTTCTGCGCACAAACGCAGCCACGTTTAGCTACGTGTACTTACAACAGTAGTCACTGAAAATGTGTAACAATTCACGTCAGCTCAAATCTAACTCTCCTGCAGACCTGAAATGTCAAAGCTGGCACCAGTATATTTTTCAGCCTGATTCTGATCTCATTCACTACCGCTTTAAACCAGTGTAATGCCACTGATGTCAGTACAACTACTGTAGGTTTACACCGGTGTGATGGAAAGCAGAACCTGGCCTTTTCTGCTCAGTGGCTAAAGCAGGCTAGAGCTAACCCCCCCTGAGGCTCTTCTTATTCAGGCTAAACAAATACTGAGTTCAGTCTTCGCACTGCCAGTTACATTGATGCAAATCTGGAGTAACTCCATCCAAGCATTTACACTGCTGCAACTGAAAGCCGAATCTGACCCAGTGATTGAAATCATCAGGAATTTTGGCTGAGAGAAGACTGCTGGTTCATAAGAACGGCCATACTGGGTCAGAGCAATGATCCATCTAGCCCAGTAGCCTGTCTCCAACAGTGGCCAATACCAGAGCTTCAGAGAGAAAGTACAGAACAGGGCAATTCTGGAGTGATCCACCCATTTTCCATTCCCAGCTTCTGACAGTCAGAGGCTTAGGGTTGTCCTGAACATGGGGCTATGTCCTTGACCATCTTGGCTAATAGCCATTGATAGACCTATCCTCTATGAATGTATCTAGTTCCTTTTTTAACCCACTTATACTTTTCGCCATCACAATGACCTCTATGGCAATGAGTTCCACAGGTTAATTATGTGTTGTGTGAAAAAGTACTTCCTTTTGTTTGTATTTAACCTGCTGGCCTATTAGTTTCACTGGGAGACCCCTGGCTTTTGTATTGTGGGAAAGGGGAAATAACACGTCGCTATTCACTTTTTCCACACCATTCATGATTTTATAGATCTCTATCACATCCCCCATGTATTGTCTCTTTTCTAAAATGAACAGCCCTAATCTTTTTAGTCTCTCTTTGTATGGAAGCTGTTCCATACCCTTGATCATCTTTGTCACCCTTCTCTGACCCTTTCCCAGGTCCACTAGATACTTACTGAGATGAGGCGACCAGAACTGGACTCAGTATTCAAGGTCTGGGTGCACCCTGGATTTATATAGTGGCATTGTGATATTTTCTGTCATATTTTCTATCCTTTTCCTAATAGTTCCTAACATTCTGTTAGCCCTTTTGACTGCTGCTGTGTGAGCTGAAGTTTTCAGAGAACTATCCAAGGTGTTTCCAAGATTTCTTGCTTGAGTGGTGGCATCTTATTTAGAACTCATCATTCTATATGTATAGTTGCGATTATTTTTTCCAATGTGCATTAATTTGCATTTATCAACATTGAATTTCATCTGCCATTTTGTTGCCCAGTCACCCAGTTTTGTGAGAGCCCTTTGTAACTCTTCATAGTCAGCTTTGGACTTAACTATCTTGGATAATTTTGTATCATCTGCAAACTTTGCCCCTTCATTGTTCACTCCCTTTTCCAGATCATTTATTAATATATGGAACAGCCCTGATCTCAGTACAGATCCTTTGGGGGACCTTGCTATTTACCTCTCTTCATTGTGAAAACTGACTGTTTATTCCTATTGTTTGTTTACTATTTTTTATCCAGTTACTGATCCATGAGAGGACCGTTCCTCTTGTCCCATGGCTACTTAGTTTCCTTAAGAGCCTTTGGTGAGGGACCTTGTCAAAGGCTTTCTGAAAGTCCAAGCACACTATATCCACTGGATCCCCCTTGTCCACATGCTTGTTGACCCCCTCAACGAATTCTAGTAGATTGGTGAGGCATGATTTCCCTTTACAAAAGCCATGTTGACTCTTCCCCAATAAATTGTGTTCATCTACGTGTTTGATAATTCTGTTCTTTACTAGAGTTTCTACCAATTTTCTGGGGGTAAATTAGGATTACTAGCCTGTAATTGCCAGGATCACCTCTGGGGGTCTTTTTAAAAATCAGCATTACATTAGCTACCTTCCAGTCATCTGGTACAGAGGCTAATTTTAGCAATAGGTCATATACATAGTTAGTAGTTCTGCAATTTCATTTTTGAGTTCTGTTTAATGAATTTAGATGGAATAAATGGGTCTGTCACGGAGTGCTCTGCTCTCCGCTGGGGCGCCTCCTTCTGTCTGTGTCTGGGGATTAGCTCTGCCAGTTGCTCACTCCAGCACTCTCCCTGTCTTGCTCACTTGAGGCTTGACTGCTCCCGCTTCGTGGCTTGGCCCTCCAGCCAGGTCACTGTAGTTCTCCCCTTCTGGGGTATCAAACTCTCTAGGGACCCACTGACCTAGGCAATCCTTCCTCTTGCTGCCCTTTAACAGCTGCGCTGCCCAGTGTCTGGTAGGGGACCCTGGGCCTGCCCTCTACACTGGGTTGCAGCCCAGGGACCCTCATAGACTCATAGACTTTAAGGTCAGAAGGGACCATTATGATCATCTAGTCTGACCTCCCACATGATGCAGGCCACAAAAGCTGACCCACCCCCTCCTGGAATAATTCTCTCCCTTGACTCAGCTGTTGAAGTCCCCAAATCATGATTTAAAGACTTCAAGTTGCACAGAATCCTCCAGCAAGCGACCCCTGCCCCATGCTGCAGAGGAAGGCGAAAAACCTCCAGGGCCTCTGCCAATCTACCCTGGAGGAAAATTCCTTCCCGACCCCAAATATGGCGATCAGCTGAACCCCGAGCATGCGGGCAAGACTCTCCAGCCAGACAAGACTCTCCAGCCAGACCCTCAGGAAAAAGTTCTCTGTAGCAACTTTTAACATCCCACCATTGATACTAATTACCAGTGATGGCACGTTATTGACCTATTGACTAAGATCCTGTTATCCCATCAAACCATCCCCTCCATAAACTTATCAAGCTTAATCTTAAAGCCAGAGAGGTCTTTCGCCCCCACTGTTTCCCTCAGAAGGCTGTTCCAGAACTTCACACCCTACCACAAGCAGTCAAGGTCTGCACAGTTCCAAACCGTAATGCTGTCTGTATCCCTGGGCTACTTCTTATCTTGCCTTCCCTCCCCTTGAGAGTGACGGCCGTTTCTCTCTCTGAAGCCCCTTTCCGCTGTCAACTTCCTGTCTTTATACCAGCCCCACCTACTCCATCTCAGCTGGGCTCCACCTCCAGTCAGCCTTTCCAGCCTGGCTCTCCCTCCGGTGCAGCCTTTCAAGTTCATTGGCCCCCTTCTCAACCTCATGAACCCTTTCAAGGGTGATATGGGGGGAACACCCCAGCGCAGGGCCAGCAGTGTTAACATAACCCTGTCACTGTCTAACGCTGAACCGTGTTAAACAAGGCTCAGGGCTTGGTGTATAGGGACCTCAGCCTGCTTAGCACTATGGCGAACACGCCATTAACGAGCTTTCTAACTTTTTTTTATTAAAGATACAGAAAAAGAAGAAAAAACATTTAAAAAAACATTAAACCATTTGAAATCGGAAACATTAAATAAGGTTTTCATTTTAACAGCATCCCCTGGTCCCTTTCCTGTTAGCTGGGGAGCGTTTTAGAAAGACAAACACCCTCCTTTGACAATCTCTAAGACGATAAAAACTGTCGTTTTTAGAAAAAGAGAAGAAGTGAGTTGAGATGAGCTGGAGCTGTTGTTATTGCTGCTGCTGTTAAAGTCCTTTCATCCTGGGGGGGGAGGGGGGGAAGGGGTTGGGACTCAGCTGGAGCCAGGAGGTGATGATGTCACCTGGGCCCCCCCTCTCTGGTCTGGTCAGGATACTTCTCAAGATGAGGATGATGAAGGCCCAAGGTCCCAGGTGGGGGTGGCAGCCATGATGGTGATGCCCGCCTCAGGTGCCTCCCTCCATTCTTTTGAATGTTCTTTATTTTGTTTTTGTTCTTTTGTACTTTCCCCACAAAAGAGTCCATCACCTCATTATTTTGTCCAGATATTAGGCCTAATAGCCAACTTACCAATTTTGGCTCATTAACTTCTGGCTCCACATCTCCTGTTTTTAACAAGCATTATTTCAACACGGTCCTTGAAGCATATCAACTTAGCCTGTTTGTTCAGATTAATTTATTATTCTGGCTTCCTTTCTTGCCTTTTCCCCATCAGCACTTTATTATAGGTTATTGTAACATCTTCTGAACTTTTACATACTATTTAGAGTTGAGCTCACTATCTGGGTAAATGTGTAGGCCCAATTGTCACAACAGCTCCTGCGGGTGAATACCATCTGGTCCTAGTGATGTGTTACTGTTTTATGTATCAATTTGTTCCAATACCTCTTCTATTGACACATCAATGAGTGACAGGACTCCAGATTTGTCACCCAAAAGCATAGCTCTGATATGGGTATCTTACCCACTTCCTCTGCAGTGAATTTATTTAGCTTCCCTGCAATGGCCTGGTCTTCCTTTAGCACCTTGGTCATCTAGTGGCCCGACTGCCTGGTTAGCAGGTTTCCTGCTTCTGATGTACTTAAAATCTTACTGTTAATCTCTGTATCTTTAGCTGGTTGCCTCTCAAATTCTTTCGTGGCCTGCCTTATTGTATTTTTACACTTAACCGGCCAGGGTTTGTCTACCTTCCTATTATCCTCACCAGGGTTTGTCTTCCAAATTTTAAAGGATGCCTTTTTGCCCCTAATGGCCTCCATTACTCCACTATTTAGCCATGGTGGCGTTCTTTTGATCCTCTTATTGTCTTTTCTGACTTGGAGTATACATGTACTATGAGCCTCTAGTGTGGTGTTTTTAGGTAGGCCCCATGCTGCTCCTTGTGACAGCTTTTAATTTCTGCCTAACACATGTCCTCATTTCTCTTCAGTTCCCCTTTTTAAAGTGAAATGTGGTGGGTTTCTTTGGTATTATCCCCGCTACAAGGATGTTAAATGTAATTACATGATGGTCACTAGAGCAGGAGTGGCCAACCTCTGGCTCCGGAGCCACATGCGGCTCTTCAGAGGTTAATATGCGGCTCCTTGTATAGGCACCGACTCCGGGGCTGGAGCTACAGGCGCCAACTTTCCAATGTGCCGGGGGGTGCTCACTGCTCAAGCCCTGGCTCTGCCCCAGGCCCTGCCCCCACTCCACCCCTTCCCACCCCCTCCCTTGAGCCTGCCGTGCCCTCGCTCCTCCCACTCCCCCCCAGAGCCTCCTGTATGCCACGAAACAGCTGATGAGGAGGTGCGGGGAGGTAGGGGGAGGTGCTGATCGGCGGGGCTGCCGGTGGGTGGAAGGCACTGGGAGTGGGGTGGGAGAGCTGATGGGGGGCTGCTGGCGTATTACTGTGGCTCTTTGGCAATGTACATTGGTAAATTCTAGCTCCTTTTCCGGCTCAGGTTGGCCACCCCTGAACTACAGTTACCTCTTGGACCAGCTGCTGTGCTCCACTTTGGACTAAATTGAGAATTGTTTCCCCCGTTGTGGGTTCCAGGACTGGCTGCTCCAAGAAGCCGCCATTAATGGTGTGTAGAAATTCTCTCTCTGCATCATGCGCCGAGGTTACATTTCCTCAGCCAATATGAGGATCGTTGAAATCAACCGTTATTATTGTGCTGCCTGCTTTTGTAGCCTTTCTAATTCCCTGGGCATTCACAAACACCGTCATCATCCTGCTCAGGTGATCAGGAGTAGATTCCCACTGCTATACTCTTTTTGTTCGAGCATGGGATTTCTAGCCACAGAGATTCTAGGGGACAGTTTGATTCATTTAAGATTTTTACTTTATTTAACTCTGCTTTCTTTCACCTATAGTGCCACTCCCCCACCAGTGTGACCTACCCTGTCCTTCCAATATATTTTGTACCTTGTGTGACCCTAACAGTATCCCAATGCAAGTTCACTGGTATCTGCTAATGAGTGTTAGCTGACCTGACCGGTTCAGTGTACCCCAACTCACTAATGTAATAACCTGCATTAAAAGGTGTCATGCAAGATAGCAATAGAAAGCTAATACCCCCACACAATCATATTAATGGTCAGGATGTTATGTTTGGAGGACAAATTCAAAATTACAAACATACCAGGAAAATTGGGGCCGAGGGCTGTTGGGATCATCTTCCAGGTGTAACCAAGGCTGGCGGAGGCCAGAGTGGTGCTGAGGTGTTACAAGCAGGCTGTTGATCACCCAGACGCTCTGTGCAGGCTTGTCTTCTGGCTAGGAGCATCCAGCCAAGGGCCCTACAGCAGCAGAGCCTTTTAAGGCACCCTGGGTTACAGGGCAGGCAATGACACAACCCCTCATGGGTCTTGATTGCACCCCAGAACGTGAGATGCTGGTATTACTATCCCCCATTATTATCATTCCACCAAGTTTCCATGACGCCTATAGTGTCAATATCCTCATTCAATGCCAGGCACTCATAAGAACATAAGAATGGCCATACTGGGTCAGACCAAAGGTCCATCCAGCCCAGTATCCTGTCTTCCAACAGTGGCCAGTGCCAGGTGCCCCAGAGGGAATGAACAGAACAGGTAATCATCAAGTGATCCATCCCCTGTGGCTCATTCACAGCTTCTGGCAAACAGAGGATAGGGACACCATTCCTGCCTGTCCTGGCTAATAGCCATTGATGGACCTGTCCTCCATGAATTTATCTAGTTCTTTTTTGAACCCAGTTATGGTCTTGGCCTTCACAACATCCTCTGGCAAGGAGTTCCACAGGTTGACTGTGCATTGTGTGAAGAAATACTTCCTGTTATTTGTTTTAAACCTGCTGCCTATTAATTTCATTTGGTGACCCCTAGTTCTTGTGTTATGAGAAGTAGTAAACAACACTTCCTTATCTACTTTCTCTACACCAGTCATGATTTTATAGACCTCAATCATATCTCCCCTTAGCCGTCTCTTTTCCAAGCTGAAAAGTCCCAGACTTATTAATCTCTCCTCATACGGAAGCTGTTCCATACCCCTAATCATTTTTGTTGCCCTTTTCTGAACTTTTTCCAATTCCAATATATCTTAATAATCATCTTCGTATTAGTATTTAGACCCATAGTATTCAGGTCCATAATCCTCATTCCGGGCATAATATTCTTAACTATACATTAACAACTCTGAAAGAGCTGCTTGTATGAAATGCCTGGTAAGAATTCTAGGTTTTATGTGCAGTGGAGCCTGTCAAACCATGTCTGAGTTTTAGTGACATGATTGCGAGCAAAAACCATGTACACACTGTGCTGAGTTCAAAGACAAATGTAGGGATGGGGTGGCGGGGTGTTTAATTCAGAGTGTATGTACACTCAGAAGAGCAATATTATTATGGACTTGTTAAATAATGTGCCCACTGAAATTGGCAGAACATTTAGGATTCTGATATAGTTCCCCCTCCCAATCCAGATCGAACAATTCTGCAAAAAGCAGCTACATTGTGCTGGAGTCACTTTGCTGACACGAACAGTCTGATATTATCTTCATACCAAGAGAGCATACCTGACCCAGAGCGTTAAGATTCTGCATATTGTCACGCTTCCAAAGAATGGTAAACTTTCTCATTGTTGCTTTAGTTAGGAGAGTCACCTAAAGCATCCAAATTAATGTCTCCAACCACTTTAGTAATATATATATACACACACACACACACACACACGCTTTAATGTGAAATTTTTCAATCTAGGATCTGTGCTTGTGTGCCAGGTTTCAGCCTGAAGCAAATTTTAATAGTGAAGTCAGAAATACTGAACAACAGGGTTTATAAATGAAAACATGGACAGACCCTTAAATGATAGAAATGCTCCTGGGCCCTATTACAATACTCATTCCCTGGGGAGTTTCAAAAGTAGACTTATGCTAAACTTCCTGTCAGGGTGGTTAAGCACTGGAATAAGTTGCCTAGGGAGGTTGTGGAATCTCCATCACTGGGGATTTTTAAGAGCAGGTTGGACAAACACCTGTCAGGGATGGTCTTGATAATACTTAGTCCTGCCATGAGTGCAGGGGACTTGACTAGATAACCTCTCGAGCTCCCTTCCAGTCCTACGATTCTATGATTTAGATAACACATATTTCAAGGGACCATTCAAGATTAGGTGGCCCGTTAACTCCCCTCCAGTTATCAGGAGGGAAGGGGGGGGGG
>QXTE01000072.1:5404280-5578693 GCA_003942145.1 Platysternon megacephalum
ATAAAGGGTTTGGGGTGCGGGCTCTGGGAGGGGGCTCAGGGCTGGGATAGGGGTTTGGGGTGCAGGCTCCAGGAGGGAGTTTGGGTGTGGGAGGGGGCTCAGGGCTGGGGTTGGAGTGCAGGGTCTGGGAGGGAGTTAGGATGCGGGAGGGGGTTCCGACCTGGGGCAGGGGTGCAGGAGGGGGCAGGTGCCAGTCCCGCAGCTCCCATTGGCCGCGGTTCCCAGCCAATGGGAGCTGCAGAGCTGGTGCTGGGGCAGCCCGTGGAGCTTCCCTGATTGCCCCTGCGCCTAGGGGCCACGGGGCCATGCCGGCCACTTCTGGGGGCTGTGTGGAGCCAGGGCAGGCAGGGAACCTGCCTTAGCCCTGCTGTGCCGCCGACCAGACTTTTAACGGCCCGATCAGTGGTGATGACCGGAGCTGCCAGGATCCCTTTTCATCCTGGCGTTCCGGTCGAAAACTGGACGCCTGGCAACCCTAGCGTGGCCCCATGGCGGAGGAAGGGTATGGGGGTGCGTGGCCCCATGGCGGAGGAAGGGTATGGGTGTGTGTGGCCCCGTGGTGGAGGCAGGGTATGGGGGTGCATGGCCCCAAGGCAGGGTGTGGGGGGGTCCACGGTGGGGGAGGCGCTCAGGTGAGGAAAGGACCCTTCCTACCACGGCTGAGCCGTCAGAGCATCTTCTGGGGCCCGCCACTGGCTGGGCACAGCCCTTCCATGCTCTGTTGGTAGCACTTGTCGTACCTGCTGTTTTTCTGAGAGGCCTTTCTCCAGGGACCTCAGCCTCCCCGGAAAATGAAATGTTCTAGCCCTTATGGTTGCAGAGAAAAGCTTTACGATGTGACACAAGTGCCCCCACAGGCTCCGAAGCCAGCTGGCAAATGAAAAAGAGAATTACGATTTTTAAGTCAACCTCACGAGTTTCTGAACAACACTTGGGGTTGACAGTACTGCTGCATGTGCTGTAGTAGAGGGTTTTTAAAACCCTGGCTAACGCAGACCAGAGTGACTTCCGTCCTCGTGCAGAGACTCAGCATGCAGCCTGTGCACCCCTTATCCTGGACGTTACTGACGTACAGCACGGATTTCACGCATCACATACGTCTCACGTGGTGCATTACTCAAGTGCCGAACCTCTGCACAGAGCCAGTGTTACTCACTAGTGCCTGGGCCACCTAGTGTTAATTATTGAATGACTCGTGTGAGACAGAGAACACACAAGGGTTATCTGAAAAGGGTCAGGGGATGTGGCTATCTCTGCTCTCTTATACCACAGTATGTTGGGTGGAGTCCATTTGCTCAGAATCTCTGCTTTGGTCAGAAGTGTAGTGAAGACACATTATTTCTGCTACCCTTGGCAGACTAGAGAATGACAGTGGTCTTTTCTGTCTCCATGCAGCTGAAGAAGTGGGTTTTTTACCCACGAAAGCTTATGCCCAAATAGATCTGTTAGTCTTTAAGGTGCCACCGGACTCCTTGTTGTTTTTGTGGATACAGACTAACACGGCGACCCCTCTGATACTTTTCTGGCCTTGGAATCTAATGAATCACTGCACCCTTCTCAGTAGACTGAGTACTGGGCTCGTAAAATCAGGGCTACCCATATCTGTGTTAGACATTGGAAGCTATCCATTCCTGACTATAAACCTCTTCAAAACACGGTGTTCTAGTTAGTTGTAGTGTTGTAGTGTCATGTTGTAGTGACTGGATGCACCCAAAAGCAACAATGGCCAAAGCTCCATTAAATGCTCAGCTTTTTTTTCTTAAGAAGTGGCTTGCTTTAAAGACAATTGTTATATTGCTGTGATTTGTCTTTCGGGCCAAGACTGACGTGCAGAAATTACACTAAATGGTCTCTTCCATAATTGCTGCCCCCTACTGTTACAGTTGAGAGTGCTAATAAGAAGCAACCCCGAGACAGTATGTATCTTTAAAATGGTTTTAAAAAAAAGATGTTTTATTGCTCATTTTTCCCGTTATAAACTACAGATTTTTAATATTAATCTAATTGATCTAAATAGGAAAATGTACAAAAAACATGTCATTAACCACGTAACAAGAATATTAATGCAGTTTCCTAATTCTATAATGTAAGATAGCCAAGGAAGCCACTAATTGACTTGTTTTTAGCCTGTGCTCGACAATCTTTGTTTCCCTGGAGCGAAGATTGAATCACTTCTCCCTAGAAGGGAAAAAAAGCACAGTTTGCGAGATTATTATCCAGGGATTTGTAATAACTTGTATAGAAAACTGTGATGGAGACGTGGTCATGGCTGCAACTAGCACAAAATATATACCTTTGAATAATATATTTGCTAAACTGGATGTATCTTTTTTCATAAAAACACTCTTTCAGCTAAAACATAGGGTCTCTTGCCCAGAAATAAGCATTAATTTTCATGCACAGAGCTGCATTTCCAGGCCAAATGCTGCACAACGAGACACTGATCACTGTTCACCCTCTTTGCTTCACAGCCTCCCCTTGCTAGAGTCACATATTGGGCTCAATTCACCACCACTATGTTACTCCAGTTATTCAAAGGTTCACTGAAATCCATGGAGTCGCACCAGTGTAGAATTGGAGTAATGTAGTGGGGAATCAGGCCCTTATACTAAAACTTCTGGGAATGACGAAGCTATCAGCAGAAGGACGTTTTTGGTTGTTTTATTTAAATCACGGCCACACACTTGTTTATCTGCTTGGTGTCTGCTCTCTTTTCTCTGGGTGAGATTCACCTGAGGGTGCAAAGAGTCAGGACAAGGCATATGCACCGCTTAAATCCCATTTGGAGGACTTAAGTTGGATGAAAGTGTAGCACAGGTATTGTGCTGGCCTTCTGCCCTGGGGTGAATGGCATCTATTTACATGAGAAGATATTACAGAGGAGAGGAGATGACTGAGAAGGACTGGTCATAGACGAGGGAAGTCTGCTCTGTCTCCTTGGCATGTGACATTAGCATCATCTTTAGAATATGGTACCAAATGCAGGTTTTTGGTCTGAAGATGTCAAGCATTCTGATCGTGTACGGTATGTATTTACACTGCAGTCATTAAATGCTGAATTCAAAACAGCAATGATATTTATAAGCTTATCTACCCAGAAATGTTCAGTGCAGCAGTATCTGCTTTTGAAAAGCGAAGGTATTTAGCACATTGCAATGCCCTTCTTTTATCTTTCTACACCTCAGCATGGGTTTAGTAAGGTAGACAGAAGAAAATGACTTATTCAAGATAGTCCTGAGCCAATGCTTCAAGCTTTAACTGTCTCCAGGCTCCTCCAGATTCCCTGTTTCTAGGCCATGCTTCCTCTACATCTGTATCTTTAGACCAACAAGAGTAGGTGAATGCAAAAAAAGGTAACAGGCTTCTGCGGTACTGAAGTGGATTTGTAACGTTAAACTTACCCTGCTATATCATGTCATCTGATTCTAGGAAGTTAGTCCTCTTACTTTTACTTTGCTCAGTGACTTTAATATTCCCTTCTGCCTGTGTTTCTCCAACCATGTTGGTAGCATGACATTGGTAAATGCCCTCATCTTCCTTCATCAGCGGGTTAATCTGGCAAAACGAAAGGGGAGAACATCACACTATCAACAAGTGAACAGTAAGCACAAAAGGGCAGCCATAAATCAACTCTTGATAAGAATGAAAAATCTGAAGGATTTTAGATTTCCTCCTTCAAAACACGGACTAAAATGTCAGGTTTAAATTTGGTCTGCTAAATTGTAGGAACTTTCATTGTACTTTAAACTCTGCTCAATCACTCTTCTGAGTTTCTTCTCTTAAAATGTCTCCCCATGGAACTGTACCATCACGTGCTTGCAATGTACTGTATTTTCTGTATGGAAAAACTTCCAAAATCAGCCTGCCCCTCTCTTTCCCCACCTCTGCCCTCACTACAGTTTGCTTTGTTGGACTTACCAAAACCCACCCGGTGCTCTCATGTTTAGAAGGACCACCACGAACTTGGACTGCCATGTTTACTCTGTCTCCAGGCAATTCTTCCAGGAGTTTAACTCCCTTGGGTGACTCTGTGACCTGTGGGGTTTTATGACATTGACATACTGTTAACGTAGATACGGAATACTTTAAAAGCATCATGCTCATCGATATGTTGCCTCTGCATTTGGCAGGTATCAGCTCAACATGTTGCTGCCTCTACTAGTGTGACGTTGCACTCTATATGATTTTATAAAAATATGCTAATGAGTGTGAATATAATGTAACTGGAATATGCTTCATGCAAAAGGTCTCTTGTAAGGTATCATTACAAATCTTATAATCTACTGAGTGTGGTCATCCTATTTGTATAAATGTGCCACTCTTGTATCTGAAACTAGAAATATAAAATATAACTCTGAGGGCCTATTGTAGTTATGCAAAGTGTGGGCCATTAATGGTGGTTTGGAATCTTGATGACTCCCATTAACCAGGACCATTGTCTGCAGATGGTTCTGTTTTACTGGTAAGTCTTCCTGTATATGTGTGTGCTGGCAAGTGGGTAATGAAGTCTTGAAGTGACATGTGATCATGTCACCTGAACTGGAATCCATCTTTAACCTGGTGCTTTTCCATTGAGAAGGAGGGGTGGGAACCCAGAGAGGGACAAAGGATTCCCACCTTATGCAAAAGATATATAAGTGGGTGGAACAGAACAAAGTGGGGCAGCCATCATGAGAAATCCCCTAGCTACCACCTGAGCTGGAATAAGGGCTGTACCAGGGGAAAGGACTGTGCCCAGACTAGGAAGGCGTCCAGTCTGTGAAAGAAACTTATTGAAACATCTGAGGGTGAGATTTTATCTGTATTCAATTTTATTACTGTATTAGCCTTAGATTTGCGTGTTTTATTTTATTTTACTTGGTAATTCACTTTGTTCTGTCTGCTATTACTTGGAACCACTTAAATCCTAGTTTTTATATTTAATAAAATCACTTTTTACTTATGTATGTATTAATACCTGGGGGGGCAAACAGCTGTGCATATATCTCTATCAGTGTTAGAGAGGGCGAACAATTTATGAGTTTACCCTGCATACGCTTTATACAGGGTAAAATGGATTTATTTGGGGTTTGGACCCCATTGGGAGTTGGGCATCTGAGTGTTAAAGACAGGAACACTTCTGTTAGCTGCTTTCAGCTAAGTCTGCAGCTTTGGGTCACGTGGTTCAGACCCTGGGTCTGTGTTGGAGCAGACGGGCGTGTCTGGCTCAACAAGACAGGGTGCTGGAGTCCCAAGCTGGCAGGGAAAGCAGGGGCAGTAGTAGTCTAGGCACATCAGTTGGCAGTTCCCAAGGGGGTTTCTGTGATCCAACCCGTCACAACTAGCTTCTGCAATGTGCACCAGTGCTCCACAGAGAGATGCCTATAACAGAAGAACACATGCCATTATCTTTCCCCTGAGCATCTCAGAGTGATGCTCTCACTGAGGGGAAGGAGTATGGAGCGGAACCTCTTGCAGCTACTGCGAGGAGCGAGAGGCAGATCCTAGTCAAGGACCAGGAGCCAACGTGAGGCAGTGCCTCCCTCTTACACGGTGGTAGGCAGCTGGTTGTAGTCCTGCTCGCCCCAGCTTGCTGCAGGCAGATTCTGACTTTTCTCTTTGCACACATCCAGCCAGTGTCACAGTGTGGGGCTCCTCTTGCCCCTTCCATCTGGGTCCATAAGTAACTGGTGGGTGTGCAGGATGAGGGGTAGCCCTTGGGAGAGGAATTGCTGGGTGCTCCATGCCCCTTCTGTATAGGTGCCTAACTTTAGGCACCCTAGTTTGAATGTTTTGGCAGAAGTGCCTAGCTGCCTTCGTTCAAGGTCTGTCCCTAGCTCCCAGGAGCGTAGCATCCCACTCCTCTGGCCATCCCCGAAGCCCTAGCTCTCTGACCACCCCCCTTTTAGCCCCAGAGCTGGCTCCTTGGCGGTGGGGGAGAGAGATTTCCTTCCCACAGCCAGAGTCCCTAGGCTGAGGCTCTTCCTTTCTGCCCCTGGTGCTGCTCTGAGGATTCCTTATACAGATGTCATCAGTCTCGCTGTCAGCCCAGCCTTCAGCCCAGAATCACCCCCAGCCAAGCCAGTCCAATATTCAACCTGAGCACTGAGTTGGGTTTGGGTTATTAATTCCCTTCCTCCCCTGCAGGGATGTACTGAGGCCAGGCCCCGGGCTGCTGTAAGTCAGAGATGCTCTCCTGACCTCAGTGCTGGTCAAAACTGGTGAGACCAACACTTCAATTCTCAAAGCCCCTCAGGGAGGCAGGTGTTCCTAGCCCGTATTTGTGGACGGGGCATGCTAACGTGCCGAGGGAATTACTGCCCTCTAGTCTCATTTTTAAGTAATGCCATTTTATTTATGACTATAATAATCTGAACTCAGGTATGGCAACAGAGCAAAAGAAAAGGGCCAAATTCTCTCCAGGTGAAAACAGGTTCCAATGGCAGTTTACATTAACAGCGGATTTGGCCCCATGTCAGTTTCTCCGTCTTACACACATCAGATTCTGCGTAACCTCTTGGTTAAAATGTCATCCGCGTTTGGCATACCTTTCTCCACGTGATGATGGGAGTGGGAACTGCCTTCACTTCACAGGACAGGTACACCTGGACACCAGTTAGATTATGAATCGTTTTTGGTGGTACAACAATCACAGGAGCTGGAAATAACAAGAACACTTCAGTTTTAGTGCTTTTACATGGGACTACTAATAGTTCTCAACGTTATGTGCCAATTTTAAATGTAACAAACATACAGATTCCCCCATCCAGCCAGAGATGATTCAGTAGCAAAGGTTTGGAGCTGTCTCTAAACCAGAGGCAACAGAAATGGTTCTGAGCTTTTATTTTAAAAAGCTTTTAGCCCTTCTACCTGGGAAGCTTGGCTTCATTGTAGAAATCAGTGCACTGTTGTCTTACTCCATCTGCCACCAGATAAACTGAAACAGAGATGGCATTTAGCCCATTCCTTTTAGCTACATAGAATCATAGATAAGGCTACGTTTTAGTCACGGGTATTTTTAGTAAAAGTCACGGACAGGTCATGACTTTTGTTATATACCGCTGACTAAAACTTGTGTGTTGTGGTGGGGGAACTCGGGGGACTGACCGGGGGACGCCGCAGGAGCTGCGGGGGGTGGGGTGTGTTTGTGGCCTGGGGGTGGCACCGCGGGTGCTGGTAGGGGGCCCGCCACGGGTGCTTGGGTGGGGCAGGGGGGCATCACGGGTGCTCGGGGGGAGGGTTGGTGGGGCTGGGGCAGACTCCCTACCCGGCTCCTGAGCTCCACGTGCTGCCTCCACTCTGCCCCAAGCCCTGGTTCTGCAGCTCCCATTGGCTGGGAACCGTGGCCAATGGGAGCTACGGGGGCGGTGCCTGCTGGCAGTGGCAGCACATGGAGCTAGGAGCTGAGGGAGGGGAGCCCCCCTCCAGGTAAGCGCCACCAGGCATCCAAATCCTTAGCCCTGAGCTTCCACCCTCCACTCCCAAACTTTCTGCCACTAGGGGCCGGGGGGGCCCGAGACTGCCCCAGCAGGCCCGGGGGCTGCCCGAGCAGCTCAGGCGGCCCCAGGGGCAGACACACCAGCCACTGCAGAAGTCACGGAGGTCACAGAAAGTCACGGAATCCTTGACCTCTGTGACAAACATGGAACCTTAATCATAGACTCATAGGAATTCCTAAGTGGAGTATTTTGCATTTGCCCTTATTGAATTTCATCCTATTTACTTCAGACCATTTCTCCAGTTTGTCCAGATGATTTTGAATTATAATCCTATCCTTCAAAGCACTTGCAACCCCTCCCAGCTTGGTATCGTCCGCAAACTTTATAAGTGTGCTCTGTATGCCATTACCTAAATCACTGATGAAGATATTGAACAGAACCGGACCCAGAACTGATCCCTGCGGGACCCCACGCATTATGCCCTTCCAGCATGACTGTGAACCACTGGTAACTACTCTCTGCGAATGGTTTTCCAACCAGTTTTGCAGCCACCTTATAGTAGCTCCATCTAGGTTGTATTTCCCTAGTTTGTTTATGTTCCAGTCCTGCAGTGAAGTGTATGTGAGCGGAAGTCAATGGGACATACACCTCGTTGCAGGATCAGGGCCTTAAATGCCTAGTTGTGACCACTGAACAGCTACTGTATTCCTATGAAGGAAGTACACTGTGAGACAAACTACACCAAACCCTGAAACTCAGTTACACGTAATAAAACAGGGAACCATTTGGAAATGGAAAGAATGCACTTCCGATGTTAGGTTATCCTGGAGATGGCACAGTTAAGGCTGCATCCAGATTTCTGTTATTACCCCATTTTCTACCCCTTTAATTGGAGCAACCGACTTGTTTGCAGATTGTAAGCAGTGCAGTTGTAGCCGTGGCAGTCCCAGGATATTAGAGAGACAAGGTAGGTGAGGTAATAACTTCTGTTGGTGAGAGAGAGAATTACCTCACCCATCTTATTTGCAGCTTGTATGCTTAAAACAGGCTAGAAGAATATAATAGATTTTGGTAAATTTAGGATTACAGGGTTCCATATGCTACATAATCCAAATTTACTTCGGTTTTCAAAATATTCCTGTTCAAAGTAATGGCCATCTGGTAGGAGAATTTGGCCCATGTTTTCCGAGCACAGCAGTGATCATACGGCGCCACATTTCAGATAGCGCTATAGGCCTATAGACACACACACAGGACAATGCTCACAGAGGGGGCATTTGAAAAAAGAAGCTATTTCATGAATTGTTGTTGTGGTGGACTGTATCACTGATGCTGAACGAGCTCACTGTCAGCGAAACTGGCGTTCAGAGCTCTCAGTTACCGAACACTGTACTTTGATCCTGCAAAGACATAAACTTAATTTTACACAAGTGAGTAGGCCCATTGAAACCAATGGGCTTACACATGTGTAAAATTAAATATGCATGCAAATCTTTGCAGGATTATGACCTAAGGGCTGTACAGCCATTAGCATTACAAACTTATTTATTTGGCTTCTTAAATCACAGTCATGACAAATCTCTTATCACGGGTAGCAGCATCTTAAACAAAAGCCATTGACAAAATGTCTCAATGCCAACAAATGTGCAATATAAACAACAGTATTTCAGGACTACATTTCTAATTAAAGCTATCTAGCAATTCTTTTGAATGGCCATGGAACAAAGAAGACATCTGTTGAGAGAAGAGAGGAAGGGACTTACAACACAAGGCGTTAGTGAGGTTCAGGTGTTTTAGTTTCACCATATTTCCCATTTTTCTTTCAGCTTTGTTATCAGTATCTATAGCAACATTTATGAATAACAGCAGTCTTCCTCAGAGGGTGCACCCTTGCCAAATTAAGCCAATTTTCCACTAGCATTTACTGCCTCTACAAAGAAAGGTAATTTAGAAACAGTCACCCTGGATTCCCCACCAGGTGCACTCCTCCTCCTCAGAAGACAATTAGCCCAGGAGGAAATCTTTGAGCTCTGTCAATATCCAGGAACTCATTGTCACTCCAGTTATGATTTCTAGTACTGCCTGCCAAATTAAAATTCAGATCTCCAGAGTTCACATCATGGGATCCCATTGTGTGGACCCATCACGCTTGGCACCTGATACTACTTTTGATCTCTATTCAGTCCGTGGACGCATGCAGAATATTGACTACTGTGTGAACTCAGCTGGTATGAACATAGACTATTTTTTCCCCTTTGGCAGCTGGCATAGGACAAATCACTCTTTGGAAAAGAAAAGAAAAGAAAAGAAAAGAAAAGAAAAGAAAAGAAAAGAAAAGAAAAGAAAAGAAAAGAAAAGAAAAGGAAAAAAGACCATCTGTTACAAGGTACTCCATCTTTAAAATTACCACTGACAAATGAATCTTTGCAGTAATGCTACTTAATTGAGTCTGTAAGAAGATAAAGCATCCTATACAGAATGTGGAGTAATTCCCTTTGGATTCAAAGATTAATACCTGCTGAGTCCCTTCTGCTTCCAAGCGTTCGGATGCTCTAATAACTTAATGGCACACATCTGCTTTAAGATACTGTTATCCTTGGATGTAAATTGAAGCTTTTGGGGAGAAAAGTTGCACATTATGACAGATTGCAGAACTGAATCGGGAGTATTATGATAAGTGATTTCTGATACACTGGGGCTTTCAGGATGAATTGCCAACAGTCCATTGCGTAGCTGATGTACTGCACCTAATGCCTGCTTTTAGTTCACCAATGTTTATAAAAGATTTTCAATATGCAAGTGTCAAGGCAGGAAAGGTTACGATTTTAAAATCCTTCTCAGTGCAACACTTTAGTTGTTTCCTCATCAATGAGTTCTTATTGATGCCTCATGTAGGCAAGAAAAAAAATAACCAAAAAGTAGCCACTAAATCATGTGCAAATTATGATCCAATATTCTAAAAACATGCCTGTGATGGGTTGGACCCCCCGTCCAGGATGCCACCTGATGTGCTAGGGTCTCATTGGTTCCACCCGTTCCACCAGCCTGGGTTTCCTCACCCTGTCTCAGTTGTGCCAGGCCCAGCTGTGTGTGGGAAGAATCAGCTCGGGGATTCACCCAGCACACACCTCCTTTGGGGTATAAACCCAAAATGATATTGTCCCGCGCTGTAGAGAAATCTATACAAAGTAAGCTCATCAATTCGCCCCCTCCCTCAATGTGGAGGAAGATATGCACAACTTCTTGCCCCCCCGCCCAGTTATAAATTGCACAAGCTGGGTTTTATAATAAACAAAAACAAGTTTATTAACTACAAAAGGGAGATTTTAAGTGATTATAAGGGATAGCAAACAGAACAAAGAAGATTACTAAGCAAATAAAACAAAACACGCATACTAAACTTAAGATCTTAAAGAGACTGGTTTCAAAAAGTAATTTATCACCCTAAATGTTGCTTTTGGGCAGGATGCGAAAATTCTTGAAGGTTAGCTACCCCTGCTTGCACCTTAAATCTTCAGACACCATATTCACAGACCAGATCCCTTTTCCAGCCTGAGCTCAACTCTTTCTTCCTAATGGCCGGCTGTCTGGTGGGTGTTTCCCAAGTACACACAGAGTTGTAATTGTTACATAGTCAATATTCCTATCTTTAGATACAGAAATGATACATGCATACAAACTGGATAATCACATTCAGTAAATCAAAACCTTTCCAATGATTTCTTGCATGACCCATATTGTATCAAAAATATCTTAGTTATGCCATATTCATATCATAAGCATATTTCTGCGAAGAACACGGGTGTAAAGTCACAGCAAGAAAAAAATAACCAAAAAGTAGCCACTAAATCATGTGCAAATTATGATCCAATATTCTAAAAACATGGCAATGAACATATATTTAGGACATGCTGTTGTATCCTGTGCCTTTATTTAAACAAAAGAAGACAGGCACAGACTCACTGAATCATAGAAATGTAGGGCTGGAAGGGACTTCAAGAGGTCACCTGGGGCACACTGCCACGCTGGGCAGGATTTAAGTATGCATGTTGGTGTAAGACCAGTGATGTGTTCGGCTCCTTACAGGACCCTGGCTATGTACTCGAGTGGTTCCCCGTGCAGCCACAGATTCACACCTATTGTTATTTGCACTCGCCAGCTCAAAGGTGGTTGGGGTATGTCTACAGGTGCGGCAGTCACACTTCTGACTGCCGTGTAAAGATACTCTGTATCTTTCTGCCTCCAGCCCCAGCTGTAAAAAGGAAGGAAGAATTCCCCTCTGTTATGGGGTATTCACAAAGTACCCCAGGTTCTCAGGTATAGAAATGAGCACCATGGAAAGTCC
Organism: Platysternon megacephalum; assembly: GCA_003942145.1. Lineage (NCBI taxonomy): Eukaryota > Metazoa > Chordata > Testudines > Platysternidae > Platysternon > Platysternon megacephalum. The sequence goes on from QXTE01000072.1 coordinate 5,416,044, forward strand.
TATACAACATTAAACACCAATGGCAGTTCAGCACATGCACCTGAGGGCAGAATAAGGCCATCAGATGATAGCAGAGAAAAGCTTTTCATGGGACTGGGAGGAGAATACTGAATACAGCTTGTTTGCTCAGACACTCAATTCTTTGAGAGATGGAATGAAAAATATTAAAAAATGGTGCTGTCTTTGAGCATATCCAAGAGCTGTTTGTTTGGCAAAGCTTTTGACGGATGTTTTAATAGGGAAATGGCAAGCCGAACAGCAAGAGTTTTTAATGAATCCATAAAGTCAGGGGTCGTATCCTATGCCTGGAGAATTGCAAATATAGTACAGTTCCTATATTTAAAGAAGGGAAAAAAATGTGATCCGAGAAACTGCAGGCCCATTAATTTGACCTCAATTGTACGCAAGGTCAGAACAAATTTTGAAAGAGAGACTAATAGACAGAGGTAAACCGTAATTGGGATAAAATATAACATGGTTTTACAAAAGGTAGATCGTTCCAAACCAACTTGAGAGAAGATAACCAGTTTTCTAGACACAGAAAAAGCAGTAGATCTAATCTGCTTGGATTTCAGGAAGGCATTTGATACAGTTCCACATGGGAAATTATTAGTTAAATTGGAGAAGATGGGGATTAATATGAGAATCAAAAGGTGAATAAGGAACTGCTTAAAGGGGAGACTACAGTGGGTCATGCTGACAGGTGAACTGTCCGGCTGGGGGGGAAGGTTAGCAGTGAAGTTCCTCTGGGATTGGTCTTGGGACCAATCTTATTTAATGTTTTCATTCGTGACCTTGGCACAAAAAGTGGGAATGTGCTAATAAAATCTGTGAATGACCCACCGCTGGGAGGTATTGCCAATATGGAGGCAGACTGGAATATTATATAAGAAGATTTGGAAAATCTTGAAAAATGGAGTGATAGAAATGGGATGAAATTTAACAGAGCCAAGTGCAAGGTCATGCACTCAGGGACTACCAGCAAGAATTTTTGCTATAAGCTGGGGACATATCAGTTGGAAGCGACAGAGGAGGAGAAAGACCTGGGTGTATTAGTCGATCACAGGATGACTATGAGCTGTCAATGAGATGTGGCCATGAAAAAGGCTAATGCAGTCCTTGGACGCATGAGGCGAGGTATTTCCAGTAGAGAGAGGGAAGTGTTAGTACCATTGTACATGGCACAGGTGAGACCTCATCTGGCATACTGTGTGCAGTTCTGGTCTCCAATGTTTAAGAAAGATGATTTCAAACTGGACCGAAACAGGTTGCTGAGAAGTTGCTACAAGGATGATAGAGGAATGGAGAACCTGCCTTACAAGAAGAGATGTAAGGAGCTTGGCTTGTTTAGCCTAACCAAAAGAAGACTGAGGGGAGATATGATTGCTCTCTATAAATACATCACAGGGATAAATATCAGGCAGGGAGAGGAGTTATTTAAGTTAAAGGCCAATGTTGGCAGTAGATCAAATGGATGTAAACTGGCCATCAACAAGTTCAGGCTTGAAATCAGATGAAAATTTCTAACCAGCAGAGGAGTGAAATTCTGGAACAGCCTTCCCAGGGGAGCCGTGGGGGCAAAAAAGTTACAAGACTGAACTTGATAAGTGTATGGAGGGGATGGTACGATGAGGTTGCCTACAATGGCATATGGCCCATCCGTGAATGCTTTTAGCAAATATCTCCAAAGGCTGGAGATGGGGCACTAAACTGGGAGGACTCCGAGTTACTATAGCAAATTCTTTGCCAAGTGTCTGGCTGGTGGGTCTTGCCCACATACTCAGGGTCCAACTGATCGCCATATTGGGGGTCGGGAAGAAATTTCCCCCCAGGTCAGATTGGCAGAGACCCTGGGGGGGGAGTTTCACCTTCCTCTGCAGCATAGGGCAGGGGTCACTTGCTAGTTTGAACTAGAGCAAATGGTGGATTTTCTGTCACTTGAAGCCTTTAAATCAAGATTTGAGGACTTCAGTCACTCAGCCAGAGGTCAGGGGTCTGTTACAGGAGTGAGTGGGTGAGGTTCTGTGGCCTGCAATGTGCAGGAGGTCAGACTAGATTATCATGATGGTCCCTTCTGGCCTTTAAGTCTGTGAGGGGATTTTTATGTTAATAGCAGCAGCTGCTATAATCTCCTGATATGGTGATGATCATTTTATAATGAAACATTAAAAAAAAAAATGGGAAACCTGAGTTTTGTAAAGTTCAAGATATTGTTAACCTGTAATATATACAATCTGGAAAAATAAACAGATTTGTACATAATCAGACACATGAATAAAAAAGGCAAATGCTAATGATCTATGCTAATCAGTATTGAAATTACACTTCTAATGCCAAACATGAAGTAACTTAATTCAGCTAACTGCAGTGCTGCATTTGAAACTGAAGAGCATTTGAATTGCTCTCATGCGTGAAGGCTCTCTCTTTGTCTCTTTTATCCCCTTGTTACTTAAACTTCTGCAGTAACAAAACCTGAGCTGAAAGGCTTCGTTGCTGACGGAGTGTCTTGGGGCAGCCTTCAGGTTCAGTCCATTTGGAATCCCAAACACTTGGTAATTTTGTTTGGCCCAGTACCGTCACTGAGTTTGCCAAACACGACTCTCTTAGACATTTACTACAGTCTATTTAAATCTCACTTATCCTTCCCTTAGGATTACTTCAGAGAGTCGCTGCTGGAAGAATGTAACCATACAGGACATTAAACTGTCAGGAGCGTTACACACCTTACTGTCACAATGCCCCCAAGAAGTGGGTCCCAGAGGACGAGCATCTGGCATAACTCAGCCTGGGCACAACTGCAGACGTGCTGGTTGGAAAGAGGGAAACGCTTTCAAGAAGTAGCGAGGATACTTTTCTCCTCTCCCACTGAATGCGGACAGACCATGGTCAACGTAGCGTGAAGGCTTGGGGTCCTATCTAACTCGTCACTGAGCCCATGTGATCAGAGAGCATCTATGACTAAAAATGCCTTCTTCCATCTCCAGCTTGCTAGGAAACATCACCTCTTCCTGCCAGACAAGGACCCGCCCACAGCGATCCATCGCTGGCCACGCTGGATGCCTAATTTGCTGTATCTGATTCTGAAGATGAAAGCAATGCAAAGGTTCCAGCAGATTAAAACAATGCAGCTGTCCACCTCCTGCATGAGCTAAGCCATTATGAGCCCTAAAGTGCCTCCGTGGCCCCACGTCGTTTCCACGACCAGCATGTCCTGAATGTCGGAGTCATTAGTGGACCAGGTCCCAGCTTCATGATCGAGGCTGCATTGCCATCTGTGAAATGCCAAATCAGTGCCGCGCCTCTGGGAAAACGTGGCTCAGAGAACCCAGGATGAAGCATGTGAGAGCCAGAGATAGGGGGTTCACAGCTACACCAACTTCAAAAGAGATTCGCTCAATGCAGAGTCTGGCCAGCTTCAGGAAAAGCTGCCAGGCCTTCCCCTTTGATAAAGCCTTCACACCATAACCAGAATGACATTCACAATGCAACACAACCCCAAACAACGCCCACATAAACAAAGGCAGACAGGCAGAAGACTCCAGGAATTCCACTTTGTCAACATAATTAAAGCGTGAGGGATGCCGATACTGTGCTGACAGGTGCAAATGCAAAACCGCCTAAGAGAGAGATGGACTGAGATCTTTTCTGGAACAAGCAGCTTAATGCAGAAATAATCCCATACTACAAGCTACACTAAAACCAAAGGTTATTTGGGCCTTGAGGATGAACCTCTAAATATTTTCAATCAAAATAAAGCAATGTGGCATGTCCCATGATTTCTTGCAACACAGAATCTCAGCAGTTCAGAACAGAAAAGAAGGAGAAAAAGACGCACAAACCCAAAAGATATTTCCAGTTCACATTCAAACAGCTTCTTTAAAGGCAACATTAAAATACTTAGCAACAGAGAGTCCTGTGGCACCTTTAAGACTAACAGATGTATTGGAGCATAAGCTTTCGTGGGTGAATACCCACTTCGTCAGACGCATGTCTGGATAACAATATTTCCTATCTGATTCTTGCCTGAAACAGATTATTTCAAATAATTCTGACTCTCCCTAACCCCTCTGCACATCTGGTAAATGAACATCTGGAAACTGTTTAGCACCATCAGTACTATCCCATCTCAGTAGCAACTACTTAATTACGGATGAGCTGGCACTTCCATTTCTAACCCCTATTTTCATGCCAGAAAGAGCTATTGTTTTGAGCAGACAATGGAGATGAAATTTGCAATACAGGCTTCCTTTCCCCAAGGGAGGCTGCTCAACTTGTGTTACACACCTTGAGGGGTCTTGTTGCTTCCTCAGCTGCTTCCAGATGTCCTGATAGCTACAGTGCTTTTATCATTCTGTGCTTGGCTAGCAGGCTGGGGCCATTCCTGGTGGATGGGAACCTTGCTATGCTTATCTAAACCTCTCTCATGTCCAGACTGAATTACTTCAATGCAGTATATTTGGAGCCACACCTAAACCACTCAGAAACTTCAGTGAGTACAGAATGGAGTCTTTCGGCAGCTTATTGAGCAGTGCCTCTCTCAAGGAGCAGCTTTAACGGTGTGTCACAGCCAGCCCTGAATGCAGTGCTGCAAACAATTCTAGGTGATGGTATCGACCTACTGTGACATTCCCCAAGGTACAATCTGGACCGTTGAACAGCAGCGTCCCCTTAAGCCACCAGCCTGGGGATGTCTTTTATACAGCTTTGCTGGTGAACAGCAAACCCCTCCAGATTCTGCTCACATGCAGCCCCTAGCTGAATACATGAACGCTATGCCCAGCTATCCATGAACTATATACAGGGTGACACCCGCATATCCCTCCGTCCCAGCCTGGCTCCCCAGAAATGTGCATCTTGTACTGTTCAGCAGCCCCCTGGACCGTACAAACTCATAGTTAGTCAGTCATTCCAACAATGGGTAATGAATACGCACCCCTGCCCGTTTTCTGACCTGCTCTGTGGCCTTCATGACACAATGCAAAAACCAGCTATTTCTCCAGGTGTCTGATGCAAAAAACGGTCTGTTTCTCTAGGAGGAGGTGTGTGATTGGGGTTGAACTGATGATGACACTTATTTTCAGGGCTTGAGAAAAGTCCTGCGTTGTCAGATTGAACTCTCTCTGTGTGTGTGATATTTCTGGTGTTCTTTATAGATGGCTGGTGTCTTAGTTAGGTACGCCGGATATAATTAAATAAATAAATATCGCCATGGCCTGTGATCCTCCAACTTCTCAAACTGTGGGAACTGGGCAGGACCTAAATAAAAGGCCTTCAAGCACAAGAGGCTGAGGTAACACACGTTTTGTATTTCAGACTGCAGTGGTGACTGTCTCCTACCACAGGCCCTGAACTTCACAGTCACCAGGGGCCAGCAGGACACTTTCCTTGGCATACGGGACGATGGGAGGTGGCCCTAGGCCATCAATTGGTGCAGCACCCTGATTTCTCCGACTAGCCACTCTCCATCTGTTAGATCTTCGCAATGGAGATTAATGGGAGACTCCGATGTACACAAGCAGTACAAAACTGGGTGCATCTGTGCGGCACAGCAGGGGTTAATCAAGGTCAGCCAAATCAGGCAAGTGTGGAAGGAGGAGAGGCAGGGCCTGAGGGGTCACCATCTTTCCGTGCTCCTAAACACCACAGTCTCTGCTTGAGACTCCATGCAGTTTCCAGGCAGAGTGCTCCATGCAGTTTCCAGGCAGAGTGCTATCTGCTAATTCTGGCATCTTGTTGCATGACCCTTCTTGCCAGCACGGATATTTGAAGCCAGCACAGTGGAGTCTCGGTGCCAGTTCTTGTGTCACTCCACTAGTACTTTACAGGACTGTGCCACAAGCTCCTAACCCACCTGGGCCCCATCGCACATGAGAGATGAACAGACCCTGGGCAAAAACATTTCAGTACATTTGCTAAATAATGCATTTTTCAGGGCATCAAAACTATTTGTGAATTCAGGAACATTTTCAGCCGAAATAACTTGGAAAACCCCTATCTTTTGAAATGTCAGTCCATTCCGACATTGCATTTCGAATCAACATTTCGTTTCAAAATGACGTTCAAAACTTTTCATTTGACTCGAATAACCTTTTTGGTTTTGGTTTTTTGTTTCAGCAAGAAAAATTCAGTTTGGCTTTGAAACAAACCACACTGGGGGCCGGGAGGGGGGGACATTTTTCAGTCTGGCTACTGAACCAAACTATCAAGTATTTGCTCAGCTCTAGTGAAGACCCAACTACTTCAGCTATCTCTTCCATTGGCAGAAAGTAGTGTGCAGCTACCAGTCTCCAGTGACCTAGATTTCCTCTCTGTTCCTTGATGGAAGAGTTCCATTATTTTCTCTCCAGTTGATAGTTCTCTCCTTTTCCATTTCCAGAGAAGCTTTAATTAAACTTGCTAGAGGCTCCTGTTCTTTTTCACTTCCTCAATGCCAATCAGTCTTCATATGTTCCAGTCATGGGTGGCAGATGAAACCCCCCCGTTCAGGGAATCTAGCCCCCCCCAGACCCGCCCCTTCCACCTGAGGCCCTGCTCCCCTGCCTGCCGGAGCCCCGAACCCCCTCCCCTGGCTGGAGGAGCCCCGGCTGGCCCGTTCCAGCCATCCACCCCAGGCTGCCACTGGCCCAACCCAGCCCCTGGCCGTCAGCCTGAGCCCCGAGCTTCAAGGGAGAGGGGGAGCAAGGGTGAGGCCTCTGGGCGGAGTGTGGGTGGGGACATGGCCTGGATTAGGGGGAGATTTAGCCTCCCCCAGCCTTTAATGCCCCCGCCCATGGTTCCAGTTTCTTGATCATTTGCTCTAGCATTATCCAGATTCCCTGTAATATTTCTCCTGTCTAGCAAGGGGGAATTTAGGTTTGGTTGTATCCTTTGCATCCATCTGCCTCAGCCTTTGCATCCAGATCCTCAGATGGTGTAAACAGGCATAGTTCTGTTAACGTAACTAGGTCATGACATTAGAATGATAGCAACCTCTCTGGACCACAGAGCACCAAGTCACAGAATGTGTTTCATGTTTTACACTCGCTCTTTTACCTGTTACCCGTACTTTAAAAATATATTTATTTAACCTCTGGGATCAAGTCCTTCCATTCCACACTTGTGTTCTTCCAGTAAAGCATTTATACTCTTCATTCTGCACATGGTTTTAGTCCTCACTTGTGTTTTCTTTCTAACCCAGATTCCTCTTTATGCAGGTACGCAATGATCCTTTCCCCCTTAGTGTAATTTTTCCTGAAGGGCATGCATAATATTCATTCATTTCCCCTGTTTGGCTGTCAGGGCCTTTGCATTAAAAAGCACATGCACTTTCCTCAGACACTCCAACACACCCTGCACTTCTCACTTATTTCCAAGGTGCACCATCACTGTTCAATCCATTACAATTCTAACTAGACAGACACCAAATAACTGAGAGCCAACAACTTCAGAGTGCATTGTCATCTTTGCAGTGTGAAGGTATAGTCCCATGACTCACATCGTTACTGGTGCAATGTAACGCACTGACACAATCACACATCAGGACCTTACTCTGCGATTATTCTGCGGCTTTCTGTGACTGCATTTGATAAACTGGCTCTTCAGGATTGAAGCTGGATTGGAATTTCAACCACCCCAAAGCTAGATTTACAGCTGCTTTGCATTGCCAGAGTGGTGCAAAACTGCCAGGAGGTTATGGTAAATCAGGTTGCTTTCCCCCCCCACCATCACTGTGACTTAGGGCTGGTTTACACTGGGAGGGGGGGAGGGGAGGAGGAGGTGTCGATCTAAGTTATGCAACTTCAGCTACGTGAATAACGTAGCTGAAGTTGACGTACTTCTTCACTGCGGTGTGTCGACAGGAGATGCTCTCCCACCGATTCCCCTTGCGCTTTTCGTTGAGGTGGAGTACCGGAATCGACGCTAGAGTGATCGGCGGTCGATTTACTGCATCTACACTAGACACGATAAATCGACCCCCGCTGGATTGATCACTGCCCATCGATCCGGACGGTAGTGTAGACAAGCCCCTAGACTCTTTAAAATGACAAGTCTTTCCGATTTTTGAGGTATTGCCATCATGAAACATTTGTGAAGACTTCACAGCCGGGTGGGAATACCTTGACTTTGTTTAAGCAAGTTAAACAGGCAGAATGTGAACCCCGATGCTCACTATCAGAATAAAGAGGGATACAGAAAGAAACAAAATCCTGTATTTCTAAAAACATTTCAACTCCAATGCCAGTTTGCCTTACAATAGCATCCCCTCTATTACACCACTAGAGTTCTGTCTTTAATGAAGTCTTTTGTGTTAGGTCACAGGGCATAGTTACAACTAACCTTACTTAACTACTCAACAGAATGAAAACAGATAGCTGTCCATCAAGATTGCCAGTTACTATAATGACCAGCAAAGTTTGGGTTTAAGTTGTCTTTTCAAATGTCCATTTATAGAAGCTACCTTTGCAAAAATATTGACATTTCCCTGTCTTCAATTTAAGTTTACCTGACACTGCTTCCCTGTGACACCCTGTACCCCATATGACACCCTGTACCCCATGTTCACCACTTCCATATGGTTATGATATATTTTGTACAAAGTATGCCGTGTGAAGTATCATTTGAAAACTCATAATCTACTGAATGTTATTGTCCAGTTGAAATGTGTGTAACATCATTGCATGTAAAATTATGTGATTTTGCTATATGATTATTACTGAAAGATGCTGTAGTTCTGGGTAACACCCACAAACCATTTTCTCAGAGACAAAGGCACACTAGCATGCCAGCAACATGCTAAGGAGCCATTACCTACTTAACTGGCCAACCACCAGGCGGGAGGATGATATAAACGAAGAATTTACATTTCATTCCAGAAATGCTTCAAACCTCACACATACGGGAGACTGTTTGTCTGCACTCCAGTGGAGGGTAATCCTCAAAGAGGGGAGTGGGATATATAATGGGAGACAGTGACTTCCACCTCACCTTTCCCCCTCCATCTCTACTCACGGCAGCGAGATCCCTTGAAAGACAAAAGAAGCATCACTGAACTGGGGGAGTGGTCCTACCTTGGAGGTTTTTCAGACAGTACAGACTGCTGTAGGCTTTTAGTGAGAAAAACTCCTTTTTTGCTTTTAAACCTATTAGCCTTGGTAAAGTTTAGGAATTAGCTTGTGTGTTTATCCTTTTATTTCTTTTGTAACCAGTCTGGACTTATATGCATCTATACTTGTAATCACTTAAAATCTATCTTTCTCTAGTTAATACACTTGTTTTATTGTTTTATGTAAACCAGTGTGTTTTGGTTGAAGTGTTTGGGAATCTCTGCTTAGGGCAACAGGGCTGATGCACAATCATTACCCAGGGTTGGAATGATGAACTATCTATGAGCTTGTACTGACCAGTGGGCTACTGAGCAGTACAAGACGCACATTTCTGGGGGGAGGCAAGGCTGGCACTGAGGGATATGCGGGTGTCACCCTGTATCTATTCATGGATGGCTGGGCATAGCATTGATGTACTCAGCTGGGAGTGACTTTACATGCTAGTGGCTGTGAGTGAGCAGAGCCTGGAGGGGTTGCTGTTCATGATTTAGTTGGGATTAGGTCCTGCTTTGAGCAGGAGGTTGGACTGGATACCTCCTGAGGTCTCTTCCAACCCTGATATTCTATGAGTCTATGAAAAGGCATCTGAGGCTGGAGAGCTAAGAGGACACAACAGTTCAATGTCACATTCCCAACGTAATGCAAACGGAAATATCAGATTTTACACACAGTAAGCTACAGCTACTCTGCTTAAAAATAGAACCATGAGCCGTTCCCGGTGTATTTATGGAAATGACAGCATTTAACAGTTCACAAGTTCTACAGGAGATGTGCAGAACAGTGCTCGGCTTTAACGCCAGAGCGAAAACAAGCTCTGTTACACATGTCTTCTGTGGGACCTGTTAGCTGTGAAAAGCCCAAACCAATCAAAATTCAAACCAACCAACTCAAAATCAGGTTAAAACTCCATCCTTAACTCATCCGGTGTGCCTCGCAGGACATGTGGAAATTAAAGTCACTCACTCATCTCAGACCACAGCCAGATCTGTGTGCAATGGAGAAACGAAGGATTGCGGGCCAGTGAGTTCAATCGATTCTTTTGAGCGCTGGAGAGTGGATGTCGTTCCCAAGCACGAGCTAGCATGCCAGAGCTTAGCCTGGAGTCATTCCATGGGAACTGACACACTCTAAAACTAGGACGTTACAATGGAAACACAGCACAACCTCAGCTGCAGATGTTCTATGTGACCACCCCTGCCTGGCCATTCCTAAACCACGCCTGGTGTATGCTGCTCTGGGTACCTGCTCTTTCCCCAGGAGATGCCTCTACCTCCCATAGTATGTTAGTATAGTATAGTATGTGATGTATAGTCACAAATAAACTGTGAAAATCAGCGCTGGATTCCATAGTATTCTTTTCCCCTGTTACTTTGATTCCCCTTAATAAAAGGGCTAGGTTATAAAGAATTATACCCAAAGAAATGTAAGTCCTATAACAATGCACTACGTTACTGAGTGACAAAGGCACTCTTGATTTCTGCCACCTCCCAGCAGATCAAACCCGTGTAAGGAACAAATCTGACCCATAGGCTATTTTTACATCTAGCGACTGTCAAATGTTTACTCCCAGTTGTGACCATGGCACCGATTCCAGCTAGCAGTGTGTTCCGGGGCAGGTGGAAAACGTTGACTATTTTGGGTAGAGGTGTCTCTTTAAGGATACACATGCAATGCCAAAAGTGGCTATGAATAATGTTATTAAAGCATTGTTGAGCTGCCTCTACTGAGCAGGGATTATTATAACCGCTCCTGGGTGAACGTGAGCCCATGCTCACATCCACAACAATCCCTTCCTTAATTTCCATGCTATGAATGCTGGGATTTGGGGGTGGAGGGAGTGGGGGAGGGCAGTTCTCAAACTCCCCGGGCGCATTGTTCTCTTTATATGACACATTCAAGAAGCTTTACATGCAGATGCCGAGGTATGAAAGAATTTCTGTAGATTTTCACAGGCTGAATTGCCACGGAGCACTTAGCATAACAAAACGCTCTTGTCTAGTAAACTCAGCAGCCAACACACTGATCTAATAAAGACTTTAGAATAAGAGTTTAAAGAAACACTCACAAATAGCTGAGAAATTATAAATCCTGAAAGACCTTAATGCGGCAGCAGAGTAATGCTGTGTGACAGCCGTCACATTTCAAACACTAGCATCTAATCCACTTCCAACCTTTACAAAAATATGAGAGAGTCAGGAAGTCCTGATCTGCAAAAGCACTGGGCACCTGCAGCTCCTACTGACTTCCCTGGGGCTGGCCTGTTCAGCACGCCTGATAACTCTTCATTTAGGGCCAGGTTTACTAAACCAAAGACCAATATTCCACGCCTGGAAGTCAGGCACTAAGGGCCAAACCCTCAAAAGTATTTGGGCACCTAATTCCCATTGAAATCAATGAGCATCTCAATACTTTGGAAGATCTGGGCATAAGTTTCCATATTTAGGATCCTGAATACCCGGCCTGATTTCATAGTTTAAAGCCAGAGGGGACCATTATGACCATCTAGCCTGACCTCCTGCTTAGCCCAGGCCAGAGAACCTCACCTAGTGATTCCTGGTTCAAGCCCATAGCTGGTGCTGGCGCTAGAGTCTCTTATAGAAAGGCGTCCACACTTGATTTACTGTCAGAGGCAATGAGCCCCCACAGCTCCCAATGATGCCAAAAGGATCCAATCACCCCCTCCCACCAGGAAATTCCTGCTGGAAACACTGAGATTCACTCCAGGTGTTACCCCCATTCTCCACCCTGGAGGAGGAGTTTCAGACCTTGCCTGTGGGGAGGAGCGTGTGGGCTGCGGCTCGGAATCCTCACCGGGGCGAGGCTCCATGGGAAACCATTCTGTGCTGCCACGTACCCTGGAACCGTGGCGTGGGGAGCAGTATGTGCTAACAGGGCTTCTCCCTCCAGCCGTCATTGGCTCCCCATTCCCTGCTTGGGCCTTCCCTTCCCCTCCCATTGCCCAGGGGAGTACAGAGCATGGAGGGGTACTGACACTGCCTTTAGGAGTATTAACTCCAGCATGGATTTCCTAAGGGAAATCTCCCAGGTGAGGGGGAAGGATCATGCCACGAACCACCAGCAAATTCTAAGAGCATTTCAGAGCCCAGGGCCCTGGATTAACCTCCACTGCACCAGATCAGCCTCTCCATGTCTAGGTGACCCACATCAGTGGTGGCAGAGGGATCAGGAATAGCAGCCAAGCAAAAACAACTACATCTCTACCCCAATATAACGCTGTCCTCGGGAGCCAAAAAATCTTACTGCATTATAGGTGAAACCGCATTATATTGAACTTGCTTTGATCTGCTGGAGTGCGCAGCCCCCCCACCCCCACCCGTAGCACTGCCTTTCCGTGTTATATCCGAATTCGTGTAATATCGGGTCGCGTTATATCGGGGTAGAGGTGTATCTTTGGATATCACTGCCAGTGGCTGCTTCCTTTCCACGTGCTCGATCGGTCCTAGCACTCAGCCAAGCACTTTAAAGCAGCCTCTAGTTGCTTTGGTTTGCAGAGTCCTTTCGTTCGGAGCTAGGCATGGACCATGCCATGTTCGCCTGGATTCTGCAAACACACCTGCTTTGCCAGGGCTCACGCCCCCTTTTCCTTGGGTTCACACTTGTGCACAGCAGCTCAGTAAGGGTGATGCGTGAGCAGCAGCACCCCAGGATTTCACGGTCACTTGCTACCATTTGGGGCGAATGTCATGGAAGCTGCCCGTTTCTGTACAGCTGCATTCCATGCTCTGCTTCCTGATGGCATGAGGGTCCCGGGGCATCCCTGGTCCAAGCTCATGCCACTAGATAAAGCCAATATGCTCCCTGTCCCCTTTCAATCTGAACTCGCCAATCCCTAGCGCTGAGGGCTGGGCTATCCCACTTCAATATCTGCATTCATGTCAGATTTTGGCATGGAATTACCTAGTCTGATTATTTTATTTTTAAGGGAAATGTGCAAATGGAGCTTGATCATTCCCAACGACTAAGTATCTGGCTTGGCCCCTCTCGAACCCCAGGTTTAGAGGCTATGACTTTGCCATGTCACACAGCCCGCTTTGTAAAGCCCTCCAAGGAGCCCTGCTCCCCAGCTTACCCACATAGGACACGCAGAGCTTCCCATCCGAAGGGCTTGCGTGTAAAACCGAATGGAGCTGTTTCTCTCTCCTGGAGACGCGTGGCTGAGCCCACCCTCTCTGGATGTGATCCTTAGAGCCAAAGAGACTAACCACCAAAGGGGATGCTTAGATCTCTAAACCACCCCTGCCTGGCCATTCCTAAACCACGCCTGGTGTATGCTGCTCTGGGTACCTGCTCTTTCCCCAGGAGATGCCTCTACCTCCCATAGTATGTTAGTTGATAGACCCTGTGTGTGCCCCATGCCACCTCCAAGCTGTGTGTGGCTGCAGAGCTAGGCTAGAGAGCGGGATGTTTGTTCTCCTGTATGCAGTGATGTTGGCTGCTGAGACAGGAGTGGTCTGGGCCTGGGTCCAGAGCAGGGCCAGCTCCAGCAAAGGAAGCAGGTGCTTGGAGCGGCCAATGGAAAGGGGCGGCACGTCCGGGTTTTCGGTGGCAATTCGGCGGCGGGTCCCTCAGTCCCTCTCGGAGCGAAGGACCCGCCGCTGAATTGCCGCCGAAGAATGAAGCGGCCTGGTAGAGCTGCCGCCAAAGTGCCGCCGATCGCGGCTTTATCTTTTTTTTTTTCCTGCGCTTGGGGCGGCAAAAAAGCTGGAGCCTGCCCTGGTCCAGAGGGAGTTCATCCTTCCATGCTCCTCCTTGATGCCCAGAGATTTCCCCTCCCTGAGAGATGCCGTGGTGGGCAGGGGGGAAGAAGAGCACTGGAGCATCATGGCAAGGAAAATGGATTCACTTGGGGGAAGGGGGGGTTAATAGTGTGGGCAGAGGGAATTTTTCCTGCAACCTTTCACAAATGACCCTTCCCCAGAGGGTGTCCCTCTGGGACTGCTAACTAATCTTTGCTTGTTCATCCTTTGTGATATCCAGGTGAATCGCCATGTCACAAACACTGAGACACCGACTTTCAACTCGCTGCCTCTGTTACCCATCTGGTAACTGGGGGCAAATAACTGTATCTGGGGCGGAAGGCCGAAATAAGGACAGTACAATGGTGTAGAAGTCCAAGGTATTAAGGTCAGTCAGCAGTTTAGGTGAGACTAGAACTCAGGGCCTAATGATTGGTTTTGTTTACAGCTTGCTAGTTCTTTGCTTTCTTCCCTTTTGTAGTCTTAATTGCTGAAGTGGATGCTTGTACTTGTTTCTTTAGATTCCTAAGTATTTAGTGGCATTTCAGATTTTACAGATTTTCTAATAATAAGTTGCATCCTTAAAATACTCATCTGTGCTAACAAGGACAAGCCCAGGGCCTCATTAACACCCTTAGCATAAGGCCAACTCAAATTCTCACACAAAATTGACAGGTAAATAAATGACAGTTGTAGTCGCAACTGACCACACCTTCCCATATAACAAACTTCCACAAGTCAAGAAAGCTGAAATGCTCCGATCAAGTTATATTCCTCCATCAGGTTGGAAGCACAAGTTGTACTGACTCTGACCTGCAAACCCTGCTGGAGGAATATAGCCTGCTCAAAGCATTTCAGCCTTTGTGGGGAAAAAATGGGCAGGGCCCATTTCGGTGTTTGCACTGAACAGCCATGCAATCCCCTCCCCACCTTTATATAACTCAAAAATAGCCAGAGGGATTTTTCTCAAATACTTCTAAAACACACAAGTAAAATACTCACTTTCAGGCACAGACCTACCATGAAAAACATCTGCCCCAAAGAGGACTACTTTGTAAAAGTTTAAGTAACAAAGTTTTAATGGAATCTGATTTGCAACCTTAGCTACGGCGAGTGTGACCTGCACCTGTTCTTGCATATTCCAGTACTAAAACAGACCACGCGGAAAGAATATTGTAGCGACAAAGCCAAGCTCACGGGGATCTACCGGTACAAGACTAATTTATGAATATCAAATTGTGCTCACATTGGCACTGAATTTAGCAGAGCTTTTGCCTAATCTCTCACTGGCTGAGTCAGCGAGAGGATTAAAGGGAGTATGAAAAGCGCTGGAAGAGATGAAAGGAGATCAGGCATTTATTCTTGATATATTCAGAGTATTGTAAGGAACACTCTGGGTGACAGTGGCACAAAGGCTTCTTAGGACTGTTCCATCTGACAGGAGATTCCTCGCTGTAAAAATGCAGCCTCCTCCACAGGATTGTACAAGAACCTGGGCTTGTCTCTGGAAAAGGGGGTAAAGCCTTTTAACCAATGTGTTTGTTCCCAACTAAAGTGTTGATGAAAAGGCAGGCAGCGGAGCTAAGGAAGCACCGTTAGTGTACACCCAGGGGTCCAAACCTTCAATAACCTAGTGTTCCCCGCTACAATTCAGGATGTTTAAAAGCCAGAGTGGGAAGTGAATTTTAAACCGATCTCTGTGCACACCATTCTGTCTCAGAAATGTTCCAGCTACACAATGAGAATCAAAATCACATTTAATTTAGGAGCCCTTTCCCTCTCTGGGCTTCAGGGACGCTCATTAAAAACGAAACAAACTCACAGGGATGGTTTGATTACAAATAGGAAAGGAAGCAGCTGGTACCCAGGCTTACCCAGTCTGCATACAACCCATCTCCCAGGGGGAACTGTTAAAAATGATCTCTCTGATTACAGCTGAATAAATTAGTGCCCTACGGTCATACTATAACGAGGTGCTCACTTATACAGAAATGCCCCCTCCTTGTTGCATTTTCATCAGTATGGAAACAAAAAGAGGACGATGCAACAAAATGTTGCCCGATGCTAACAGCCACCGTTCAGTAACGATGTGGTTGTGACACAAATCTGCCAGTGGCAGGAAGTGCAAAGGCTGACAGTCCTCAGGTCACACTGTTGTGGATAGGAAGACTGGCGTAGCGTATGGGATGCTCAGAATTGCTTGGCTTTTGTCCTGCACATAGGCGCTGAAACTAAGGGTGCTGTGGGTGCTGCCGCACCCCCTGGCTTGAAGTGGTTTCCATCATATACAGGTTTTACAGTTTGGTGCAATGGCTCTCAGCGTCCGAACTACACAAATTGTTTCAGCACCCCTGGTCCTGCAATCAGATCCGCAGACAGACAGACTCTGACGCCCATGCAGTGACCTTGCTTAAGATTTTCCCCTAAACTACAACAATATTAAGGCCCTGATCCTGCAGTTGGATCCTTGCAGGCAGGCCGGCCCCTTCAACTCCATACGGGCCACACACAACCTTACAGGGCCTTAATTTTATTATGTGGATAGGAGTAAATCCTGCATCTCGCCCCATCCTCTGTCTGCAGGGCAGAAGGCTCAATATGCAGTAGGATGACATGTAGGGAGCCTGCAAAGGGAGTTCTGTAGCTCCTGGGTGCAGAATCCAAAGGGCACCATCACCAGCAATGGGCAGGGGTGTTTTGGGGGGCAGAATGGGGCACGCCCAGTGAGTCTGCAACTACACCATATAGGGGAATTGAACTTGTCTCTGAGGTTAGTGCAACACTGAGGCTGCAGGAACAGCTGGGGAGCAGTTTTTTTGGGGCTGTGGGGGGAGAGCAGAGTGCATTTCTGGCAGAGGTCCCATGCTTTTGGCTTTGTGCAGGGTTTAGGATTTGACTCACTGGGGTGTATTTAGTTTTCTGGGAGAGGAAGGGAGAATTATCCTAAGCATTACTTTCATGGAAAGTCTTACGTTTTGAGTATATATATATATATATTTAACTGTACATTACGAATCTGCTAAGAAAAGATTCCCTTGTGTCAAGTTTCAAGGACTGAAATCTCCTGGTCAATCTAAACTCCTTTTTGAAATACCGAATGTGATTAGAGCTTCATAAGATTAGTAACCAACCACAGTTCATTTAAATCAAAATTTCCGGTTACTCAAGTGCAAAAAAAAAGTCTCTAAACCTGGTAAACTTCTATTGTTTTTTCTTAAAACACTAAAGGAACTTTGAAGTGGCCAAAATGGTTCTGTTTTTCTTTAAATCCATGGCAATTATTTTGTTTTTAGCATGCCAAGAATTTGTATGCCAAATTCCAGTTCCAAGTCAATTTTTATTACCAAGTTATCAACACTGAAAATGCAGGTTAATTACCAAAACATTAACAGAGTTAACTGTCCAAACAAGCTGATTATATGAAAGCAGAGCGCCATTTTTTTGTAAATATTAAAAGCGAGCATGTCTAATCTGGAATTCCATTCTCTAACGCTCTAGGTAATGTCTCTACAGTTCTCTCAAAACCCAACCTTGCCTTTCGGAGGCATTAGTTGTATTATTAGTTTATTTGAAGAATACGTTACAGTCAAGGAACAGAATAATCCTGCATGCGCATTTGGAGAAAAGGATTTTGAGAAATGTGCTTATATCCCTCCAGTGAACCATTTCAAAAAGAAACCCAGACAATTACTTTTTAGGAATGCCGCTTGCAAGACAGACCAGAGAATTAGCACTACAGGTACAGAACTTCAAACTTTTGGATTATGACATTGTCACAGAATGAACCAGTACCTAATCTTAACTCATTCATTGCCAGACCATATAACTGATACTTCAAGCTTATACAGTCTCAGCTGGCCTTTTCCAGTATTATTTTCTCACTCTGGCCCTGATTCAGAAAAGCACTTAAGCATATGCTTAGCTCTGAGTACATGAGTAAGTCCCTTTTTATGTGCTTAAAGTTAACCACGTGGTGAAGTGCTTTGCTGGATCGGGCCAGGAGTGCTCAGCACCTAGCAGGATCTAACCCAGAACACTGACTTGACAAGTAGCATTATGATGTTTTTGGTAAATGTCTCTGGCCAGTTCCGAAGGGCAATGCTGCCTCTCTCTCCGTCAATGGCTCTGGGAAGGCAGGGGGGATGAAAACACAAAGGGTGAATGGGCTCCGTTCACCAATGCAGAATTCCTGCTCCGGGCTCCCTGTGTTGGAAACACCTTCCAGAGAAGAGGCTGCTCTGGGGTGTGCCATCTGTAACTCTCACTCCACTGCGGGGGACGCAGAGCGGGCTGGCACAGCCTGGGCAGTGAGAGCGGCTGACTAGCAGGGGCTCTGGCCTGGGAGGGGCAGCAGGATCCCAATGCTTCACAGAGCCAGCGGCTGGAGCTTTATGGCGGGATTTAAAGCTGCTCCCCTCTGGCAGGACCTCAGAGGCCCTTGGACGCAGGGGAAAACACAATGCACTCCCTGCAGCCACAGGGTGAATCAAGCCCCCGGCTCATCAGTTCATAAGACTGTATCCATAAGCACTTCTCCCACCACTAGCCCTGTGGAGCACTGTCACAGCACTCCCTGGCCCATCCAGCCTCAACCCGCCCACCTCAGTCTCCCCTCAAACCTCCTCTAGCTATTACTCCCGGGGGAGGAAGGCTTCTCCTGCTCCCCCATGGGTATCTTGAGGAGAGGAGCACAGACCCCTTGCTGACCCACCAAACCCACAGCCTGCAGCTCATGTCCCGCTCCCC
This sequence comes from Platysternon megacephalum, assembly GCA_003942145.1. Lineage (NCBI taxonomy): Eukaryota > Metazoa > Chordata > Testudines > Platysternidae > Platysternon > Platysternon megacephalum. Next base: position 5,434,630 of record QXTE01000072.1, read on the forward strand.
CTAGCATGCTGCAGGACCAATCCCTGCCGCCACCCCCCCGAACTAAAGTACAATTAAAACAATTCCTTCAAGGGAGACTGGAACCTGCAACCTCCACAGCCTCAGACAAATCCACAGCAGCACGGCCCTCACACACAGCTCACGTCGGGGGCCAGAAGTGCATGTGACGGGGACAAGGAGTGAGCAGGCCAGCTACTGTAATGCTCACCCCTTGCTGTGGGCCATCACAATGAACACATTAGTACACGCGAGGCATCCTGCCCAGCTCACCTTGACAAGAGACCGCACAAACATGGCCAAATTCTCCCCCCAGCCTCCTGGGCAAGACTGGGCTCACACACACGTGCCCGGGCTCACGACAACACTTCGACCCCTCGCACAGGGGCTGGAAAGTGTCTCTGCAAAACTCCCTTGTGTTTTTGTGGGTGCAAATCTGCAGACGAATCTTAGACTTGTTCAAAGGCACGTGCAGTTGTCTGTGCCGCCAGGGCACACACACAAGTGGAGGCCGGGGACTGAAATGGTCCCTCAAAGGCCAGTCCGGTTTAAACCTACACTAAATACTACGGCAACAATCCAAACATTAAACAACGAGCCAGGGGAATGAACCTTCCTTTGCAAAGTGCTGACAAGTGTTACTGTTCTCGTTGGAAAGACAAAGGGAGCCGGGTCCTGCACCAGGGCCCGAGGGTTTCCAGGCAATGCCCAGGAGGGGAGCAGGGCACAAAGGCCGGGGCAGCCGGCGCATTTGATCCCCACCCCGAGGCCGCCCAACATGCCCCGGTCGGTCCAAGGCCGCCCCACGCGGCAGCCCCACTAGCGACCGACCCGCGGGTCCGTCCGTCCCGCCCCGTCCCGCGCGCCGGGATCCCCGGGGTGGGGAGAGCGGGTGCCCCGCTGGACACAGCCCGGCCCCGCCAGCCCGCGCCCGGCCCCGTCTCACCCAGCCGGCACTCGCCGTCGTGCGCCTTGCGGACGCGCCGGGGCCCGGCGAGCAGGTGCAGGGCGCAGGCGCTGGGGTAGGAGCGCCCGTCCGAGCCGCACACCGCCCCGTCCTCCTCGCACACGCAGCGGCCGGTGCCCTCGGGCGCCCCCGCGCCCCGCGCCTGGCTCACGCACACCAGCCCCGGGCCGCAGCGGGGCCCCCGCGGGCCCCCGGCGCCGCGCCCGCCGCAGCGCTCGCCCTCGGCGCCCAGGCAGCGCTCGCAGCAGCCGCACTCGTCCCGCGCCGCCAGCTCGGGCGCCGGGCAGCGCGCCGGGGGGCAGCGCTCGGGCCGGCAGAGCCCGCACCCGCCGCCCGCGCCCCGCCGCGCCGCCAGCGCCGCCACCACCAGCAGCAGCAGCAGCCGCCCGCCGGGCCGGGCCATGGCGCTGGGCAGGGAGCGCGCGGCACCGGGCTGCAGCCGCTGGACAGCGCCGCCAGGCAGGAGCCGGGGGCGGCCCCACCACGGCTCAGACAGCCCAGCCCCGCCCCCTGCTCCCCCCGCCCCCTGCCCACCCCACAGCCCAGCCCCCTGCTCCCCCCACCCCGGCTGGGACAGCCCCCTGCTCCCCCCACCCCGGCTGGGACAGCCCCTTCCCACTCCACAGCCCATCCCCCTGCTCCCCCCACCCCACAGCCCAGCTCCCGCCCCCTGCTCCCCCCACCCCGCCTGGGACAGCCCCCTGCTCCCCCCCACTGCCCACCCCACAGCCCCCGCCCAGCCCCCTGCTCCCCCCACCCCACCTGGGACAGCCCCCGCCCGCCCCACAGCCCAGCCCACAGCCCGCCCCTGCTCCCCCCACCCCGCCTGGGACAGCCCCCTGCTCCCCCCCACTGCCCACCCCACAGCCCAGCCCCCTGCTCCCCCCACCCCGCCTGGACTGAACACATCCGCTGCTACTATTTGAACTGACAATACAGGCAGCCTGGGACACTTCAGCTGAGCGAGCGAAGAAGACAGTCCGGCGTGGCCGGCTGTACTGGCAGAAAAAAGAATGTGTTATAAGACAAATACCCCATGTGACACTACACCCCATGTTCTTCAGAGAGATATGGTTATGATATAATTATGGCATAACTAAGATGTGTTTTATGCAAGATGGGTCATGTGGGATGTCATTGGAAAGGTCATGATTTACTGAATATGATTATCTGATTTGTGTACATGTATCATTTTTGTATCTGAAGTTAGGAATATTGTCTATGCATCTGTTACAAACGTGTTTACACCTGGGGAACACCCACTAGACAGAATGCAATCAGTCTGGATGGCCGGCTGGAAAGGGCAATTAGGGAAAAACAATAGGTCTTTGAAGGTGCTAATTTTTCACCTTCCTGAGCAGCCTTCCTGGGGATGCTGCAAACAGCCTCTGAGTTGTGGCAGCAGGGACATCTGACCAAGTCACCTGGTTCTGGACTCCATGACAATACTAGTATTTTTCCACTGACCGGGGGGTGGAGATCAAACTAGGAGACAAAGAGTTCCCGTCATATGCGAAAACTATTTAAGGCAGGGGAGTGACATCATTGTGGTTCATTCTTCACTCCCCGCCCAAGAAAGAGACTGCTGGGAACAAAGAGACAGGACTAGGGGAGAAGGACTGAGCCTATGCTGGAGGATGTCTGGCCTGTGAAAGGAATAACTCAGGGGTTCTCAGACTTTTGTACTGGTGACCCCTTTCACACAGCAAGCCTCTGAGTGTGACACCCCCTATACATTTTTTATATATTTAACACCATTATAAACGCTGGAGGCAAAGCGGGGTTTGGGGTGGAGGCTGACAGCTCACGACCCCCCCATGTAATAACCTCGTGACCCCCTGAGGAGTCCCGACCCCCAGTTTGAGAACCTCTGGAATAACTGGAGTTTTAAACTGCAAGCAAGTGCAGCTTGCCTTCAAAAGTCTCTGCAATCTGCCTAAATTGACATTTAGGGTGAGAATTTGCTATTTATAACCAGTTTCTTTAGTATATTATGCTTAGATTGCGTGTTTGTTTTATTTGCTGGGTAATCTGCTTTGATCTGTTTGCTATCACTTAAAATCTATCTTTTGTAGTTAATGCACTTGTTTTTGTTTTGTCTGAATCCAGTGTGTGTGGAAATCATAACTCGGGGCAGAAAGCTGTGTATATTCCTCTCCACATTGAGGGAGGAGGTGAATTTTATGGGCTTGCACTGTACAGATCTCTGTGCAGCGCAAGACGGTAACATTTTGGGGTTTAACCTTTAGAGGGGGGTGTGCACTTGAGTCCAGGGCAATTCCTTAGCTGAGCCTTCCCATGCCGAGCTGATTTCAGTGTCTGTGGGTTTCTGCAGGTGGGTGTGTCCCTACCTGTACGCTGGTGAAAGTGTGAGACTGGGAGCGTGTCTGCAGCTTGTCACAGCATTACAGGGTGAAAGGGAGCCCAGGCTGGTGGGTCAGGCAAGCTCAGTGGTACCCCAGTCCCAGGTGGCACCCCGAAGGGGGGGGGGAACCTGTCACTCCCCAACCCATCTTTCTAACAATAAGCATGTATCTAGTAAGAAGTTAATTGTTTAACCCCCCCCCCCCATTTCCCAGAATCCATTTTGAATCCCACATGATGAGGGGGGACAAGAAGGGAGGCTGGGAGGTTAAAGAAATGGCATTCTGCCCTCACTGGAAACCACTACACCCCCCTGTATGTAACAATGTAATTGGGTATAACCCAGAAATCCCTCCCATTCTTACTAGAAACAATGGGAAAAATAGCAGCCGAAACAGGCTCCGGCTCCGGTGCTTGTTCTGTACCCCAGCTGTGGACTGCACCCCGGGGCTCTCCCCAAACAGGTTCTCTGAGTACGGGCCCAGGATGTGCTGTAGCTGCTCTGGTGGCATAGCCTCATCTGGGACCGGCGTCAACACCAGGATTACACCAGGGGGTTGATGGGGCGACTGCAGGCTCTCCTCTGGTGCTGCCTTTGGGTGCGTAAGCTGCCATCCCACCTTAGATCATTGTCATGCAGCCCTGTGGGCTCTGTGCTTGCTGCAGTGCCCAGCCCCCAGGCGAATTGCTCACAGAAGGGGAGTTCCCTGAGGTGCGGTTCCTATCCCTCGCTTTGTGGTAGATCCATAGATTCCAAAGCCAGAAGAACATAAGATTGGCCACACAGGGTCAGACCAATGGTCCATTTGGGCCTAGTTGTTTCCCCATCCTCGTTGCATTTGTATACAGGTAAATTCTAACAGTCACTAATGTCAGCTGCCTCAGAGGGAGTGAACAGATCAGGGCAATTCCAAGGGATCCATCCCGTTGTTCACTCCCAGCTTCTGGCAGTCAGACGTCAGGGACACCTAGAGGATGGGGTTGCATCCCTGACCATCTTGGCTAATAGCGATTGGTGGACTCATCTTCCATGAACTTATGTAGTTCTTTTTTGAACCCTGCTATAGTTTTGGCCTTCACAACATCCCCTGGCAACAAGTTCCACAGGTTGACTGTGCGTTCTGTGAAGAAATACTTCCTTTTGTTTGTTTTACACCTGCTGCCACCTATTCATTTCATTGGGTGACCCCTGGTTCTTGTGTTATTTACTCCTTCACGTAACACTTCCTTATTCACTTTCTCCACACTAGGGCTGTCAAGCAATTAAAAAACTAATCGCAATTAATTGCGAGATTAAAAAAATTAATTGTGATTAATCGCACTTTTAATTGCACTGTTCATAATAGAATACCATTTATTTTAATATTTTTGGATGTTTTCTATATTTTCAAATATATTGATTTCAGTTACAACACGGAATACAAAGTGTAAAATGCTCACTTTGTTAGTTTTGATTACAAATATTTGCACTGTAAAAAAGAGAAAGAAATAGTATTTCAATTCACCTCATACAAGGACTGTAGTGCAATCTCTGTATCATGAAAGTTGAACTTACAAATGTAGAATTATTATTACTTTTTTTACATAACTCCCTTCAGCTGAGTGAGCCCTTGTTTCCAAGGGAGGATGGATTTTACCTCAGGGACTCGGCGTGTGGCAGGGGAGGAGAGGCTGGTTCTCTATGGCAGTGTTTCTCAAACTTTTTGTGCTGGCAACCCCATTTTGACTTTAAAAAAATTGTGACCCCCCTCCCCCGACTAGAAAAAATTGTGACCCCTCTACCCTCAGGGTGGGGGGCTCCAGCCCCTCTCAGGGGCATGGGGCTCTGGGCTCCAGCCCTGCTTGGAGGCGCCCATGGAGCTGTGGGCTGGGACTTTATCCCCCCACCGCCAATGCCTCCCTCCCCACCCAGAGGTATGCAATTAACACGTTAAAAAAATTAACATGTTAATTTTGTTTTCTCTTAATCACAGGCGTTAACTGCAATTAATTGACAGCCCTATTCCATACCATTCATGATCTTATAGACCTCTATCATGTCTCTTCTCTCTTAGTTGGGGATTGGTCCTGCTTTGAGCAGGGGGTTGGACTAGATGACCTGAGGTCCCTTCCAACCCTGAGATTCTATGATTCTATGATTCTATCCTATGACTGCTCAGTTTGCTTAAGAGCCTTTGAAGGACCTTGTCAAAGGCTTTCTGAAAGTCCAAGTACACTGTATCATCCTTGTCCACATTTGTTGACCCCCTGAGAGAATTCTAATGGAAATCATGCCTCACCAATCTATTTACAAAAGCTGTGTTGACTCTTCCCCAACAAATCGTGTTCATCTATGTGTCAGATAATTCTGTTCTTTACTATCATTTCCACCAGTATGCAGAGTACTGAAGTCAGGCTTACCGGCCTGTAATTGCCATGATCTCCTCTGGAACCTTTTCAAAAAATTGGCATCACATTAGCTGTCCTCCAGTCATCTGGTACAGAGGCTGATTTAAATGATAGGTTACTTACCACAGTTATTAGTTCAGCAATTTCACATTTGAGTTCCTTCAGAACTCTTGGGTGAATACCATCTGGTCCTGGTGACTTATTACTGTTTAATTTACCAATTTGTTCCAAAACCTCCTCTATTGACACCTCAATCTGGGACAGTTCCACAGATTTGTCACCTAAAAAGAACGGCTCACGGACCATTGTGATCATCTAGTCTGATCTCCTGTATAACAGATCCTATGGAACTACCCCCAAAATAATTTCTACCGTGTATCATTTAGAAAGCCATCCAATCTTGATTAAAAAATTGTCAGTGATGGAGAATCCACCATGACCCTGGGCAAGTTGTTCCAGTGTTTATTACTCTCATCATTAAAGATTTACATCTAATTTCCGGCATCAATTTGTCTAGCTTCACCTTCTAGCCATTGGATCAAATTACACCTTTCTCTGCTAGACGGAAGAACCGTGTAACTGCACGTCCTCACCTCTACCGTGCCCCATCAGGCCTGGACATGTTGCAGGGGGCTTCACTTCTCACACCCCTCGTGGTGGTCACTTTCTCAGCCACAGTGACCACCCCCAGTTGGTTTCTTCCCCAGACTCACTCACTGGGTGTTCTGTGGTTCAGCCCTCTGGCCCCCACATACAGTGGTTTGGTCCCTTTCTGAGGATACCAAAGGTCCAACTCAAAGTCCAAATAAAATACCCGAACTAATAATCCTTCTGCCACTCATGGGCTTCCCTAAAGTCCCCTGTTTCTTGGCCTCTTTTCCTGGCCCCTGCAGAGATTCTCCCAGCTTGTGTATTCTTCAACAGGATTCTCCTTCCGCCTCCCTTCCACGGGGATTCCAACAGCTTCCCCGAGGGGTCTCCCTGCTGCAGAGCATCTCTGATAACTAAGCCCCTTCATTTTCAGTTTAAACTGATTATAACCGAAAAATTCCCCAGGTTTTACAAAAAGTATTATTCCATTTTTTCTGATTCTCCCTCATTTTTGTATCATTCAAATATATAAGAATAACTCGTTTTATTAGGAAAATACAGTACATGGCATGAGATATATGTTTTACGATAATACATTAGTCTGTGTGGATATGCAAAGCTGCCTGCTGAAGTAAGGCTCTGTGTTAGTCTAGAAGATACACCCAATAAACAAACAGGCACACAAGCTCTGAAGTGTGCGTGCATCTGAACGTACTGATGAATCTCACGCCCAGCACGTACACGTTTCAAGCTGTTAGCAGATAACGGTTTAAAGATTTGACACACTAAAATGGGAAGAAAATGAAAATCTGAATCAGAATCTGTTTCAGAACACAAGGAAGTATTCAAAATAAAAAAAAAAAAACAGAGAAAAGGATGAAGTTGAGTGTACGTGCTGCAAATTGGGTGATCCAATTATTACATGTAAATATTTATAGGCTAATAGTTCTGAGCCTACAACAGTAAACTGTTTATTCAAATGAAAAGTTGTATTTGGGGATTAGAGATGTATTGTTTTCTTAAACTCAGCGGTGGCGTTGTGTTTTGAGTTCTGCTCTAGTTCTACAGCAACCCACATTGATGAACAGAATTCAAAGCATTAATCTACTGAATACTTTCCCCCCTGTCTTTCTGTCCACCAAAATAAACCCCGATATTTACCCAGAAAAATTATTAAAATAGCTTTTTGCACTGATTTTCACTTGTTTTTGTTGTTGTGGCAATAAACACCGATAAATTCCCTGGAAAAATGAAATAAAATAAAATAAAAACTGAAAACGAAGGTGTCACGTTATTGATTTGAACTGGGACCATATAGAACATGGTTGCAACCAAAGTCCNGACCACGGCCCGCCGGGGATATCTGTTGGCGGCTCCTTCATGGAGCCATGAGCACGGGCGTGTGCCTGGCGCGGTTCACCCCATCCCTGACGCCTGTCCCTTTTGCGGCATGAGGGAGACCCTGGCACATGCCTATTTGGAATGCACCAGGCTGCAGCCCCTTTTGTGGCTCCTCCAGAACCTCCTTTTGAGGTTCTGGCTGCACTTTTCCCCCCACCTTTTCATATACAGCCCCCGAAGTCCATGGCCCCACCAAGCCGCGAGACCTCCTTGTCAGCCTCCTCCTGGCCCTGGCCAAAGTACCCATCTACAACACCAGGAGGAGGATGCTAGACAAGGAGGTGCTCTGCGACTGTGGGGCCTATTTCCACTCCTCCCTGGTCTCACGCATCCGGGCAGAGCTCCTCTGGGCAGCATCCGCTGGCTCCCTAGACAGCTTTGAGGAGCAGTCCGGGGTTCTCCGCTCCGTGTCCCCCTCTGGATCCCTAATTTTGAACTTATGACCCTCACTCCCATCCCTGTTTAATCATTTGTTGTCCCACGTGATCAGTTGAACCCTGGGTTTAGTGGCTCCTTCCCTTAGGCTGGGGGAGGGGCCTTCTGATAAGGGTGGGCTCACACCTGCCCCTTTCCCAGAATTCAATAGGTATTTCTCCCTCCAGAGTCTTCCTTCCTCTACTGAGGGCTGGGCTCTATTTAAATAGTGCTCCCTTGCTTCGCCACCACAGCTGGGGTCAGGGCCTAGTCAAGCCCCGTTACACCCAGCTGGGGTCACTAATTAGCCTTTATGTTCTCAGCTCATTTAATTTAATATATGGAGATGTACCTATCTCCTAGAGCTGGAAGGGACCCCGAAGGGTCATCGAGTCCAGGCCCCTGCCTTCACTAGCAGGACCAATTTTGCCCCGGATCCCTAAGTGGCCCCCTCAAGGATTGAACTCACAACCCTGGGTTTAGCAGGCCAATGCTCAAACCACTGAGCTATCCCTCCCGGGATATCGGCTAAGTCAGGAGCCAGGCTGAGCCCCGCTGCCTCACAGGGCTGGCCAGCCTGGGACAAGCCCATTATTAGGCAGTGTGGAGGGAGCTAATTAGGAGGGAGCTCACCTGTGAGGGAACACGTTGGGCTTCTATAAAGCCAGGAGGCAGGTAAGACGGCAGCAGGGAGGAAGCCTGTAGTCTCTCACCCTGAGGTAAGGGAGAAGCAGCCCAGTAGGAAGGAATTGTGGGTGAAAGCAGTAAGGTGGTGTAGATGCTGACTGTTAACTGTTTGCTACAGGCCCCGGGACTGGAGCCCAGAGTAGAGGGCAGGTCTGGGTTCCCCTGCCCTCCAGTGCAGAGTGGTATTGTTAAGGGCAGTGGATATGAAGACTGCTGGAGTCAGGGCAGTGAGTGTGAGGGCTGCCTGACACTGCTTGTGGAGAGGGACCTTGAAAGACCATCCCGGAAAGGGGAAACTGCTGAGTGACCTAGCCGGACGGCCAAGTCACAGAAAGGAAGCGAGAGCTCTTGGAGCAAGGGTGAGGAAGAGACAGAGTGATGGAGTGCAACCACAGGCAGGGATGTCAGCCCTGCAGGGCTAATCCCCAGAACCACCAGGAGGCAGCACCGTCCAGGGGTGAGTAGAGCCCCCCCCGTCACAGTTCCCCACTGTGTATGTGTGGCCTACGTTCTTTGTTCCCAAGGCGGTCTTTGTAGGGGGCCTTGGGGCACTTGACTTGCTCCTGCTGGTCCAGCGACTCCCCAGTGTTGCCGGTCTCTCCGAGCGGCTTGTGTCACATGCTTGTTTCTTGTGCTCCTATTGAGGTCATAGGTCTTGCTCTTATCTCACCACAGACCGACCAGACTCTTGCTCTGTTCCTCTGGCCAGCTAGCAGTGTGCCCGATGCAGGGCTTCTTATTAGTGAGAAGCGTAGCAAACACACGGGAGGGTTAACTATGTTCACAGCTGAGCAGGTCATGTGGCAAGGAAGGGTTAAATGCCAAGCCGCTGTACTTGAACCAGGAGGCTGCTTCCAGTTCCTGGGAGCTGCATGGAAAATTGGGGGCTAGAAGAGCTGGCACATGCAGGCCTAGGGGATCATGGGATAGCATTGGTGGACTCTCTGAACATGAGCCCGGTGACCCGGGCTTCTGCTACTTCTACAGTGCAAAGTGAGTGGGTTTGGACCTGCATGACACGGACTCAGACCCATACACCTGGGTGAGGCTGCAGGCCCACAGCCCCTGAGAGGCTTCGTGTCTGGACAGCAGTGGGGTTTGGGTTTAAGCCTGACTCCGAGCCCAGGTTTACAATGGCCTTAGGCAGACGCCATTTCCCTGCATTAAAGGGATGTGAAAATCTGCCGTATAATGGGAGTGGGGTACTTTACCTCCCCTTCAACATACCGCAGAACCCAGCTGCAGAAGTAAGGGCTGGAACTCTAGGCTTCTCACTCCCGAAACATAGGTCTCTGCTCTTTGAGCTAAAGAAGGCTGATCAAAGCATGCTGACAGGGAGCTGTATGCTATGCCTAAGCTGCCACTAGCCAATGTGTTCTCCCACACACATTACCTAATCTGGGAAATCGGTTGCAAAAAAACCCTCCAATAGAATGCAGGATCCTGAAGCTCTCACTGAAATCAATGGAATGGAACTGGGCATTACAAAGAGAAACCATTAATAACTCTCTTTAATTACAGCCTATTTTCTTCAAGAATGGGTGGTGTATGAGGTTTCAAGAACATTTAACTCTGTGGAAAGCCTGAAGGGGGAAGGATCAAGCCTCTTCTAACCTAAAGGGTGACAAGAAATATTAGACAAAAATAAATAATTCATGTCAGGATCAGACATGCCAAACCCGTGAAAAAAAACACAGAAATTGGGCTTGTTTTTGGCTTAATTGGCTCATGAATTGCTTGTTGGATAGTTTTTGGCTAGTGGCTAGTAGCTTGTTGCTTCTTTTCTTTGATCGGCTCCCAGCAAGCAGGGGCAAGGGGGAGGGAGAGTCAGGGGTGCACAGCGGGCCCACCACAGTCCCAGACTGCATGCCGGGGGGGAATCTATTCACATAGAGTGTTGGGGTTCTTAGGAATGGCCTTGTTTTGAAATGGGATTAGCTTGATTTTTGGCTTATTGTGAAAGCCGAGGTGCTTATTTACCATGTGAAAGTTGGCAACTACGGTCAGGATCCTTTCTGAACATCCTGTAACTCAAAAATGCTTTGATCAGTTTTCTTTAAACTTTGCAGAAACTTTCCCCTCTGTTTTCAGAGTAAATACAATAATCCTCCGGACAATTCAATGCTCTGATGCAAAGTTATAGTGGGATGAAGGTAGAGCTTTGTACGGGAAGCTGGTGGTCTATTTAAATAAGGAGAGGTCTCCTTCTCTAATCACATGATATGTTGTATAATTCAGTTGCATTGTGGTTCCACTCCTTGTCCCACTGAATCAATGGGACTTGGAGGCACAGAAGGAATCCAGGGTCAGGCCACAAATGGGACGGGGATGAGGGGTGGAAGTGGAAGCTACAGACACAGATGCTGCAGCACCGAGCTTGGATGTCTGTGGATTTCTGGTAAAGATTATGCATGTCTATTCAAAACTCTCTCTTAGTCCTACTGCTAGAAACAGCCTCCAAAATACCCTCCTCTTATTTCTGAATTTCTCTCTTTGCTTAATTCAAGTCATTGCAGATACTGCCTGCTTGGCACATTAGCGAATGAAAAATCCATGATTCACTCGTCCTGGTACCTTTGGAATACTGCTGTGCTTAAAGCTGCAGTATTCCTTCCCACAGCCCCATCTGAGTTCTACCCCAGCCCTTGCCGTGCTATTGCAGGTCTGACCTCAGTGCAACTATGCTACCCACTCTGCTCATCTGGTGCGAATGCTTTTGCTCATCCAGTGGCAGGGGCGTGTTTGTAGAGATGGGTTTCAAGAAGTCAGACTGTAGCAAACTCGGGGAGTTGGTGGGTAAGATCCCATGGGAAGCAAGTCTAAGGGGAAAAACAATAGAAGAGAGTTGGCAGTTTTTCAAAGAGACGTTATTACGGGCACAAGAGCAAACTATCCCACTGGGTAGGGAAGATAGGAAGTATGGGAAGAGACCACCCTGGCTTAACCAGGAGATCTTGAATGATCTAAAAATAAAAAAAGAGTCCTACAAAAAGTGGAAACGAGGTCAAATTACAAAGGATGAATATAAACAAATAACACGAGTATGCAGGGACAAAATTAAAAAGGCCAAGGCACAAAATGAGATCAAACTAGCTACAGACATAAAGGGTAATAAGAAAACATTCTACAAATACATTAGAAGCAAGAGGAAGACCAAGGACAGGGTAGGCCCGTTACTCAATGAGGGTGGAAAAAATAATAGAAAATGTGGAAAATGGCAGAGGTGCTTAATGACTTTTGTTCTGGTTTTCACCAAGAAGGTTGGTGGTGATTGGACGTCTAACATAGTGAATGCCAGTGAAAATGAGCAAAAAGAACAGGCGTACTTGTGGCACCTTAGAGACTAACAAATTTATTTGAGCATAAGCTTTCGTGGGCTACAGTCCACTTCTTCGGATGCATAGAATGGAACATACAGTAAGAAGATATTTATACATACAGAGAACATGAGAAGGTGGATGAGAAAATGAGGTAGGATGAGAAAAGACTAAAATAGGGAAAGAACAAGTTAAAAATTACTTGGACAAATTAGATGTCTTCAAGTCACCAGGGCCTGATGAAATGCATCCTAGAATATTCAAGGAGCTGACTGAGGAGATATCTGAGCCATTAGCGATTATCTTTGAAAAGTCATGGAAGACGGGAGAGATTCCAGACTGGAAAAGGGCAAATATAGTGCCGGTCCTTAAAAAGGGAAATAAGGATAACCCAGGGAATTAGACCAGTCAGCTTAACTTCTATACTCGGATAGATAATGGAGCAAATAATTAAGCGATCAATTTGCAAGCACCTAGAAGATAATGAGGTGATAAGTAACAGTCAGCATGGATTTGTCAAAAACAAATCTTGTCAAACCAACCTGATAGCTTTCTTTGACAGGGTAACAAGCCTTGTGGATAGGGGGGAAGTGGTAGACATGGTATATCTTGACTTTAGTAAAACTTTTGATACTGTCTCGCGTGACCTTCTCATAAACAAACTGGAGAAATGCAACCTAGATGGAGCTACTATAAAGTGGCTACAAAACTAGTTGGAAAACCGTTCCCAGAGAGTAGTTCTCAGTGGTTCAGTCATGGTGGAAGGGCGTAATGAGTGGGGTCCCACAGGGATCAGTTCTGGGTCCGGTTCTGTTCAATATTTTCATCAATGATTTAGGTAATGGCATAGAGAGTACACTTATAAAGTTTGCGGACAATACCAAGCTGGGAGGGGTTGCAAGTGCTTTGGAGGACAGGATTATAATTCAAACTGATCTGGACAAACTGGAGAAATGGTGTGAAGTAAATAGGATGAAATTCAATAAGGACAAATGCAAAGTGCTTCATTTAGGAAGGAACAATCAGTTGCACACATACAAAATAGGAAATGACTGCCTAGGAAGGAGTATTGTGGAAAGGGATCTGGGGGTCATAGTGGACCACAAGCTAAATATGAGTCAACAGTGTAACGCTGTTGCAAAAAAAGCGAACATCCTTCTGGGATGTATTACCAGGAGTGTTGTAAGCAAGACACGAGAAGTAATTCTTCTGCTCTACTCCGCGCTGATTAGGCCTTAATGGAGCATTGTGTCTAGTTTTGGGCACCACATTTCAGGAAGGATGTGGACAAATTGGAGAGAGTCCAGAGAAGAGCAACAAAAATGATTAAATGTCTAGAAAACATGACCTATGAGGGAAGATTGAAAAAACGGGGTTTGTTTAGTCTGGAAAAGAGAAGACTGAGAGGGGACATAACAGTTTCAAGTATGTAAAAGGTTGTTACGAGGAGGAGGAAGAAAAATTGTTCTTCTTAACCTCTGAGGATAGGACAAGAAGCAATGGGCTTAAATTGCAGCAAGGGAGGTTTAGGTTGGACCTTGGGAAAAATTTCCTGTCAGGGTGGTTAAGTACTGGAATAAGTTGCCAAGGGAGGTTGTGGAATCTCCATCATTGGGGATTTTTAAGAACAGGTTGGACAAACACCTGTCAGGGCTGGTCTAGATAATACTTAGTCCTGCCATGAGTGCAGGGGACTGGACTAGGTGACCTCTCGAGCTCCCTTCCAGTCCTATGATTCTATGGCTTCAGCAGCTTGCATTGTGCTGTATTAGCCAGCAGATTCCCATCACTAGCAGCCGGGCTGGGATTAATATTTTCACCTTGTACTTCTAATGTGAAGGGCATGGTACCCTGGGCCAAACAAAGGTATCCAGCCATGGATCTGCAGAGCCAGAGCTATTCATCTGTGCTTATTCTTAAGGTCCCGGCTCTGGTGTTGGTATGTCTGCCGTTAATTGTAGTTTCAGTGAGCAATGTGTCTTGTAAGAGCTCCTCCTCGCCTGCCTTAGGGCACACAATGCTGAATTCCTTATTCATCTAAAACTCCCAATCAGGAATGCAGCGTCAGGCCCTCTGGCGCAGCTAGAACTGTGACACAATGTACAGATGCAATTGTTCTGTTCCGGAAAGCCTTGCGTAACTCGAAATTTGTGTAAGTCCATTGTCATCACTGCATTTTTGTGTGTGGGCAAAGTTCGATTTTAAAAGGCAATTCCACTAGATGGCACTCGTATCTCAGGTTTGTAACCCTCCTCTCACCACACCAAAACTTCTTGTAATGACTCATTTCACTGTTCCCTAGTAGCCCAGAACATCTGTAGACCCACTGCTTATGGTGGGACTCAGGCAGTTCCTTGTTCCTGGTGAGCTCAGGGAAGGTGTCTGTAACCAGACTCGGAGGGTGGTCACCAGAGCTGGTTGAAATTATTCACCTGAAATAGTTTTTCTGCCCCCAAAATGGAGTTTAGTTGAAACTAAACATTTTCACATGGAAATGTCACTTTGATTACGCTTGTTGTGGGGACATTTCAAAATGGTGATATTGTTTCATTGCCAATAGAAAAATGAAGGGAGAATTTCTAAAAACAAACGCTGTTTGCGGTGTTGGATTTTTGCTTTTACTGCTCCTGCTGCTCCGTTCCTCCCTGCTTTCACTGGAATGCCGCTGAGCCCAATAGAATGGGGTCTAGGTTCGTTCGTTCTTTTTCTTCACTCTTTCCTTTTCCTTCCTTTCTCCTTTTTCCACTCTATCGCTTTTCACAACATCTCCAACTTTGGAAAAGTGACCGAGTGGAAAAAGGAAAAAAATAATGGGTGGGAGTCATGGGGAGCCCAGACCTCCTGGATGTTGTTCATTTTATTTAGGGTGACCAGATGTCCCGTTTTTAGTGGGACAGTCCTGCTTTTTGGGACTTTTTCTTATATAGGCGCCTATTACACCCCCCACCCCCTGTCCCATTTTTTCACAGTTGATATCTGGTCACCCTAATTCTATTCCCCCAAAAACTCTGTGTGTGTGTGTGTGTGTGTGTGGACACACACCAAAAATGGACTCTAGAAAGTAGAAATACATTCAAAATGTCCAATGCTTTCATGACATTTGTAACTTTCTTTTCCCCAATCAGCTGCAATCAACAAGCAGTGTGATCGTTCTGCTGCAGAGCTGGGCAGGTTTGCTGGTGTCTTTCATTCTTTCTCAGAGCCAAGCCTGACTTTCATCCCCTTTGCCTGCATGAGGCTAACCTTGATCTCTGTCCCCCGTGTATTCTCTTCCTCACCTGAAAGACTCTCAATCTTCTGCCTCTTTCAGTGCTTGCCACACAACGCTATACTGCTGTTACTGGCTGTGACAGAATGTATGCGTCATGGGCTGGCCCTTTAATAGGGGTTAGTGTTAGCCAAACAGGGCTCGTTTCCCCCTGGAGCTTACCTAATTACACCAAGGAGGCACGGAGAGACAAGAAGATGGGTACCAGCAGCTTTATTACTCGGTCGGCCGATCGGGTGTTCTCATCGGCTCGTGCCAGAGGAGAGACACCCCCTGCATGGCCGGACTGGTTCTTTTTATAGTCAGTAACAAACAAACAGCTTTGCGTCATTAGGTTGGCCCATAGATATGGGATACACATACAATAAGGGAGTACACATGAAACATTTGTTGCAGATACATGTATCACTTTGCAGGGACAAACAAGATACAACTGTTGCTCCCTCGCATTGACTATCTTGCAGATGCATGGGAAAATAGCAGCATTATGCTTACAAGCCAAATAAGCCAGCCAAGCTGATAGGGAATAGCTGACATGGTTCTATGCATGTCTTTTAGTTCTATTAAATTTATTTAGCATTTTCCTAACANAAGCAGTGTGATCGTTCTGCTGCAGAGCTGGGCAGGTTTGCTGGTGTCTTTCATTCTTTCTCAGAGCCAAGCCTGACTTTCATCCCCTTTGCCTGCATGAGGCTAACCTTGATCTCTGTCCCCCGTGTATTCTCTTCCTCACCTGAAAGACTCTCAATCTTCTGCCTCTTTCAGTGCTTGCCACACAACGCTATACTGCTGTTACTGGCTGTGACAGAATGTATGCGTCATGGGCTGGCCCTTTAATAGGGGTTAGGGACCAGCCTACCTGTGACAGGCTCCTGCCAGGGAGAATGAGCCAACTCAAACCCACATGGACGTAATTAAATTTGTAGGTGGCTGGTTGGCAGCTAATTAGTTAATGAGCCTGATAAAGGGTTCTCTGGGCTCAGCTGAAAGAGATCCTAGAGGCAGGGAATTCCTGAGGAGACAAGCTCCCCAGACCAAGGACTGTAGGAGGTGTGCTTCTGGCAGGAGGAGCTCCCCGAGAGGACAGAAGCAGTTGCAGGCTGCAGGTGAGTGTTACAGGGAATAAAGGCAGAGGTTGCACCTAACCCAGGGGGTGGTGGATGGCTGAGGACTCTGCACTCAAGTAGAGTGAGCAGCTTGAGTGACCGCAAGAGGCTGGGGAAGAGAGCAGGAACAGACTTGTTGGTTTTTAGTTTATTTGGGCTTGTCGTGAACGAACCCCCCCTAGGCAGTCATTTGAACTGTTAGGAACAAACACTCCTAGGCAGAAAATTTGATTATAGACTCAAGCCAGAGGCCCGTTTATTGAGCTCACACACCCCAATGCATTGGGGGTAGCCGACCTCGGTCAACTCCCCCGATCACGGGGTTACAAGCAAGTTTTAAAGCCTTAAACCGCACCCGCAAACACATCACACCAAGCATTAGGGTGAGGGGTGCTTTCCGGAGTTGTCAGCAACCCTCCTCGGGACGTGCCAAGAGGGGGTTGGATGAGCGGTGTTTTCCGATGGAAACTTTCGACATGTCCTGGACACGTAGGCACCGCATCCCATGACCGAAGTGGTCAGGCCCTATTATGGTACTTTGGGCCTAGCGTGTCAACCAGTATGGGCACACAGGGGTTCACAAAGGGGCAGATTGCGGGTATATTGTTTATACCATAAGCGAGAACATTAGCAAGAATTCCGGTTACAAAAGATAGATTGCAGAAATATGTTCCAGTATAGGTTACAGGAATATTTCAGTACATGCTTCAACAGCACAGCATAGCAATAACAATATACTTCTTATTTCTTATTACATCTACATCTAACTAGTCTTTGATAATTTACGGGTTAGGGCATGGGGAAAGGCACTGATGCTAGGGTAAGGAGGGGGCGGGGTGAACAGGTACAAGGGAGGGGTGCCTATGATTAATATAGAAATACCTATTACCTATACTTATTCACACACCATTGATTATAGATTGACTGTATCGCCTTGTAGCCTTAAAGCAGAAGCTGTTACAAAAGCAAAAGTCCATGTAGGTAGTTAAGCTGGATCAAGGCCAAGGACGCTGTTACAAATATTCCAGTTCCTCTTTTCCCTGGCTCTTCCCTCCTCCCCTCTCCAGGGCAGCGTAGTTTGGTTCAGGCTTTGTTTTTAACTGGTACAGGGTAGGCCCTGACTGACGGGGACAGAGGAGGGGGAAGAAGGGGGGGGGTGTCATTTTCGCCACAGGCTCAAATAAGGTAGACCCCCGGGGGGGGACTTTTGTCTCATGCCTGTTTGGACTGTGCAGAGTTACCTAGGAGGGTCGCCGGGGGTGGGGGTGGGGGGTGAGGTGCTGCCCTGGGACAGTAGCATTTTTCCATTTTACGTGAAAAGCTGACAGAGGCGAGAGCTGCTGCAGTTGGCTGGCTGCTCGGGAGGCAGCCTTGCTTGTTTCATTGCTCTTCAACAGAGAGAAAACCAGGAAGGATTTAATGCTCCTACCCTTGGACAAATGCACCGCGTTTGCAGGCAGAGCAGCTTGGAGAGAATCCGCTAAACGCGGTTCTTACCACTGACACGTGCTGCCGAGGTCTCTAATGGCCGTAGCTAGGCCAGCAGAGAACGTGGCCCAGGCTAATTCATTTGGGCTGCTCTGTAGTCCCCCAACAGGACAAGCGTGACCCATTTTAAGGTTGAGTCTGTACAGGGGAGGAGAGACCGGAGCGCTATGCGTAGTAACTCTGTGGCTGTGGAGGGCACGGCCGACTCCATTAGTGTCTGGTATGTCGGCTCCACTTGTCTCTGAACCTAACCACCTCCATTCCCTGGCAATGGGAATCTATCACCCGTTTCACTGGCTGGTACAGCTTCTTCCCCTGATTGCTTGGCCAGTGCTGCTCTAGGGATTTTAAAAATCCAGTTCAAAGGAGCCCTGATCCAGCCTAGCATGTAACACTTGCATGTGCTCAAGGACCGGGGCCCTTTTCCCTGCATGTTAAAACTGACCCAGACTCTGCAGGTGCCCATCAAAACCGGACTCCACCGAATTACTGATCAGGAGAGAAATGCCCCATTCCGGTGGAATGTCATAGTGGCCCATCCTTACAGATAGTCTTCAGCGGTTCTCAAACTGTGGGTCGCAACCCTGTTTTATTACGGTCACTAGGGCTGGCTTAGATTTGCTGGGGCCCAGGGCCGAAGAGGGTGGAGGGACGAGTTTCCATTTGGTACATTGAAGATTCTAGTCCTAGAAGGAAACTTCCTCCTCTGGTGTCAAACCTCCCGCAAACATCCAGGTCCACGGAAAGATCTGAGAATCTGCTGGAACACGTGGGTCAATGTTGGCTGTTCGGCTCTGTCTGAGTGCAGTGGAGTTACGCTGACTGAGACCAGCTGAGGATCTGGTTGCACAGTGTCCCGTTTTGCCTCCCGTGAGGAGGCTCTTAGGGGAAGAGTTCTTTATCTTTCCAAGGCTCAGGTTTATAGTCCACTGGAGAGCAGCTCCCAGCGATGCCTCTCTCCAGAGATCCCTAGCAGCTGCTCTAATAGGGTCGGGTTTCGCTTAGGAAGAGGATGAGTGAGTAACCCACTAATGCCCAGCTTGGGTTACTCGGCGCACAGGAGTTACTTGGCATATTTGTTACACATCCAGGCTTAAGTTGTAACCTCAGCCAGGCACTGTAAACACTGTTATTTAATACCCCACAGGAAATCTGCCTGCTAACTTACGCAGCAGCAGTTCACTCCATAGTATAACTTTGGGAGTTGTTTCCTGACTGGTAGAGCCTTAAAGCAGCAGGGTGGCAGAAAAGAGGACTGTGGATCTGTTCTGTGACTCAGCTTGCCCATCTGTAAAATGGGGACACGTCTTCGGTACCTCTCGGGAGTGTTGTGAGAAGGAAAGGCTGTTTAGCATTTGTATTGCAGTGACACCCAGAGGCTCCAGCTGAGATCAGTACCCCTTGTGCTTGGGGCTGTACATACACATAATAAGAGACTGCTTTGAAATCTCCAGTTACAGGGCTTACAAAACTCTGCAGGAAGGCCTGCAGTGTTTCTTGGCATGTGGCGTGCCCCTCGGGGACACTGAAGACTCACTGCCAGCTGCCTGTTTGACTGTGCCATGGGCTGACCAGCCGGTGGCATGCCTTTGACTTCAGAAGGACATGTCACAGACACGTCAGGTCCCCACATGTTGGTGCCAGTGACTTCCACCCTGTTGCCTGCCCATGTGCAAAACAAAGAAAGTGAAAACAGGGGGAAGATACTGACTCCCAGATCTGTCACTCTGATGTTACAGCTATAGCAGTAAAATGCTTTTCAGAAGTGATTTTTTTTGTTCACAATGTCCTTTAATTTAGCTAGGATCAAGCGGCGTTTCCCACAATGACCGCTAGAGGGCAGCATGGTATTTAGATGTGTATATACACAGAATAGCCTTACATAAAGGTTGGCAGAATTCAGTGTTTTCTTTTTGAGAGATAATATCAATGTTCGGCTTTTAAGCATTTTATTTTTTATGTTTATCAATGTAAATTTTTACAATTGTGGGAAATGATGTGGGTCACACAATTTTTCATGGCAGGAGATGTTGAGATTCAGAAAGTTAAAGCTTTATAGCTGTTAATCACAAATTGTCAATGTACACAAAGTAAATATCCTTAAATCAGACTGTAATACGTTTCCAAGCAGCGTTTCTTTTTCTGCCTATCTGTAAATTTCAATCACTTTTCAATGGAAATACTTTTGTCTGTTTGTGTGTTAGGTGAAATCAACATTTATTGACTCTTATTAATCTGATCCTGTCAAGCCTACTTATCTAGGATGGTATGAATCCATTCACAGAAACATGGTGGAAACTTGAACTTTCAAACAGAGGCAGCTTCTCATGAAGGCGCCGTTCCAGCTCCATCGTTAAGGCTGTGCTGAGTTGTGCAATTAAAACAGGGAATCGAACCTTTTGGTGAAGAATAAATAATACCGATCGTGGTTTTCATAAACCGGTGCCGAAGCTTAGGCTCCTTAATATGTCTTCAGGCATGGGTGTGACTTGCAAAAGTGCGCTCAGCTGACTGTGCCTATTAAGCTCAATGGGGACTCGCCTGTTTAAAGCTAAGCACCCGGTTTAAAAACTCTGCTGGGTTGGGGGTCAGAGTGCTGCATTCCTGCGGGAGTGAGTCCAGGTTCAGGAGGAACTTTCTGAGGCTACATCTGCACGACCGCACTAGAGCTGTGCCGCCGCAGTGCTTGTGGTGGAGACACTCAAGCCAACGGCAGCGCTCTCTCCCGTCGGCTAAACTCCTGCCTCCGCCAGAGGCGGTAGGAGAAACTCTCCCACTAACACAGCACTGTCCACACTGGCGCTAAGGGCAGTGAAACTTCTGACGGTCAGGGGGGTGGTTTTTTCACACCACAACCACGGAACATTTTATGGACAAGTGCTAGTATAGACACAGCCTAACTTACACCAGCAATTGTCATTACGGGTCTCTTCTGTGATGCAGCCATGGTGGGTTTTAACCTCCAGCTGAGCTATTGTTTGGAATGTCCCTCCTGCTTGTAGCCTGTCCTTAAATCCGTGTATTTTGTACTTGCCGCCGCCATATTTTTGAGGGCTCTTTTGCTGCCAAATCTAAAAGGGGCGCATACGGCAACCAGCCCTCTGGCTCCTTTGCAATAGGAGAGACTGGGACAAATGCAAAGGTACCAATAACCTTCTGAACTGTGATCTAGTGATGGCAAATCAGGACGGCGAAGAGAATCCCTCGGAAGGGACAGCAGGCTGGATTTCGTGTCGGGAATGAGCTTGCCTGTCAAACACATCCCTCCTGCTGGCAAATGAACATGGTGCTGCGTCAGTGTGGGCCTGTGCCCTGGGAGGAATATGTGGCTACGTGTGTCTGGGTTTCATGTTAGTGGGAGCCTCTCGCAGGCTCTGGATCAGGCCCTTGGAGGAGGCAGGAAGGAAGCAGTGTTCTCCAGCACACAGCTCGGTGGTGGTGTGACTCTTTGGTTTCAAATTGGCCCTCAAAGGGGGAGGGGAGGAGAAGTCTGTTTTCAGACACTTTGGCCCAGATTCTTAAAGGGATTGAGAGACTTAACTCCCCTTGGTCGCTATCCCATGTTGCTGCTCATGCCGGCCAAGGAGGCACTGGACAATGGGATGCTGGGCTGACCGTCCACTAGCGTGCCGTCCTGGGGCTGGTGCTCGGTGGTGGGGGAGGAGCTGGGAGACATGGGAGGGCAAAGCCCATCAGGTCTATATCTGAACGAACAATTGGGTTTTCACTGGGGCCCTGACCCTGAAGTCAGCTGGAAAGCCTCTCTTTGCTCGAGCTTGCGCGGGGGAGAAGGGATTGGGGGAGGGCCTCCGTGTCCCAGTTGAAAGCTGAGGTTTGAGGAACTGTAGCTCTGGCCCCAGCTCCACAGGGAGCTGGTGTCTCGTGCCCATGAGAAGTTGATGGGAGGCAGGTGCCTCGGTACCTTTGAGGAGCTGGGCCTGAGCTCTCTGGCTGTGACGGGAGCGTGGAGAGTTTGGGGTGTCTGCGTTAGAGCACGTCCCACTAGGCAATCAGAGCTTAGCTGGGGAGAGAGAAGCAGTGGGGAGACCCTCAGCAGGTAACACCTGCTCTCTCCATCCCAAACTGAGGCAAAGCCATGGAGGGGGTGGAGCTACAGGGCACTCGAGTGGGCCCCGAATTGTCTTCCTCTGTGTTTCCGCACCTGCTGCCGGCAGCACTGACCCAGTCACCGCCTCCGCTGCTCTGCCGGGCTCTGCCTCACAGCCGCCTCGCTGCGTGGTGTGCTGGACACCTGTCCTGTCAGCCTGGGCGTCACGCCGGGCACAACAGGCAGACGTTGCTGATTGCACGGTCGTGATGTGGCAATTTCCATCCTGCTGGAACCCTGCGAAGGCACGCAGATCCCTGCCACTCTGGCCACCTCGGTCCCTCGTCCCTGCAACACTCGGCGTTGCCATGTACAGCTCCAGCACAACCGTACCTGCCACTGCCTTCCCAGCCCCACCTGAACCGGGCTGAGGTGGCGTGGTGTGTTTCCCGGTGGGATTCCCATGCCAGCCGTGGGAGTCTCCAGGAATTGAAGATAGTCCTGGAGGTGTCAACACATGACAATGTCCAACCAGCGTTGGCCACCCTGCCCCGGTCACCAGAACAACTCTCTCCCAGCCGTCTGCGGTTGTGGGCACAGGTGCTGGAACTAGAGGTGCAGGGGGTGGGGTGGGGTGCGGGGGGCTGTAGCACCCCCTGGCTTGAAGTGGTTTCCATTATATACTGGATTGACACTATACACCTTGTTCCAGCACCCTTGGTTGTGGGCCTGGAGCGCCACCAGTCAACTTAATCTAGCAGCAGCGCATGGAGCCGGTGAGCCTCACAGCATGACTTCCATGCACTGCTGGGCCTATTCTCTGGCTGGCACCTTCCACCACCACCTCCCGAGACACTCAGATTGTGTTTTAGGAGCTCCCAGAACCCCCTGCCTGCCTGCTCTAAGCATGCCTGCTGGCCTCTGGTTTGAGGCGATGCCATAGAAATGGCTGTTTCTCAAGGAGCTAAGAGTCTGACTCCTTCTCCTACAGGTCTGAAGGACTCCCAGGAGGTCTCTGGAGACCTCCCTCAAGCCCTTGCTGTGTCAGGAAGCATGAGATCAGGACAAGAGGTCAGTGAAGTGCACTCGCTGGCTAGAGTGTGGGGCTCGAGGACAGAGCTACCACACCCAAAAGGGAATGCTAGTGGGTAGGCACTGTGGCATTGCTGTTCACAGAAGGGCACCAGCTAAGTTACCAGTGACTGGTTCAGTTTGCTGGTGCAGATCTGGCCCAATGTTAGCTCGTTAGGCCAAGATTTTTGAAAAGAGGGAGCCTACAGGTCATATTTAGGTGCCTAAATAAGTTGCCTGATTTTTTTTTTCTTTTTTTTTTCTTTTTTCCCCATATGGGCTGAGGGCCCAGCTGCTCCCATAGGTATCAGCAGGAGCAATTGGGTATGCACCATTTCTGGAAATCTGGACATGTCGGAGGATACGTTACTACCCCTACTTTCAGTCTGGGATAGGATGTTGTCTAATGCCCCCATGCACACCCATGACTAGCCTTGCAGAGCGACTGAGGAATCTCACCAGCGGTGTGAAACTCTGCAGCTGTCCCTTGTTCATATCAGACTCCTAGTTAGAAGAGGTAAAAGGAGAAAAACACAACACTGGAGGATCCTTTAAAGAATCACGTTTATAGTTATACTTGTGTTTATTACAAGCTTGCAGCTGAGGCCTATGAACAAAGACACATTTGTGGGGAGTTTAACATTTTGATGGCATTGTTTAATGCTGGGGTGCTTTCATTGACATGACAAAACCTGTCTCCAGGGAAGAACTTGCCACATGAGCACATCACCTAGTGTAAAATGCCTAATAAAGCCTCTACATGGCATGGTATCTAGCTGTAGTGCCCTGACCTTTCCTGTGGTCAGGCACAGCACGGTGGTGTATTACCATAGAAATGTTTAGAGTCCAAAGGGACACCCAGCTGGAATTCCACTTAGTTGGAAAAATAAAATGAATGAAGAGTAACTTCAAATACTACACCTGCCCTGTCTCTCCCTGCCAGCTTGTGCTGTTTGCAATCCCATTCTTTTTTTATTTGCAATATTTTCCTCTGCACTGTTTGCTGTTGTGGGTCTGTCACACAATGACGAAAACGGACCATTCCAGGGAATGAGTGAAATTGACTGTACACAAAATGCTCTCACCTCTCACACTTTCCCCTCCTTTCATCTTTCAGTGTTTCCAGTTTACTTTGGGCAGGTAACAGTGATCTGAGGTGCTAGTTGTAACAGTAACTGGTTTAAAAACAAACAAACCCCAACACCTTTCAGATGTTTGACTTTTAAAATGAATGTGTCCCTTTAGGTAATTAAAACACACTGTCTCTGTATTTCAAAGCCCCCACGTAATCACCAACATCATTGCAATAATACTTCTATCATTCACAGCTACCAACTGGTGCACTCGGTATCCTTTTCAAGGGGTTTTCATGCTTAACAGCTTGCAGAAGAAATAAAATAAATGATGCATAACACTCTCTCCACCTAACACTGAACATGATCTCAGCTCTTTGTGGTTCCCAGCTTTACATATTTTCAAGCATCCACCTATTCAACTTTAAAAAAAACAACACTTTTTTTTTTTTAATCTGGGCAAAATCTTTGTTTAGGTGTGGTTTTTGAAATGAAATGTACACAGCATTTATTCATCATCATCAGTAATCCCTTGATTTGAGGATGATCTCTACCATAGATTTACATAGGGGTCCTGAGATGACTCAAGAGTCTGACCCTGGAACCACAGATCCGCCAGCAGTAGGTACAGACATTTCCTGGTAGGTCAACTGCCTGCGGGGCAAAAGTTCGTTCTTTTTCCTTCCTTCTCTCTTTTTCAGCTGTGAGGGTAAGGCTCTTCTCCTGCAAACAGCCCACTGCCTGATGGAGAATGTGGCACCCAAGCTTGTGATGTCCCCCTCAATTTTCTTAAGATAGGCTTTCAGTGTGTCTCTGTTGTGTTTCCTCTGACCACCACGGGATCTCTGACCATGGGTGAGCTGAGAGGAGAGGACTTGTTTTGGGAGGTGAGTGTCTTCCATCCGCACACAATGTCCAGCCCGGCGGAGTTGGTGCATGAGGATCATTGCTTCAGACACATTTATACATGTAAATGCTGTAAGCAGGAAATAACCCAGGGATATGGCGTTCATAGCTGCCCTCGTGGTAGGAAGTCAAGCCAGTACTTGATGCAGCAAATCAACATGTAAACAAGGATAGCAGACATGAATTGGAATGTCTGTAGCCAGGCCTTGGTGTGGCATTGTTATACATGAGTATGCACTTCAGATGTTTCCTGGTACATCATGCTTCCCTGGAGGACCAGAATCACTATTGCTTAGTTCAGGGCCAAGATTGTGCCTGTTGTGGTGTTC
Source organism: Platysternon megacephalum (assembly GCA_003942145.1). Lineage (NCBI taxonomy): Eukaryota > Metazoa > Chordata > Testudines > Platysternidae > Platysternon > Platysternon megacephalum. The sequence goes on from QXTE01000072.1 coordinate 5,460,045, forward strand.
TTTTGTATGTTGCCAGTAGTGGCTTTGTTAAAATCCAACTTGACTTAAACCAGGCCTGGGATTTGTGATTGAGGGTGCAATCTCTTCCACAGCTCCATATGCTTTATCTAGCCATGTCCTAATAAAAGGATTTGCTTTTGTGAGTCATGGCCACCGTTGGCTGACTGTTACTTTGCTTTGTGCGGCAGGGTATGATGGGGCATTTCGCAGAATACCCTAATCTGGATTGTTATCCGGGGATGTGGAAGGCACTTGGCAGGCTGGTGTGAACACGTGAGCAGAAATCCTGGATCCAAGCACAGTCCGAGAGAACCTGAGTGTGAGGGCACAGATCTGCCTGCAGATTGGGGTTCATTTGTTAGTGACAGATAACTGGTGCACAGAAGAAGTAGGATTGATTTACCATGTGTCTTCTCCACAAAAGAGAGGAAATGGGGCATAAGCTGTTCTGATGTCCGTCCAGCTGTCACCTTCTCTGGGGCTACAGAATTCAAACTCCCATTTCTGGGATTTGTTGGCTGCACAAATTCAGTCCATTAGTCCTTTACTGGCTCTTAGCCCTGTCTGTCTGTCTGAGCAGTCTCAATTTAGTTTCAAACTTGGATCTGGTTGGCATGTTTTCCAGCTCCGAAGTGGTGTGGACGTTGGGTGGCATCTGGGGATATTTATGAAAATCTGACCCTTCTGACTTGTGTGTGGCTGGGTCACGGCAGCTGTGGGAATCTGGAGCGACTCCAGAGGAGTTGATGGAGTTACTCCTGAATAGCATGATCACAAAAAAGGCAAATGACCACCTAGTCTCTAGATGGGTCGCTCCAGTATCGCAGCCATCTGGAGAGTTCTCAACCAGCCTACGCTTCAGTCCCATGGACACTGACTGGCATGGTGCTCACGGGGAGCCTTCATACCTGTACCCTCATTGCTCTCTGAGAAACCAGCGGGACTTATAGAGTAAACAGTAGCCCTCAACGGGCCTGATTCTCACTTACACTAGGGCCATTTTACCTGTCTCTGGCAGTGTGAATAATAATGGATAGTTCTTATCTAGCGCTGTCATCAGCAGATCTCACCATCCATGCTGTATGTATCCTTATACACCCCTGCGAGGCAGGGCCCTTTTACAGATGGGACCTGAGGCACAGAGAGGACAAGTGACTTGCCCAAGGTCACACACGAAGTCTTTGGCAGAGTCTTGAACCTGGGACTGCCAAGTCCTAGGGTTGTGCCCTGGCCAATGAGTGGGGAGAAATTATAGTGGCCCCTTTGTGCTGCTGGAGTGATGTTACAGGGGCTTGGTGTCAGTGAGAATCCGGCCCGATCCCAGTACCCAAACCTACCCTTCAGTTTTCAGGTCATTCACTTCCAGCGGACTCAGACAGAGCCATTGCACAATCCTTCATAGGGGCGGGGGAGAGACAATATCCATCTCATTGCAAAGGTTTCTCGGGAATACGTACAATGCTGCCCAGAGAAACTGTTGTTGAATTGAGCTTCTAGTTGCATTTTAAAACCGGCTTGACTTCAGATGCTCCGATGGCTGTCACTTATTAAACTGTATCCTACTGTGCCCTAGGCCACGTGTTCATTAGCATGATAAAGCTCAGCGTTCAAGGGAATGCAGACCACAGCGTGGTGAGACAGTTCTGTGCTCTTCCCTTTCAGAACACGGGCAATCCAGTCTGGTGGTGGTGGTCATGTCTGTAATGCTCGGAATGGGGCCATTTTCCAGGCTGGCAGACAAAGGAATACTTTAGGAGGGTGCGCTTGTGTGTGGCCTCGAGAATCCGCTCAGTAAATAAATGTGCACTGAGGTCTGGCTGTGCCGTGAGATTCTGAAAATTGCCCTGACTTTTTAGTCATGTGCACAAGGGTCAAACTCCTCTGACCTAGGGAATAGTAACCTCCTGTGGCTATTGGGCCCTGCTCCTGCAGCCAGCACTCGTCTCCATTCCACGGAGTGACTAAAAACCAAACCCCCAACCAGAAAACCTTCCCTAGGCCTTGATGCAAAGCTGGAAATGACTCTGCCTTGCTGGCAGAGACATAAAGACCGTGCTGGGTTGATAGCTGGGGCATAGTGGTAGTGGTACAGACCTGGGTCTGAATCTGATGGCTGGTGTTCAGGATTTTGGCACCAACAGGCTGCAAGTGTTGGAGTGGAGAGGGAGTTCATGCAGGGGACTGGACTAGAAGACCTCGCAAAGTCCCCTGGAGTCCTGTGATTCTATGTTACTCAACAGTGACCTACTTGCTCCTCAGGAGACACACGTGGAGCACCGAAGGGGACGCATTTTGGCTCCTCCAGGAGATGGCCATGGTGAGACAAGGCTGGATGCAGGTGAAATCCTACATTGAGGGTGGAAATGAGGTGAAGATTTCTAACCATCACGGGAGTGAGGCTCTAGAACAGGGAGCCGCGGGGGCAAACAACCTAAGCAGTTTTAAGAGAGTACTTGATGAACTTATGAGTAACTGTATGATGGGGCTGCTTGTGGTAGTAGGGGGCTGGGCTTGGTTGGCCTGGCGGTCCCTCCCATTTCATGTCTTACATTCCTAATAATTTGATGCTTCAAGGCTTCAGCTGGTCACCTACAGTGGTCAGGAAGGGATTATTTCCTCCCCCCCCTCCCCCAACCAAATGTATTCTGGTGGGATTTTTTTTTTGGCGGGGGGGCATGTCTGGTCTCCTTCCTTTGAAGCATCAGGGTTGGCTCTGGCTGGAGATAGTCCACTGGACAAGGTGGTCAGTGATCTGAGATGGCCCTGAACATAAGAACGGCCACACTGGGTCAGACCAAAGGTCTGTCTAGCCCAGTATCGTGTCTACCGACAGTGGCCAATGCCAGGTGCCCCAGAGGGAATGAACAGAACAGGCAATCATGAAGTGATCCATCCCCTGTGGCTCATTCCCAGCTTCTGGCAAACAGCGGCTAGGGACACCATCCCTGCCCATCCTGGCTAATAGCCATTGATAGACCTATCTTCCATTAACGTCTCTAGTTATTTTTTGAACCTTGTTATACTCTTGGCCTTCACAAAATCCTCTGGCAAGGAGTTCCACAGGTTGACTGTGCATTGTGAGAAAAATACTTTTTGTTTTTGTTTTTTCTTTTTTAAATGTGCTGCCTATTAATTTCATGTGGTGGCCCCTGGCTCTTGTGTTATGAGAAGGAGTAAATAACACTTCCTTATTTACTTTCTTCACACCAGTCATGATTTTATAGACCTCTATCATATTCCCCCTTAGTAGTCTCTTTTCCAAGCTGAAAAGTCCCAATCTTATTAATCTCTCCTCATATGGCAGCTGTTCCATACCCTTAATAATTTTTGTTGCCCTTCTCTGAACCTTTTCCAATTCCAATATATCTTTTTTGAGCTGGGGCAACCAGATCTGCACACAGTATTCAAGGTGTGGGTGTACCATGGATTTATATAGGGGCAATATTATCTATCCCTTTCTTAATGAGTCCCAACATTCTGATCGCTTTTTTGACTGCCGCTGCACATTGCGTGGATGTTTTCAGAGAACTATCCACAATGATGCCAAGATTTTTCCTGAGAATTCTCTCTCTCTCTCTCTCTCTCTCTCTCTCTCAGGAGCTCAGCTGGCTGGTTCTTGCTCACATGCTCGGGGTCTAATTGATCGCCATATGTGGGCTCAGGAAGTAATTTTCACCCAGGCCAGATTGGCAGTTTGGAGCATGTGACCTGTGAGATACAGGAGGTCAGTCCAGATGATCTGGTGGGCCCTCCTGCCCTTCAGCTCTGATGCTGACTCTGAGATGGGTAAAATTCCTTGCTAAAAGTCCATCCCTGCTAATTCAGGATAGCTACTCTACGTCAGTAACTCCTCTCCCTCCTTCATTAGATAGACTTGTGTTTACACCTTCCAACACTTGTAGGTGCTATAATCTCTACCTGTCCCCCACCCCAAGTGCTGGGTGCTTCTTAGCCAAGCTGTACATTGGCTCTTTCCCTGTAAGTGGTCATGGATCATGTTGTTGCCCTTCTCTGAACGTTCCTCACTTTGTCTCTACCTCTCTGTTAACGAGGTACCTAGAATGGAATGTAGTAACCCGGGGCAAATGACCCACAGCACTGTGACTGTTACCCGCACGCACTAGGGCACGTCACCTTTACCCTTGCATGGGCTCAAGGCGTAACCTTGTTAATTTAGATACCCCCCACCCGTACCAAGTTCCTAGGGCTCAGGGTGTAATCGTCTGCGGGTTTGCGGGGCCTTTTACCAGTGAAAGGGCCTTAGTCGGCAATATCCGTAACCTCTAGTTATTAATGAACAGTTACCAAAACAGAATACACACGCTACGCAGACAATGCTCGCCACTCCCAGTAAGGCAGATGAACTTTTCCTGATGGCCAGTCAGGATCTGGTCGTCTGGGGCTCCTCCAGCTTCTGCACAGTGCCATTGGCAGAGTGAGGTCTGGCAGCTCTGATCTTGGGCTGTGTCCTGGAGTTGGTTCCAAAGAACTTCCTTCTGGACCCCAGTTTATATAGTGAGTGGAACTTGGGTCCTGCTTAGCTGTGCCGTAACCAGTCATTTTAAACTGAAGTTCTACAAAACCCTATTTTTCACCCATCCTAGCCCATTATGAAACAATTCTTTAGCCAATCATATCCCACCACCTTAGTTGAATAACTAATTTTGCAAGATTTAAATCAACAGACAAACAATCAAAGAATCAGACAAACCCTACAGATAAACAATAGAGAAGTGTGGACCATAAAGGCAAAACAATAGAAGCATAGATTTCACACTCATCACTGTTAAGTGGTTTCTTGCCCGACAGAATGCAGTCACACAAAGTTTACTTTAAAGATCTTAAGATCTGTTCCTTTCCGTTAGGACAGGAGCCTTCTTACCAGCCCAGTATCACATTTTGTTTTGATGTAATTTAGATGGAATGTGAGGATGTGACTTTCTGCTTCTTAGCTCATGGCTGCTGCTGTCCTAATGTGGCGGCTGCTGCTTACTAAAGAAAAAGGCCTCAGCCCTTAGTGACTTTCTTGTCCTGTGGTGTTTGTAGCCCAAACTTGAGATGAAACCAAAGGACACGCTCCCCATGATCCGTATGGCCCAAATGGGAAAATGACTAAATAACATGGATACTCCCTACCTCACACCTTAGTTGTGGGAACGCGCTTTTGGTCGTGTGTTGAGTGGTAGGGAACTGAAGCTTTGCCTTCCCAAGTGCCGAATGACGGCTCTCCTTAAAACAGGCTGCCAGGGGCCCGTTGCTAATAGACTGGTGTGTCAGTGGGAGTGACTGAAAGTTGTCAGCCAAAGCAGCAGCTCCCAGCGCTGCTAGCAAGGCTGATTGAGACTGAATAATCTATCCAAGAAGTCCCTGATACAGACAGCGTACAGCAGGCCCTTCAAGGGCTTACTATCTGTCAACAGAGCATCCGATTGAAAATACCTCAGAAAATAAAAACGGCAAACAACACAATGGAAAAGAGGAGTGTAAATAAACTACAAGCAGAGGCTGAGACTGGTGGCCATGCAGGCAGGGCCAGCGCTTCACCCCGCACCTCCATTTAAAAAACCCAACAACTTTTGAATACCTTACTCTTCCTTGCATTTGTAGCCCATCCTGGCATGGGGGCATGGTGGGAAAGGGGTGTGGCTGGGCGGATGGGCCAGGAGAGCACTGCACTGGCTATGCCTGGCTGCTGGAATGGTCCTGGGGTAGAGCAGAGACCAGCCGGGGCCCATGATCCCAGGTGCAAGGAAGCACAGAGGTGACCTGAAGCTACCTGTGGCCCCACACCTGGTCCTGCACCAAGTACAGATCTGGGAATCCGGCCTTTTCTTTTTAAGGAAAATACAAATCCAGCTGCCGAGTTACTGATCCTAGGGCTAGACAGGCCATGTAAGCTGACCACCTGCATGGCAGAGGCCAGGGACTTTCTCCAGGTGAAACACAGCGATATGCAGAGACCTAAGCTAACTCTCCCTTGGCTTTCGCTGTCCCTGAGCGACGTCTTTTACGTAGGTCGAAACTAGGAGAAAAATTCCAACCAAACCCGCTCCGTGCCAGGGAGTAACACAGCACGCGGCTACGGGAACTGCCCTCCGCTCTGATTCAAAACACGGCCAAAGCCTCTGACTCAGTCCCTGCTGCTGCCAGAACCCTCCAGGCTGCTAGGGATGCGGGGGAGGCAGGTGCAACTCCCTGCCTCCTGGCACGGGAGACCCCTGTTCAAACCCTTTCTCCCCCTATGGCCGAGGCGGGAATTGAACATCCCACATCCCAGCTGAGCGCCAGCCTCAGAGTTATAAGGAGGGAGCTGCCGCCTCCTCACCCAGCTCTTTCGTGTGGAGTTGGCGCTTGCCTAACTCACTCCTGCAAGAAATGCCTTAGGTGCCTACGCCGCCTGGCTGCAGGGGGTGGGACCTGCTCATGGATCGCCAACAGGGAGAGGCGTCTCTTTGCATCCTGGACTCAGGAGCCTCGCTCTGAGGAGGTGGGGCTTAGCATTCCCCCTCCCCCGCCCATTGGCCTCTCCCATTGGCTAGCTGAAGCAGCTCCCCTTTGGGAATCGCAGTCTAAGGCTTGGTCTGCACGTAAAAAGCTGGTCGATCTAGCTGTGTTGCTCAGAGGTTTGAAAAATTCTCACCCCTGAGAGGAATAGGTAAGCTGACCCAAGCCCCGGTGTCGACACTGCTAGGTTGACAGAAGAAGTCTTCCATCGACCTAGCTACAGCGAGAGAAACCGCCTTCTGTCCCTGTAGAATCATAGAAGTGTAGGTTTGGAAGGGACCTCGATAGGTCATCTAGTCCAGTCCTTGGCACGACACTTAGGCCAAGTCTTACCTGGGCCATCCCTGAAGGTGTCTGTCTAACCTGTTCCTAAAAACCTCCAATGATGGGGATTCCACAACCTCCCTAGGTAACTTGTTCCAGTGCTTAACCACTCTGATAGTCAGGAAGTACTTTTCCTAATGTCCAACCTAAACCTCCCTTGCTGCAATTTAAGCCCATTGCTTCTTGTCCTGACCTCAGTGGATAAGGAGAACAATGTCTCCTCCTCCTCTTTATAACAACCTTTGACGTACTTGAAGACTGTTATGACCCCCTCTTCTCCAGACTAAACAAACCCAATTTTTTTTTCAATCTGCCCTCATAGGTCATGTTTTCTAGACCTTTAATCACTTGTTCTCTGGACTTTCTCCGATTTGTCCACACAGCAGGTGTCTACACCGCAGTGGCGAAGCTGCAGCTGTAAGTGCTTCTAGTGCAGACCTAGCCTAAGGCATCTCTCTCTCCCCATCAGCGCCGGCTCCAGGATTTTTGCCGCCACAGGCAGCCCCCCCCCCTCAAAAAAGCCGCGATCACGATCTGCGGCGGCAGTTCGGCGGGAGGTCCTTCGCTCCGAGCGGGAGTGAGGGACCCTCCGCCGAATTGCCGCCGAATACCTGGACGTGCCGCCCCTCTCCGGAGTGGCCGCCCCAAGCACCTGCTTGTTAAGCTGGTGCCTGGAGCCGGCCCTGCTCCCCATTCATTGCATAGGGAGTGTAGGTACCTAACTCAGCTTTGTGGATCACAGGATTGGTCCAGGGATTTTCTAGCATCCTAAAAGTTAGGCATTGCAATGCTGAGCATCAGGGTGCCGAAGTGCCGTCACGGATGCCATCTTAGTGTTACTGGAATAGAATCAGTAATAATTCTTATCGCTCCGTTACAAACCTTTGTGGAAGAAAACAGAGGCTTCACTCTCAGGTTGGTTGCAACAAGTCAGAGACAGTTTATTTTCCTGACACTTGCAAGGGGAGAGTACACCTGGAAAGGGGTTCCCCCCGTCCCAGGCAGGTCTCCATTAGATAAACAATTAGGGCAAGCATTTATACCTTTTGTTAGAGACAATAATGATCAACAACCGCATCTTGTTTATACATATTCCTTCTGATATCTTACTTTTCTCAGCAGTTCCTGCTATAGTCTGTATTCCATTCTTATCTAACACAAGGTCGAAAAACACTATCTCCTACAGTTTTTTTTGTTCCACTCGCTTTCCACTTGCCCAGGCCCTGCCTGAAATCTCGCGTTATTGGAGCTAGTGTTAACTTTTAGGAATAAAGTAGGAGTTAGGCTAAGATATCTGCGTTCAAATTCCCTTTATCCTTTTCTCTGCTTCCACACCTTTGAAAATAGAAATCAGAACACTATCTACTGGAAACGCTGACAAAACCTTAAATGTTGCAATAGCTCTACTTTCGTTTTATCTCCGCTGCTTATCCAGAGTGCACCACCTCTGTAATGGATCTTTAATAACTTCCCTTTTGCAGAAAACCATGTTAGATGCAGTATCACTTAGCTTGTTGACCTCCGCTCCCAAGCAGGTGCCTATTCTAATCTCATTTCAGCTTCCTCTAAAGCAGTATTAGTTGCTAGATAAGGTATTTCATAAACTAAATCTCATGTGATGTTTCAGATGCCCCATTGAATTGCTTTCCAGGCCTGTACTGCTGGCGAGAGGGGCCACAGTTCCAGACGGCTCAGACAGGAGCTGATTGACTGGCAGAGTGGTAGCCGATGCCTGCATTTCACAACAGAGACTTTGAACTTAAACGTGTGTTGGCGTTAATGGAACGATCAGTTGTGCTCATCTTTACTGCTTCACCGGAGACAGCACTTTGTAGTCAATCACCAAACATGCACACATGAGTGTAGTAAGAGGAGGCCCTGAGATATAAACCTTGGTATCAGAGGCCCGGTATGAGGCCTAAGGCCCAAACTAAAGTAATGGTCAAGACTTTGCTAACATAAAGAAAAGTTACGCTGTGAGCCAGAGGCAGGCCCTGCTCACAGAAGCTGGCAAGGAAAGGGCTGATGCTGCAAAAAGATACATACCTAAAAGGTACTGGACACCAGATATCAGAACATTTGCATACTTGTACACTCCATAACAAGGAACAAGCTGACCCATCCCAATGACAGGGCAAAAAGGGTAATATGATGGATAGAGTTGTTTTGTTCGAACCAACATATACAAGGTGAGAGGCGGCACCTTACTACGTAGAGGGGTTGTACCTTGCTATGTAGAGGGGTTGCACCTCAATACGTCAGGAGTGATGTGTAACTTGTTTGTACCTGTGTATAAGAATGTACCCCTGAGTGGGTGTCTTTGTCCGGCCTAGGGGACAGTGGAAAGTCCCGCCACTGACTGAGCTGAGTCCATTGTCAGGGAGCACATATGTACTAGCTAGCAGCACCTTAGCAGCACCTTGGACTTCTATGCCAGGGAAAGCTGGAGACTGTGTTTCTCTTCGACAATAAACCTGGCCGGGTGCCTTCGTACCTTACTAGAGTCTGTGGTCATTGGGGGTTCTCTCCGGGTCTGCTGTGTCAGCTATCTGTGCAGAGCTGGTACGGCACACAGAGGGAACACGCACGCAGTCGATTGATATCAACATTGAACAGAGCAGAGCACCACACCGGTAGCATCTGACAATACTGAGCATGCCCTGCAGTCAGTAATATTCATGCACTCAGTCGCTCGGAGTCATTCTGAGCCCTGCTTTAAGCTTCCATGGAGGCCCAATGGGCTAATGCTCAGGGAATACGTTTTTCTTGTCTCTGCACCTCAAGATGAACCCACGATTAGGCTAAAAGCAAACACCCCTAATGCGGTGCCTCCAGGTCTCTGCCCCAAGCTGTGTCCCAGCAGCTCAGGATGCATGCTTGGACAAGCAGCATGAACCCCAAGTTAACACTGAAGCCATTGAGTTCTGAGGCTTTCACTTTCTTCTGCAAGGTTGGAGCTATGAAAACAACTAGGTGATCACAAGAAATTCTTGCGCCACATGTCTGAAAACCCAGGGTGCACAGCCAGTCTGAACTGGTGCCGTTTCTTTCCCAGGACTCTGTCTGAGTGACTTGCTGGCTACAACCACAGTAGGGAACGTGGAGGTGTGAGGTGAGACTTAGTGATCTCCTCCTCCAAAATGTGATTGATGTTAGACTGCCAGAGGGAGCAGATGGTTTTACCCTATATCTACCTGTGGGGTGGGTGTTATGTCTACACAGCAATGTCAGCCTAGGGTTAGTGGGGCTCAAGTCAGCTGACCCATGTCAGGGAACCCTGGCTGAGTGTCTACATTGCATTTTAACCCTAGGTTAAAAAATTTCTGACCCATGCTCAAACCTAGGGCTCTGGCGTCCACACTGCAGTGCACAGACCTGAGTCAAAGTAAACACTTCCCAAAGTGCCTGGTGCACCCACCCCTCCCTCCCCCCATGTCTACACTCTCGCCCTAGGAACGTGGTGGGAAAACTTTCCTGCCCACCCTGTTTCCTCACTGTGGCGGTGCTGTCGATGGGACTCGGGTGCCCATAAGGAGCCCAGGAGCACACAGACGGCACGATTAGCTCCTCTGGTGGCCGTCTCAGCAGAGTGACGGCCGTTGGAGAAGGCTTTGTACTGAACGACCATCTAACCTGGGAATTGGGCTCTGCACCTCTAGGCTGAGTCAGCATGGCAGGGAAATGCCCATGTGCTAATTATCCCCAGATCGGGTGCACACCAGTCTCCAGGGCTGTCAGACTATTCAAATGAAACTCTGCACTTCTTAGTTTGTAGCAGGGGCTGTTCAATGAAGGTGGGGGTTGGTTTGTTAATTTTTGTCTGTTTTTGAAGTTTGGCATAAAACGGAGGTTTCAGAGGAAGAACACCCCCCCCCCTCCCGCTGACTGCAGAGTGGTGAAGTGCATCCCCCAAGGCTTGGGGTGCAGGGTGCTCTGCACCCCAGAAGGCAGGGAGAAGGGATCCCCCGGAGGCTGTGGGAAGCTTTAGGGCTGGCTCCCACTAACTGTTCTCACAGTACACGCAGCCTGGGCACCCCTGCACACGCAGTCCCGGGGGGGGGCCCAGGAGCAACAGACAGAGTGGAGAGGAGGCCAAGTGGCTGCCCTGCAGGGAGGGTAGGGTGACCAGACAGCACGTGTGAAAAATCGGGACGAGGGTGGGGGGAAATAGGAGCCTATATAAGAAAAAGACCCCAAAATCGGGACTGTCCCTATAAAATCGGGACATCTGGTCACCCTGCAGGGAGGGGGAGCAGCAGAGCTGGGGGAGGGATGACACCCCCCCAACATCCCAGAGGCTGGGAGCCACCTCCCGCCTGTCAGCTTTGCTCCCTGCTCTGGGTAAGCTCTGTGCAGCAGTGAGGAGGAGCCAGAGCAGGAAGTGGGAGCGCACTCAGCCAGGCTGCAAGGGCACTTCCAGCTGCTGCGCTGGCTGCCTGCAGCGCTGCTCCTCTGCTGCTGGGAACTCAGGGATACATCCAGAGGGCTTCCGGGCCCTGAGCCAAGCCGGGGCCACATGCACACAGGAAAGCAATAGGGTTTCTTTGGGCCCTAGCTCCCAGCTTAATGCAGGCTCAGACCCTCTGACTCTGCAGGGTCCTGGGACCCCAGATGCCTTAGCACAACCAGCGTGTGGACGCAAGGGGACTTAGGCTCATTGCTGTGTAGATGTACCCACAGTCAAAAACCCTGAGGTGGGAGCTCTGAGACCAGAAAAGTCTAGTCCTGTAACGGTGACGATTATGTTTCATTCATTGTGGAGAAATAAATGTTGTTAATTAAATAGTCAGGTTCTGCAAAGAAACTTGTTCTGCTTTTCCTATGATTTGCAACTTTTATTGCCCTCAAGTCAAAACTGCATTTAATGTATTATTTCAATAAATATCTGAATATACTGCTCCGTCTTTAACAGCAATGTCAAGAGATGAGTAAGGATGAGAATTACACCAGTGGGGATGAGGCAATTCTGTGCATTCCAAAGGTAACTTGTGGGAGGCTTTAGCAGATAAATGTAGAAGTTTGTGTTTTGATGTATGAAAACCCACCTTTCATTGTTTGTATTTCAAGAGTATATAGAGGCTGTGTTAATTTCAGTGGAATAGATGGGCCCTGCGAGTCACTTCATGTTAAAACCATTAAATAGTTTTAAACAAGACTTGGGGGGTTTGGGATACAGAGACCTTGGTTTGCTGAGTTCCTTGGGTGAGTAACCACGGGAACAACTTACCAAGTGTTGGAGTGGATTCTTCATCACTGGCATTAGATTAGATTTAAAAAAAAAAAAAAGAATCCTCTAGTTCAAATAGGAATTAATTCAGGGAAGTCTCTGGCCTGTGTTATGTGGGAAGTCAGATTAGCTGATCGCAGTGGTCCTTTCTGGCTTTATAATCTATGTATCTATACTGTTTGGGGCCTGATCTTTGTCTGGTGTAAACTGGTGTATGCTGATTTACACCAGCTGAGGATATGGCTCATATTTTTGTTTTCTTAAGGGTTTGGTGTTGCAATGATACCTCGAGGAGAGCGATGAAAGAAGTGTGCTTATTTTGGGTCACCTTTAAGGTGTGTTGTGATAAGAATAACGTGTTACTTCCTATGGGGTTTTTTTTGCAGTGTGTAGATACACCCATGTCAGTGAGTCACAGGACTTGAGTCAACAGACTCGGGCTCGCAGGACTCCTGCCACAGCACCAAAAATAGCTCTGGATTGGGTTCTGGAGCCCAGGGAGGATGGTGGACTTCAGAGCCTAGTCTCCAGCTTGCGCCCAAACATCTACACAGCTGTCTCGAGCACCGTAGCTTGAGCCCTGCCAGTCTGTAGACCCGGCCTCTGAGACTTGCTGCTGCTGGCATTTTTGCCATGTAGACCTACGCTGTGTGGGCGGTGTAAGATTTATGAGCGCCTTGCCTATTTTACATGTTTGTGTGTTCATAAGTGATGTGCTAGGGAAGTATGCTACTCTAGAGGGCTCTTCGGAAACTAGGTTTTGGGTTCTGGAATTATCCAGGTTTATGCTTTTAGACTTTCTTTTGTGCCGTATAAATCAGGTTTAATACAAAATGTTAAAAGTCATACGTTCGGCTACTGCTCTCTGTCAAAATGCATCTTGAGACACGACTTTGCACTGCATCTGGACCACTTCGTTACAGTCACCTAATTCCAGTGTGTGTCTTGCAGTTCTGCGAAGCTCACATGCAGTTCTTCCTTATCAAGCTGTTTCTGTCATTTCACTGGATGCTCATTTGTTCTTTCTAAGCAAAACTAAATACACACAGTGGCATGATTGCGAACTGATGTCTGGAGTATGTTCAGATAAGACCATCTGCAAAAACACAGCGGCCAAATTCTGTCATACTTGCTGTATGTGCTGTCAAATGTCCTGCCTTCCCCCCTCCAGCAGCTGCAGTCTGTCACTGTCTGACACCATGGCAAGAGTTGTGTACATTTTTTTTTAAATTCAGTTGCTGCTTGAGTGCAGATCATGTGCCTTAGCTATTTCCACAGGGATGGCGAATGAACAAATTTAATCCTTTAGCTAGTAACATGGCCCCATCAGCCAAGCAGCTGAACTCCTCACATACACCTAATAACTTTTCCTTCACAACCCTGTATGAAGCCGGGAAGTCCTACCCCATTTTGCATCTAAGGAACGGAGGCACAGAGAGATGAAATGACTTGCCCAGCTCTGTGGCAGTGCTGGGAATTGAACCTAGGTGGTTTAAAAGCGAAAGGATTTCAAGCCAGGCTAGGTTTCACCAGTGCAAATCACCGCTCTCCTCCCCCAGGTTGGAGGATTGCTGTGGGACACTGGAAGAAATCCGAGCTAGCCGCCAGCACAGACAAGACCTGGATCCCAAATGAAGCCAGGTTGAAGGAGGGAAGTGGTAAGAGTTCTCATGAGGATCGTCTCACAAAACAGACTGAGAGCTGCACTGAATTACACTTTTTTGTCTAACAAATATAAATTTTTGAGCAACTAACCAAGAATGCTGGGCTCGCTGGTGAGGCCTTAATACCTTCGAGGATTTGGGCCAGAAACGTCTCTCTCCTCTTCACTAAGGATTTCATCTTATAACCTCCCGGAAGAGACTGGGGAATCCATTCCATGTGCTGGTACAAGAAGGGGGCTGTGTTTTGGGTAACTGGGATTTTAGCCGATGGTCCTGTCCCATAGCTATAGGTGCAGTAGGGATGTAGCATATAGCAACCCATATGAGATTCTTTAGCAGGCGATACTAGAGAGCAGGAGACACCATGAAGCGGGTGGCAGATGGAGCTGTCCATGGCCCACGGTTTCGTTTGAGGGGACTTTAAGCTCTAAAAGTCTGACCCAAGCTTCATAACTAAGTGGCTGGAGCAATCAGTGCAGTTGCTGGCCCTGTGCCTTGGGACAGATCTAAAGCAGTTACTCCTCTCAATTTCAGACAGCACTGCTGGTCCCTCAGCTGGTCAATACAATAGCCTTTGATGGCCAATAGCAGAGAGGGATGGAAAGAGTCACTGTTATTTTTTCAGCCTCGTCCCACTTCTCAGTTATTTTCTCCAGTGGCCCAAGCTCGAGCCCCAGTCGGAAACCATCTTTCAGCACCGTGGAGCTGGGCTGTTGCATGAACAGCCTGGGTTCATCAAGGCTTCCCCTTGGGCCGCTGTTCTGGGCTCTTCCCAGCTGGCTGTGACGGTGGAAATGCAGGACTCCGATCACACAGAACGTTGAAGATGAAACCCCTGCCACTGACCCAGCAAACTCCTTCCCTCTGCCTCCCTGGGCCACCGCCATTATAGCTGCTCCGAGCTGTTGGAAACTAGGGCTACTGGGAACACGTTAAGACGTCAGCTTCTTCCTCATCCCCCTCCTTGAGTTATCCTAGTTGGGCACTAACCTCAATAGGAACCTGCTCCTCCAAACGATCCTCTTCCCTCTCCTGCGCTGGCATTGCTGCAGGCCCAAAGCACTGCTCTGCATCTCCTCCTCTGCGGCTGCCAGCTCAGCTCTCCTCCCCGGCCAGGCCCAGGGGCAGTGGGAGGGGCTTGTGGATGTGGGACGTGGTACAGCTCCTGGTGCCTCTTCTGGAGATAAAACCAGAGGCCACGGGGCAGGTCTTGGCGACCAGCCTTTCGGTGCTTGGTGCAGCTTCAGGGAGGGGCTGCAAAGGTGGGAGTCCTCGGGCTGTGAACCACCAGGCGTTGCTCTGATCCTGAGCCTCAGTGCGCGTAATGCTAAACTGCGCCAGCTGCAATGCTCCCACGGGCAGCCAGGGTCGCCGCAGTGCAAGGGAGTTGTGGGCACTCTGCACTTCTCCCGGCCGTGCCCTCTATGCTAGGGAAGTCTGGGGCAGGGGTATGGTCAGGCTGGCTGTGCCAGCTTTATGCCACTCGGGGATTTCCCTGTCAGGAGAATCCCCAGGTAAGCCATTACGGTGTCTTTGCAATACCACAAACAGTGCTGGACCGTGTCTGGCCTGGTACATCCCTGTCCTTTCTCAGGCTGTCTGGCAATGTGGGCTTGTGAAGAGACAAAGATGGCTACCATGGCAGTACTGTGCAAAAGTCCCAATCCACGTAGTCAGGGAAACCAGGAGCTAGACGTAAACTTCACAAGTCAGTTTTGGGGAAATGCCGTCTGGGCCCTCAACTTCTCAGCAAACGAAGAAGCTAGGGTGACCAGGCGTCCCCATAAAATCGGGACCGTCCCGATTTTTAGCTGTTTTTGCTCGGCCGGCAGTACTTGGCTTTTTTTTTGTGTGTCGTCCCCCACCCCCCCCGTGTCCTGATATTTTCTTCATCTCATCTGGTCACCCTAGAAGAAGCTGAGGGTTTAGCCCTATAATACATTGGTGGAAGGCTAAGAAAGAGATGCCACCAGCTGCAAATCCTTCAGATGTGAAGCTGACAAGTTCACCGTCTCCAGTGGTGAAGTCAGTTCCACTCCTTGGCTGTCTTATTCCTTTCCCTTCATTCTTACGTTTGCCGTGAGAGCTGTGCTAAGGGCAGTGCCCCCGCCCTGGAGCCATGTGTCGAAAGGCATCTAAGAGAGGGGTGTCAAAGGGAGTTAGGCACCTACATTCCTTTGAAGATCTGGGCCTGAACTCCTTAGGGAGGGCTCTCTAGTGGTCTCACGCTGGCGGGGAGGAGATTGTGGAGCATGTCAGCGTTTCTGGGGAACGGTTGCTGACTCTTCAGAGTTTACCCATCGCTGGAAGTATGGCTTCCCCTCTGCAGAGGAGGACTTCTGAGGGCAGACAAACCCCTCACCAGTCAAGAAGGGGTTAAAGAACTCCTGTGGTCCCAGTTAGCTCCAACCTACTACTCCTGCATTGTCAGGCCTGGGGGAGTGCCCTTTAAAGGGAGGAACTCTGGCCAGTTAAGGTGAAATGATGCAACAAGCAGAGCGAGGTCTGGGCAGCAGTACTGCACTTGAGTATTAGACTCTGGCCCTGTGATAACATGGCTGTTGGATAGATGCAGGCCCACGTCTCTATAGGGCTGAATTGTTCTTTTTCTGACTTTTTTTTTTTTGGTAACTGTGCAGTGTTTGGGATCAGAGATCCATGGTGAGCATGACACTTAGGGGGCAAAATACAAGTTTCATTTATACTTGTACAGCACAGAATGACATCTTGCTGGATTACTCCTGCTTCAAAACAACATTGGTGAAGCCCAGAAGCTATTTGTTTTGGGAGGATCAGTAGAAGATGTCAGTGCTTTGACTGCTGGTTGTCAGTTGCTATAACTCTCATCATGAACGACAGTAAATCAAAAGCATTTTAAAGTCTTCACACCACCTCATTAATTGGAAGTTTAACATCGAGAGAGGGTGCCAGTGGGTGATCATTGGAGTACAGAAATGTGACATGAAATTCTAGATCGTTGTACCATGGAGAGCACCCAGCAATAATCCCATGTGATGCTCCAAATGATGTTCCTGGCAGTCACTATCGGTGGTGGTGGTGTGTGGGGGGAAGAGACACTATTAGTAAATGTGGTGGCAGATTTTCTTCACAAATCATATAATCCCTTTAAACTGGAACAGTTACAGAGTGAAGCAGAACCATTATTTCCCAAATGTACGTCTCTGCAATGCTGCCCTCCTCTTCCACTAACGTCGTCACACTATTTGATCAGTGCAATCCGTTTCCCTTTATGCGTTATTTCTCGATTTCTCCCAGAAAGAGAACATCAAATAGTTTAGGCCCCCAACTTAAATTTTTACAAAAAGCAATGTGAATACAAGTGTGGTGGTGTATCTTTCTAATTTTAGCCAATAAGCCGTTTGATTTTTTAATTGTTTCCTTGCCCGGCTGGAAATGCAACAGAATTGTGCTGAAAAGAGAAACTGCAGCTGTGAGGGTGTTTCCCAGAACAGGCAGATAGATGGGTGCTAGCTGTCCTGGAGCTAGTGTGCTAAAAATAATGTAGCCAGGGGCGGCAGCAGCTCAGGCTAGCAGCAGGCGTACAAACCCACCTGGATCCCCTGCCTACGTACCCGGGCAGATAGTCTGAGCCACTGCCCTGGCTACTCTGCTAGTGAGCACCTGTCTCTCTGCAGTGGGAGGCGTGCTCCCAGTGGCTGTCTAGACCTACCCGAAGTGTAAATGGGAGTAAATAACAAATCTAGGCTTAGAAAGGAGACCTGTTCAGAAAGCAGTTTAACAAATGACTTTTTGGTGAAATTTGTACAGAAATTGACTTTTGGGCTAAATATATTTTTTAATTTAAATACTTCCAGTTTCTTTTTCTAACTGGTTCCACAGTGCCTCATGGGAGTTGTAGTTCAGGTGTCTTATATTCCTATTGTCATCCGTGGGTCAGGCTCCCTGGCCAGACTACAGCTCCCATGATGCACCAATTTCTCCTCTTGGCGAGGAATGAGGAGTTATCATAGGAGTCCCTGGCTGTGATGCATCATGAGAGATGTAGTCCGGACAGAGAGCCCAGCCTGTGGAGGAGAATGGGAGCAAAAGGCATCCAAACTACACCTCCCATGAGGCTCCACTTGAATCTAAATACTTGGGTTTTTAGCCAAAATGTTTTGTTTTTAGTGAAATATCAAAATCTTCCATGGAAAGCAGACGTGTCTCGTTAATTTTTTTTTAAAGTCAAAACCCCATTTTCTGTCAAAACAGTTGAGGGAAATTCTTTGACCAAGCCAGTTAGAAAATACAAACCTTGCTCACCCTTCCAAGCATTGCTCATGTGAGTAGTGCTGTTTGCCTGCCATATGATCACTTGTGAGTGCTTACCCATGTATGGACTGCCCAGTCCAGCTCCCAGTGAGTGACTCGTCCACGGGAAACTGCCAAAAATATTAAAGACTGACTAGGGTCTCTTCTAATTCTTTCCATTTCTCAATTCTAAACTGGGTTTAGTAACACGTGAAAGGATATTTTAAAAATACAGGCTGTCTCCCGACAATGCCTCTTTAACCTCCTTGATTGGCCAGGGAGAATTAATTGTGCAACAAAGTTATCTCCTGCAGCTGGGTTGCATCCAGCAGCTTTTATGCTGGCGTCATCAAGAAAGCAGCTTTCTTCACTATGCTGCTGACCAGCCAGTGTGCCGGCATCAACAATTCCACAAAAATCAGGTGCTGGCGTTTTGGAACAGCTCCTTTCATCCATAAAAACACAGCCGCCTTCTCACTGTCTGGACTCTGGGCCCTGTTTTTAATGCGATTGGATTCTGTTCAGCAACCACACAACCCATTGATTTTTCTCAAACTCTTGCCGGCTATATATTTCCAGGGTGTTAAATAAAGTGAAGAGACTATTGAGCGGTGGAGGTGGGGATTTGTGTCAGCCTGTGGCTGCGGAGGGAGCTTTACTAAGAGAAATAGAAACAAAGGTAAGGATTTGGGCCTTGCTTTAGAAAAACTTTGCTTTAAGGGCATTTCAACTCACTTCAGTAAAGTATGTGCTTTAGTGCTCTGTTGAATCACGGCCTTTGTATCCTGGTGTCTCCAGCTCTGAAGAAAGAGAAGGGATGAGAGAGCCCTAGAATAGGATTTTAGAGGACAAGGTTATAGGTCAGGGGTAGGCAACCTATGGCACGGGTGCCAAAGGCGGCACGCGAGCTGATTTTCAGTGGCACTCACACTGCCCGGGTCCTGGCCACCGGTCCGGGGAGCTCTGCATTTTAATTTAATTTTAAATGAAGCTTCTAAAACATTTAAAAAACCTTATTTACTTTACATACAACAATAGTTTAGTTATATATTATAGACTTCTAAAAACGTTAAAATGTATTTCTGGCACGCGAAACCTTAAATTAGAATGAATAAATGAAGACTCGGCACACCACTTCTGAAAGGTTGCCGACCCCTGTTATAGGTTATAATTCAGCACAATTTCAGTTGGGTTTCCTGAATTGAGGTCAGTGTTAGCTCTTTTTAGGAGCTCACCTTGTTATTTCAAACTGAGGTGGATCTTTCTTTTTTTGTGTTTGTAGGTCTGTGTGAGGTCCTTGCTAGTAGCAGAGTGAAAATTACATGATCTGTTAGCTGTTCTCCTGACAGCTGGTGACTTAGGGGGTGTAACATGAATACACCATCTAACATGACCATTTTGGAAGCTGCTACTAATATGAAAGGGTTTATTTTGTTGCAGTGGAAATCTAATTTATTTCCCCTTCTATTGATGAGATCCACCCACTACATTGTACAGGTGTCTGATCAAATGGGGATCAGAACTGTACTTCAACTTGCTGGGTGCAGGAATCACTAAGTGAGTTTCTCCGCCCTGTGCAATGCAGGAGATCAGACTGGACGAGCATAATGGGTCCCTCTGCCCCAGTATCCGAGTTAGTCACCTAGTGAACGAAGTCTCCTGGGTCCTGCTTCTGGGTGATGATGTTTGACCTCAGGCAAGTTGTTAACCCCTTTGTGCCTCATCTTACAATGGGCATGAAACCTGCCTGGTGTGTGATATTGATAGAGTGCTTTGAGCATCCCCCCTGAGAACTGCTCCAGAGAAGTCATCTCCTGGCAGCCCACCCAGTGAGAAATTCCTCTGGCTAATTAGTCTGCTAGTGGCTCAGCTAAAACTGAGAGCTTGTTCTCAGTCCTTTAAACACGTTACTCCCAATAGCTCTGTAAAGGAGCTGGCACGATCCAGTCAGATGCCAATTGTCTACAGTCCTCCTCTGATCCAAACACCTGTGCTTCTTGCTAACTGGCTCATAGATTCAAGGACTTCTGTTCTGCCGTGGCTCGTATGCCAGCAGTCAACGTGGCTTTGGAAGAAGCAGGTGCCAGTCGACTCTGTGATTTCCCCTGCAAGAGCAATTTGTCATGAACTGCTTTGATAGGAACTGGGATTGAACTGTATTGACTCTTCTTTTTTCAGTCCCTGCCTGCCTGGTTTCATCTGCCTGAGCTATTTGGTTTTAAATTGTTCTCTTTAACTTGAAACCTTTAAAACTCAGTATGCCCCCTTGCTCGAGGAGATGCATGTTCCGTATACACTGATGTGAGAGTGCTCTTCAGTGCCTCTGTTATAGACAGTAAAATGTTGCCTCTAAACTCTCCCTCCCGAAGACTAATATTTTTCACGTACACCCCTGCAGTTGTCACACTGCTCTAACAATGCCTTTTACAATCCACAGCCAGATTGAATTGGTGAGTGCAAGCATGTCCTTTTGGTGTGTCCTGCCTCTGAGGTTCCTGTGTACCTGTGAGGCAGGTACTACACTGAGAATTTGAGGCTATGACCTGTCCATGAGGCAGTAGCGATCCTGGGCTAGATCAGCTCCAAGGCCACGGTGTGTCAGGCCAGGCTATGGTTATTCATGTGAATGAAAAACACCTTCATACCGCGGGGGCTGGTGGGGCTCTCTATTCTTCCTAATGCCTTCAGCATCCCCCAGCCACACTCTCACCAACGTGGCTGAACCCACTTCCGAGCCCCCTGCCTGCTCTGGTACCCCACGTAGCCCAGGTGGAATCCATGAAGGGACTTCGGCATTGGAGCGTTGTGACACCAAGCTTGGAGGTGCCTCGGCTCCCTATACAATAAACCGGGGGGAGAGAGGCACCGTAGAATGCGATTCACCAAAACTAGCATGCTGGGCAGAGAGCCTCCTAAGCTAGCCAATGGGAGATGCTCTGCCCCCTTCCTGGAGACCTAAGTCCAGGCTGCAGGGAGGTGCCTGGCTCTGCTAGCAATCCATGGACAGGCAATTCCTTGTGTGACTGAGTGAGGGCCCTGCCGCGCTGGAGGAAGAGATGGTGGGGGCCACCTTAGAACTCTTAGCCCCATGCTTAGAGCGCTCACCTGGGATTCCCAGATGCCAAGGCCAGAAGGGACCATTGTGATCATCTAGTCTGACCTCCTGTGTAGCACAGGCCAGAGACCTGCCCCCCAATAATTCCTAGAGCAGAGCTTTTTGAAAAAACATCCCGTCTGGGTTTAAAAATTGCCAGTCATGGAGAATCCACCATGGCCCTGGGTAAATTGTTCCAATGGTTAATTACCCTAATGTTAAAAATGTGTCTTATTTCCAGTCAGAATTTGCCTAGTTTCTACTTCCAACCATTGGAACATGCTAGACCAGGGGTTGGCAACCTCTGGCACGTGGCTTGCCAGGGTAAGCACCCTGGCGGGCCAGGCCAGTTTGTTTACCTGCCACGTCAGCAGGTTCGGCCGATTGTGGCTCCCACTGGCCGCAGTTCGCCGCTCCAGGCCAATGGGGGCTGCAGGAAGCGGNACACCATCTAACATGACCATTTTGGAAGCTGCTACTAATATGAAAGGGTTTATTTTGTTGCAGTGGAAATCTAATTTATTTCCCCTTCTATTGATGAGATCCACCCACTACATTGTACAGGTGTCTGATCAAATGGGGATCAGAACTGTACTTCAACTTGCTGGGTGCAGGGATCACTAAGTGAGTTTCTCCGCCCTGTGCAATGCAGGAGATCAGACTGGACGAGCATAATGGGTCCCTCTGCCCCAGTATCCGAGTTAGTCACCTAGTGAACGAAGTCTCCTGGGTCCTGCTTCTGGGTGATGATGTTTGACCTCAGGCAAGTTGTTAACCCCTTTGTGCCTC
The DNA here is from genome assembly GCA_003942145.1 of Platysternon megacephalum. Classification (NCBI taxonomy): domain Eukaryota; kingdom Metazoa; phylum Chordata; order Testudines; family Platysternidae; genus Platysternon; species Platysternon megacephalum. Next base: position 5,481,919 of record QXTE01000072.1, read on the forward strand.
ATCTTACAATGGGCATGAAACCTGCCTGGTGTGTGATATTGATAGAGTGCTTTGAGCATCCCCCCTGAGAACTGCTCCAGAGAAGTCATCTCCTGGCAGCCCACCCAGTGAGAAATTCCTCTGGCTAATTAGTCTGCTAGTGGCTCAGCTAAAACTGAGAGCTTGTTCTCAGTCCTTTAAACACGTTACTCCCAATAGCTCTGTAAAGGAGCTGGCACGATCCAGTCAGATGCCAATTGTCTACAGTCCTCCTCTGATCCAAACACCTGTGCTTCTTGCTAACTGGCTCATAGATTCAAGGACTTCTGTTCTGCCGTGGCTTTGGAAGAAGCAGGTGCCAGTCGACTCTGTGATTTCCCCTGCAAGAGCAATTTGTCATGAACTGCTTTGATAGGAACTGGGATTGAACTGTATTGACTCTTCTTTTTTCAGTCCCTGCCTGCCTGGTTTCATCTGCCTGAGCTATTTGGTTTTAAATTGTTCTCTTTAACTTGAAACCTTTAAAACTCAATAGCCCCCTTGCTCGAGGAGATGCATGTTCCGTATACACTGATGTGAGAGTGCTCTTCAGTGCCTCTGTTATAGACAGTAAAATGTTGCCTCTAAACTCTCCCTCCCGAAGACTAATATTTTTCACGTACACTGCTCTAACAATGCCTTTTACAATCCACAGCCAGATTGAATTGGTGAGTGCAAGCATGTCCTTTTGGTGTGTCCTGCCTCTGAGGTTCCTGTGTACCTGTGAGGCAGGTACTACACTGAGAATTTGAGGCTATGACCTGTCCATGAGGCAGTAGCGATCCTGGGCTAGATCAGCTCCAAGGCCACGGTGTGTCAGGCCAGGCTGTGGTTATTCATGTGAATGAAAAACACCTTCATACCGCGGGGGCTGGTGGGGCTCTCTATTCTTCCTAATGCCTTCAGCATCCCCCAGCCACACTCTCACCAACGTGGCTGAACCCACTTCCGAGCCCCCTGCCTGCTCTGGTACCCCACGTAGCCCGGGTGGAATCCATGAAGGGACTTCGGCATTGGAGCGTTGTGACACCAAGCTTGGAGGTGCCTCGGCTCCCTATACAATAAACCGGGGGGAGAGAGGCACCGTAGAATGCGATTCACCAAAACTAGCATGCTGGGCAGAGAGCCTCCTAAGCTAGCCAATGGGAGATGCTCTGCCCCCTTCCTGGAGACCTAAGTCCAGGCTGCAGGGAGGTGCCTGGCTCTGCTAGCAATCCATGGACAGGCAATTCCTTGTGTGACTGAGTGAGGGCCCTGCCGCGCTGGAGGAAGAGATGGTGGGGGCCACCTTAGAGCGCTTAGCCCCATGCTTAGAGCGCTCACCTGGGATTCCCAGATGCCAAGGCCAGAAGGGACCATTGTGATCATCTAGTCTGACCTCCTGTGTAGCACAGGCCAGAGACCTGCCCCCCAATAATTCCTAGAGCAGAGCTTTTTGAAAAAACATCCCGTCTGGGTTTAAAAATTGCCAGTCATGGAGAATCCACCATGGCCCTGGGTAAATTGTTCCAATGGTTCATTACCCTAATGTTAAAAATGTGTGTCTTATTTCCAGTCTGAATTTGCCTAGTTTCTACTTCCAACCATTGGAACATGCTAGACCAGGGGTCGGCAACCTTTGGCACGCGGCTCGCCAGGGTAAGCACCCTGGTGGGCCGAGCCAGTTTGTTTACCTGCTGCGTCAGCAGGTTCGGCCGATCGCGGCTCCCACTGGCCGCAGTTCGCCGCTCCAGGCCAATGGGGGCTGCAGGAAGTGGCGCGGGCCGAGGGATGTGCTGGCTGTGGCTTCCCGCCGCCCCCATTGGCCTGGGACGGCAAACCGCGGCCAGTGGGAGCTGCAATCGGCCGAACCTGCTGATGCGGCAGGTAAACAAACTGACCTGGCCCGCCAAGGTGCTTACCCTGGTGAGTCGCGTGCCAGAAGTTGCCGACCCCTGTGTTAGACCTTTCTCTGCTAGACTGAAGAGCTCGTTATTAAATATTTGGTCCCCATGTACGTACACTAGGTAGATTATCAAGTCACCCCTTAACCTTCTCTTTCTTAAGTTAAACCGATTGAGCTCCTATTACTAGAAGGCAGGTTTTCTAATCCTTCAGTCATTCTTGTGGCTCTTCTCTCAACCCTCCCCAGTATATCAACCTTCTTCTCGAATTGTGAGCACCAGACCTGGACACTGTCATCTAGGTGTAGACGCACCGGTGCCAAATCCAGAGGTAAAATAACCTCTCTACTCAAGATTTCCCTGTTTATGCATCCCAAGATTGCACTAGCTATTTTGGCCACTGCGTCCCTCTCAGAGCTCATGGTCAGATGATTATCCCCCATGACCCTCAAATTTTTGTCAGCCACTGATTCCCAGGATAGAGTCCCCCATCCTGTGAATATGGCCTACGTTCCTTGCTCCTAGATGTATACATTTACATTTAGCTGTATTAAAACAATATTGTTTGCATCCAGTTTACCAAGTGATTCAGATCGTTCTATCAGTGACCTGTCCTCTTTGTTATTTACCACTGCCCCAATTTTTGTCATCTGCAAACTTTATCAGTGATTAATTTTTTTTCCAGATCATTGATAAAAATGTTAAATAGTACAGGGCCGAGAACAGATCACTGCGGGACCCCACTGGAAACAGACCCTTTCAGTGATGATTCCCCATTTACAGTTATATTTTGAGACCTATCAGTTAGCCAGTTTTTAACCCATTTAGTGTTTGCCACGTTCATTTTATATTGTTCTAGTTTTTTAATCAAAATGTCACATGGGACCCAGTCAAATGCCTTCTGAGCCATTGGGCTTGAGAGAGAGGGAGAATGACTCTGTAGTCCAGGTTCAATTCCCCCTCCTCTGGTAGGTGGGAAGAAAGGATTTGAAAAGGGGGATCCTCTCACCCCTCAGGCGAGTGCTCTAACTGCTGGGCTATGGGACATTCTAATCTGGGGCTCCCTCGGTCTCTCCTGTGCAGGCTGTTCCATTGTGGGTTGATTGGAGCCGGGGGACTGGTCCAAGGGTCTCCCAACTTGTTAACCACTGGTCTACAGTCATGTTCTCTCTCTGTCTCTCATATTATTTATCCACAGTGGACCAGCTCCAACAGGAGAGCTGGAGGGAGCCCTAGGTCAGACTGTCCCAAAGCTCAGCGGTTAGACCGCTGTCCTGAGAGGTAGCAGACCCCTATTCAGATCATTTCTACCCCTGCGCTAGGCAGCAGGGGATTGAACCTGGGCGATTGCTCTAATCCCTGGGCTAAACGTTTATAAGGTGGACACCACCTCTGCCTCCAGCCTTTGAATGGGGCCATTCTGGTAGGTGTGGTCAGAGGGTACCTGCCAGATTGGGGCCCTGGGGGAAGTTAGACAGCTGAACCTCCGTCTTCCCCCGTCCATGGAGCGCTCTGGGGCGTAGATGGGTGCTTGGAGGGACAGCACAAAGCAGCACATGGCCCCAAGGCAGAAACTTAGGCAAGTAGGGAAATTTTACCCTGACAAACATAGGTGCTGAGTGAGTTTAGGCACCTGCAGGGCTTGGTGGGAGTCTTGTGGATCGCAGTGGGGACCTGGGTGTTGTGAAGCCCACCCCTAGTCTCTCCCCACTTGTCTTGCCTTTGCTAAGAGTAGTGATGCTTTCTAAATCCAATGGTATTTACTAGCTAGGGCTGGGGGGGAAGGGGCCAGACTTTGGCTGGGGGGGAAGGGGGCGGGAAGGGGCCAGACTTTGAGGTAGTGGTTTACTGTGGGTGTACGAATGGGGAGATTGGAGATCATGAGCAGAGACTTGCATGAGCACCGTATGGCTGGGAAATAATGTGTGTGTAGCCCCCCCTGTACTCCGGCTGACAACCACTGCTCGTTGGAGTGCAGAGATTTTGCATTCCAGGCTATGGGTCAGCTTCTGGTGTAAATCACCCGAGCGTCAGTGGCGTTCAAACGGACGGTTCCCAGTGCTCAAAGTGATCAGGCGCGCTAGTCCCTGCAGGGTCTGTGCCTCGCTCTGGAAGACCGTACAGTCCCCAACTGAGAGCTGGCAGCAGAGAAGGAGCCTTAATCTCTCTGAGCTCAGGTAAAATAGGGATAATAATCCTGCCGGTGTCTCTCTGACTCGAATGTAGGGGAATGGGGGTGGGGGGAAGAAATGGAGAGTGGGAGGTTGGGGGAGCGGAGCAGGAGCCAGAGGGGGAATAGGAGGAAGATGGGGGAGGTGGGGAGGAGGGAGGGGAAGGCAGGGCCAGGTGCAGAGGGAGGGGAATCGAGGCAGGAGCAGAGGAAGGGGAACGGGCTGGGATAAGTGTTGGTGAGGGGAGACTGTCATGGAGGACAGGGGAGCTATGTCTATCATCTCCAGGGAACACTTCGCTCCGGAACCTGGGACCCATTATTCCCAAGTCTCAATGTTACTTTGCGGTGCAGCAAACAGCTGTGAAACCCACTGGCAAAGGGTGTGTCTTATTCCTCCTAGTGGCAGATCCACAGAGGAGATAACAGCCTTCTACAGCTACTGATTACTCCATTCGCTAAAGCAGTTGAGGTCTGGGATGTGGAGATACAAATCCCAACCCCGCTGATTGCGGGAAAAGAAAGGACATCTTAGGGTTTTGGCAGTTGAATGCTGCCCTGGAGAATTGGATTCTATCCCTCCCCTGCTACAGAGTTCCTAGGTGTTGCTGGGCAATTCACTTACAACAGACTTTTCATGGGTGGTCATTAGTTGTGTGTTCCTCATTGTTCTGCGCCAAACTTAAGACAACTGGGATCTTTGCAGAAGTGCGGAGCACACTCTACTGCAAGTGAATAAATAAAGTCCGATGCGATTGTTATCGTTTGTTTTACTGTACTGCCCAGGAGCTTGGTGCTGCATACTTTGAAAAATCAGAGAATCAGCCTTTCAAGTTGGGCACCCTAAGTTAGTTGTGTCCACTTCTGAAGCTTTAATCTCCGTGCCTCACTTTTCCATCTGTACAATGGGAATAAGAGCACTTGCCTACCTGACAGGGGCGCTGTAAAGATTAATTTGTGAATGTCTGTGAAGCACTCAGATGCTACAGTGATGAGAACATAGGAAAACCCATGAGGAAATGTAATGATTCAGTATTCAGAGCCGGGTTTGAATAGCGTGTAGTAGATAATGCATGAGGCCACACCCTGAATAAGGATCAAAGAAACATTGAGGAGCTGCCCGTGCAGTGATTAGTCCATCACATGCACTGGAAGAGGCAGGGGTCTTATGGAAAAAATAGTATGTGATCATGTAATTAAAGACTGTATCATAATGCAGATGCACCAGGGGGCTGGCTTATGGCTGCCCAGGGAATTTTAATTCGGGCATTTCCTAACTTTTCAGTGCTTGACTTTGCAACCTTAATCACATTCTTTTAATGCCATTTTTGGATGTAATAATAATAAAGAAAGTACACTATAAATTAAAACAATCCCCATCTCAAGGCCTGTAACCCTGATGTTGGGATACAAGCAGAGGTCAGTCTGAACAGTGGTTGAAGTCAGTACTGGTAGCAGCATCAACATGAGCACACCTCTCTGCTTTGCTAATTGCCTGGCTGCTGGTGAACCATGCCCATACATGGTCCCAGATTCTCTTCACCAGCAGCTATCCACCTCGTTACTACTCTGGATGTTGAAAAGAGAAAAGCCCCTGATTTTACAGTTGGGCTCAAGATGGTATCATTTGAGTCTGAAAAGCACAGCACTTGCACGTGAAAAATATGCCTGCTCTATTTAATGTGGGAAAGAGGCTCCAGCCAAACCTGCCCTGGGAATGCGAAAGGCATCTTCCGGGAATGTCTCCTCTCTTGCTGATGCACACACCCAAAATGAGTTCCATAATTAATTGCAAACTCTTCAATATCAGCCCTGCTTGGGCTAGCTAGTTCGCTCTGTGCCATCTTCCAAGGAAGGTGTTTGTTTTACTTTTGGAAGTGAAGTTACTGCTTCTGAAATGGAGCATGAAGCCTTCGCACACAAGCTATCCACACGCAACAGCCTTGACTTTGAGGGTTTGCCTCTTGAAATGAGGGTGAGCTAATATCTGTGACTATTCAGGCCTTAGCCTCTCTGCATCTGCTGACAGAAATAACTGCTGGCGCCAAAGGCAGTCAGTGATGAGTTCTTGAGAGGTGGTCCCATTTAGACTGCCACCCCCACTTCACTTAGGTCACCAAACACCCACCCCACTTCTTAGCCAGTAGTGACCTGAGCTGGATTTGAACTGGTGAATCAGAGGTGGAAACACGCTGGCCCTGTCTATCCCTCCGCTGTTAACGGGGTTGTCAGCAGCGAGTAACGTGGCAGGTTCTAAACATGGTTTGTCCGCACACAACATGGCTCCACGCTGGGTAGCTGAATGGTCACCCTCTGCCGGGTCCTAGTCTGGTACCTCGTTTGCTTCCCTGTGTTTTGCAGTACGGACGGGCCCCTCTAACAGTGCCTATGGAAATGCTTTGGCCAATCCTCCTTTTAGTTCTGTGGTGCAGGGCAGCCCTGTGTGCACTGTGTTGGGTGCTGGTGCTCTGAAGGCACTTCCCATGGGGGTTCTCTGCTCCCTGAGAAGGAACCAGGGGTTAGCAAACATTGTGAATTGTGGGGAAACGTGGGCAGCTAATGCGTGCGCTGAGATCTCTCTACGCGCAAAGCGTCTTGGGGATAATGGGGTCCAATAGATGGGCTGCAAATGTTTCTCCCGGCCTCCTAAGGCCACATGTACAAAGGCATGGCCATGATGGTCTCCTTGCTGCACCAGGTGGAGTTCAGCAGGTGGCTGAGAAGGGATGATGCCAGGTGAAATGCTCTCCTTCTGTGAGCAGAGAGAGAGCCGGATGGCAGATACCAGCCTGCTATTTTGGGGACAGATTGGTGGGAGAGCTCTGTGCAAGGTGCCTGGTCAGGGGAAGAAAATCACCACGTGCTGGAATGGCCAGTGGTCCTGGCCTCAAGGAGGCTCCATGATTGTGTCTGAGAAATAAACCTTCTCAAAAGAGTGGAAACATCAGCACCCCATCTCAGCTCTGTGGGCCTGGTGGACAAGGGTCATAAAATCCCTCTCAGCTAGAGAGGAGCAGCACTTTGTGAGTAGATGAGGTGAATATAGGGTCACTCAGGGCAATGGTACTGGCCCCCCTCATCCCGGTGTAGAGACCAGGTGCAAGACCCATGGGATGTCGAACTCAAGGTATTGTCTAGCTCCTGCAGACAGGCTTATGAAAAACCCTCTCCATAAATACAACCCCAGCCCAGCGGAAACATTCTGACTGTGCTGTAAATTAACACTTCAGCAAAGAAGAGCAGAGCAAACCTCTCCTGGAGCTACAGGATCGGTGCCATGGCCCCAGCCTTGCAACAGTCTCTAGGAGGAACCCTTCAGTGGGCCAGACCCCTCGGGGTCTCACTCTTCCTCCAGGGTAAGCCACGCGGCCTGACCACCTCCTTAGACTGCATCTCTGCACTTCTGCTTCACACCGTGAGCTCCGTTCAGCAAGTCCAATTGAGACAGACTCCTGCTAGAGACTTGTCCACTCTGCAGGGATTAATGCACCTCACAGAGCGTCTGCAGTGACACCCCACAGCAGTCGGGGTTATTAGTGACCTGGAACACCGCCTAGGGAGGCCTTAGGGTAGCACAGAGAACTGAAGTTTAAAGCACAGTCCATTCTGGTCAGCCCAGAGCCCAGCCAAGCTGTCGTGAACCCCATTGTTCAAGCTCTGTGTGCTTTGGTCAGGCTCCAGGTGAGAGTCCAGACTTCTCTTATCCCCCACCTCTCCCGTCCTTTGTTCTCAAGCTGGGATGGTTGCCCAGCTTCCCTGCTGAGAGGCAGGAAAATCCATCTCCCTCTGGGTGGTTGGTTGCTAGATGCCAATGTCCTGGTGATTGGATTTGCCATTGTCATCTTAGATGCTCCACTGATATGGGGCCTAGGGCCCAGACAGCTCGGTGAGATCCATACCTACGTCTCTTGACCTGCCCTGCCCCCACTGGGTAACAGTGCAGTATATAGGGGAAACTGAGGCACCCACAGGACTTAGAAAATACTACACAAAATTCCCACTTCAACACGGAGCCTTTTTGCAATTAGCACAATTTGGTAAAGTAAACTGGGCTAAATGTACATTTAGCAAACAGTCCTATCGTGGAGGGTCAGTCGGAAAAGATTTACAACTGGTTTTGCTATCCTAGCTCCGACCAGCAAAGCCCAGTGTGCAATTAGTAAATAAGAACCTGCACGGCTATCATTATTCTGATACGCTTCTGGTGCATCTTCAGCATTAAATTAGAGCAGTTTGCCACAACGTCTGGATGAAGGGCTGCCCAGCGACTGGGAGGAAGGATCAGTCCAATTAAAAGCTGTGTCAGGCTGTATCGATTCAAAGTGATACATCTTGTTTTCTGTCTCGAGCCTCATTACTGGCTGCATTAGTTAAATTAGTGGAAGTGCCAGAATGAGCTGGACCAGCAATTAGGGCTATGACAAATCCCCAAGTCAAATCTGATTTGTACGTAGGTCAATGAAGTCACTTGAAAATTCTTGGGTACGTTTGTTGCGAAAGAAATACAGACATGGGCTGTGTGTGGCGATTGGCCACGCCCACTCTGGTGAGTCCTGGTGCTGGGCGTTCAGCATTCAAAAAGCAGCCCGACAGGCAGGTTTAGCTAGGAGGGGGCCTCTGTTTTCCATTGGTGTGGGACACCGCCAATGACGGGTCTGCTGAGGAGCTTTTTCGGCGTGTGATGTTAATCGTTCAAAGCCCCCAATCTCAGGTGGCAGCACCATAGCGCTCACCTTGATAGCGGTCCTGCCAAAAGACATGAAATCAGATGCTCGAGGGCCTTTCCACTCCCTGCGAGGGGTTCTCAAGGAGCAGCATGTCTGTGGCGGTATAGTTTAGCTGGAAATGGGCAGAGCCCTGAGAGAACTCTGCATTCTGCTAAACTCTGGCTCCTGTTAAGTATGAAGACGTGCATGTTTGTGCCTCATGTGGACAGTGTGAGATTAACGGTGGTCCAGATCCTCCGTTATTAAGGCACCGAACTCCCATTGAACCCAATGGGAGTTAGGTCTGGACCAATGGGCGGGAGGGATGGCTCAGTGGGTTGAGCATTGGCCTGCTAAACCCAGGGTTGTGAGTTCAATCCTTGAGGGGGCTATTTACAGATCTGGGGCAAAAATCTGTCTGGGGATTGGTCCTGCTTTGAGCAGCGGGTTGGACTAGATGATCTCCTGAGGTCCCTTCCAACCCTGATATTCTATGATTGTCCTTGCTTTCCAAATGAATTGAGAGGTCACCTCACTGTTGTCAGGGAGCAACCTTAACTCGTGTCCAAAGTGAAGTTTTATAGTTGCACTTCTACTAGTATTGCCCACGCTGAATGCATCCAGGACTCCCATGCATCGCCATACCATGCTTCCCGTGCAGTTCCTTCGTCACTGACAGCTGTTGACTTGTGAATGTCTTGCTGAACCGTGATCACCCTAAAGGACGTTTGGAGGGACGTTCCTTAACTTTCATAGAAAAGAACCATCAAAACGATCTAACGTTTTGATTTTGAAGTGAGAGAGTTGGGGGGGGGTTTCAGAAAAATGGGGTTCGATCCTGTCATTGGGGCTGTCCTAGGCCTGTGTGTAATGCCATACGTTCCCCCTCCCCCACAGACTGCTATGTGGCTCATGCTGTTCTTGAAGCACCAACCCCCAGAAGCAGTGCTTCTGGACACCGTGCTGGCTGGAGTTCCCTGATCGATTTGGGATGCAGACCCACGTAGTATGCACCACACATAGGTAGTCTGGAGATGGAACAGCTAGGTCACAGGAGCAAGGTCCCCACATCCCAGGGCCTGGCCAGGCACAGATGGACAGACGTGTTCCTGATCGCATCCAGCACCCGACAGGGATCTGAGATTACCTCAATATTGCAAACACGAGTAACGATGGTGGGGGCACCTTCTCGCTCACAGGGGAAGATAACAGCCTGGCCATGTCACCTGGTTGCTTCCTGCAACATCCCAGCACCCCCTACCTTGGTCTTCTCTGCACAGAGCTGCTGCCAGGGAGCTCTCATCCATGCCCCAGTCTCCCAGCTAGCTGATCGGCAGCATTGGCCGAGGCAGGGGAAGTGGAGAGAGAAAGCTGGCCTGTCGTCACTGGCTGACTGAACGGACTGTGGCCACGCACTAGCAGCTCCATAGAGACACTGAGCAGGAGGGGAGGCGAGATGCGCCCATGCGGGACTCTCACAACAACGCCTTTAGGAGAAGGAGCAATTGCCTCACGATTGCCCTCTGGGAACACTGCCCAGGATCTCCTTGTCCTCTCCTGCTTCCCCTGGCAGGTGGGTCAGCAGTGCCTCATGCTCAAAGCCACTGATGTCTGCCACTAGAGCTATTGACGTCAGCAGGGACATCTGATCTTCATTGGCAGCCAGAGATCACCTCCTGATGCCACCAGCGCTATTTCTGACCCAGGCCCAGTCTGAATCCGACTGACCAGGCTCAAGCCACCGTGGCACCTGGGCCCTCGGTTGTCTCAGTGCAATGTTCTCTTTGGCCTTGGCCACACAGGGAAGCGGTTACGCAGATTGTCAGTGTTGGTTCCTTGAGGAAGGCCACATGGCTGCTCTGCTAAGAGGGGCTGGCGTCCTGCCCTCCCCAATGGAGGCACTGACAACTCCCCTAGTGCTGGACACAATACTTCCCCATGGGCCTCGGCCAGCCAGGGAGGGCATGGGACCGAATAACGGGGTGGGGATGGTATGCGCCCAACAACTCCTAGGACTCAGCAGATGCCACTAACCAAAGCTCAACCAGGGGAGGCCTGGTGGCTCTCCCCTCCAGACCCCATTCTGCACCCATTGAGCAAGCAGCTCAATGATAACCCCTCTGAAAAGGGTCACAAATTTCTGGACTCTAATCAGGCACCCAGCTCATGCTGACCAAGCTGCCCGCCCCTCAAAATGAGATTTGGCAGATGTTAAGGCAGAGACAGAGAATCACTTATTTCACTGCGCAGCCATGGCCTAAAAGTTAGAGTGTAAGCCCTTAGGGCGTGTATTTGTACAGCCCCTAGCACAAGGGGGTTCTGATACATGACTAGGGCTCCGAGGCATCACAGTAATACAAATAATAATGAGTGCAAAAATTCTCTGGGATCTCTGGATTCAGCTTGGGACTCCAGTGCTCTAGTTGTCTTCTGTCCCCTTTCATCTGTCACAGGCCATCTGTAAACCCTGGCAACCTCTGAGGATGAAGTGGGTACCCTATGGGTGGTGGAGAACAAAAGTATTAAGTCCTACCAGATCACTGACCGTGTATTTGTGAAAAACTTTCTCATTCCTTCTGATTTAGAGCCGGTCGGGAATCTGTTTTCCTGTGCAAATTTTTGAGGTATCCAAAAATGTTCCTGCCTTGAATGGGGACAAAAAGTCAAAATCTTGCAATTTTTCACAAACTGAAAATCTGAAAGGGGAAAAAAAAAGGTTGAGTTGGGTCAATCGACACGTTATATTTTGACAATTTTGAAACATTTCATTTTGGTTTAAACTTTTTTTTATCTACAATTCGCTTAAATTTCGACATGAAAAGTTGTTTTGCACCAGAAAACCAGAATTTTTCATTTCAAAATGTTTCAATTATTTCTAATTTTTTTCAAAATTTTTGAATTGAAAAATTATTTGAAAGCGACCCTTTCCCAGGAAAAGTGTTGAGGAATCAGCATTTTCTGGCCAAAAAAACAAAAAACAACCCTTGGGCTGATGAGTACTGCTTCTGCTTTTGGGCTGCCTGTCTCTTTTCCCTGCAGTGCTTAACTGACTCTGTTTTGTGGTTTCATTGCCTCTTTCTGTATCCCTTGGAGTTGTTTTTAACCTTAGATCTCTGAGCAGTCCCACGTGAAGCTAAACTGGCGGCTGCTGCTTCCATGATTTTATTTTCCAGAGGAGTTTGGTTCTTTTGTGTCTGGAAGATTGTACCTTTCCGAGCTTCCCGGCCTTCTACCACTCTGGTGGATTTCAATATTTCTTCCTTATGCTCTAGATTTTAGGAAAGCAAATTTTGCGGCACTGAGAAATTTGACTGCTAGTGAAACCATTAATTGTTACACTGCATTCAAGTTGCCCGTGGCCACTGGCTTCAGGCTTCTCTGACCGAGGTCAGTTTTCTGTAGGCATCAGACAGAGAAGAATTTTAAGGAGATAACTGAAGGTGGATAAACATCTGCAAAGCCACCATGTTACAGGGAGCTCCTCCTATGCATAAGGGGCAGCATGGGAGAAACCACAAAGGCACTTAGAAAATTTGACAAATGATCTCTCAGTGGCAGCGCTGCTGGTGGAGAGGAGGCAGGCACTGATGTCTGGATCCCATCGGGGTGCTGGAACAATTTGTATAGCGGGGGGGCTGAGAGCCATTGAACCAAGCTGTAAATCCTGTATGTGATGGAAACCACGTCAAGCCAGGGGGTGCTGCACCCCTAGTTCCAGCACGCCTGGATCCCATAGAAGAGATACTAGGTTGGGTGAAGATAGGCCACGAAGGACTTTAAGAGTGAAGCCAACACGCACTCAGCTGTTGTCAAGGCCAGAGAGGAGATTTTGTTTTGCTTGTGCAAAGGGAAGAATAACTGAGGAAGCTGGGGAGCTTGGGCCCTAACAGGAGAAAGAAGCTGGGATCTAGGACACCGCAGGGGACACTTGGTCACATTTAGAAATGTAGTTATTGAACATGGTTTCCACGTGGGAATATGAGTTGCTCTTAGCGCCCTCTATAAGAGGGGAATACTGTGAACTAGAGATGAAGTGGGTATGAAATACCTGCCCTTTGGATGTCCAGTATCTGTCCTCTCGCCTGCCAGAAGGTGACAACCACCCCCCGGGGTAATATCCTGGACCGACACAGCTACAACTACATTGCACACAACCACCCCAGGAGGTGTTTGTTCCCAGAAATGGCTGGGAAGGGGTGGTCTTACGCTGCCAGCCAATCACGGCCCGTGCTTCTTGATAATTGCTCGGGTGGTCCCTGCTGGCCTCAAACTCTGACTCTTCTGTCCACGCCACGGCCCAGGTCACCGCCTTCTTGGGGCCAGACATTTCTGCAAATGGCCCTGCTCCAAACAAGCACTCGCGTGCTTGGCGCATGGCTCCGTGGGTAGCCGCTGTGTGCAGAGGGACTGTAATGTCTTGGTGACCGCTGCCAGGCCTACCCTTTATTCGTTTTCACGTGAGCTTCCTTTGCCAATGTTCCTATACAAGAGGGGTCGATGGCTTGCACCTAGACGTCATTAATCAGAGCATCCTGAGGCGCAAGGCATGCACTAAAGCAATCTCCTTTGGCTGGCAGTGAGAGCTCGGCGCTGTTGCAGACGAAGGTTGATGGGCCAGCTGCCATGTCTCCAGACAGCGTTCTGAGGGGCTGGAGTAAGGGGTGTGTGTTAAACTCTGTGTGTGGCCACCAGTAAGCAAGCTCTGGAGAGAGACTGTGTGTTAAGCTGCCAACAGCCCTTTGTGAGCAGACCCTGGGGTGAGGCAGAAGCAGGACAGCTGGTTGCTGGGACAGGGCAGAAGAACCGGGCAGGAGGTTTCAGCCCGAGGGGTTTTGCTTGTGTGTCGTGTTGTTTGTTGCCATCCTGGGTTCAGAGAGCAGGACTCATGTACATGTAAATAAACAAATCACACTGAGAAAATACCCGACGCGGTGTCCTCGATCTCTGCTCCCAGCGGGAAGGTGACAGCGAGGCCCTGCAAATCTGCCCCGCTCGGCCGTGGGACAATGATATCTTCGCCTCCCAGGCGCTTCTTGCTCCCCGCATGTTGATAGGGGGGGGTCAAATTATCCTCTGCTGGCAAACTTTGAGAGAGGCAAAATTGAGTGCCTTGTGCTATTACCAGGGCAGGCTGGGTGGGGTGACTTCCCGGCAGCCCTGCATACGCTTTGCAAACGGTCTCCCAGAGCTGACACCTGGGCAAAGCAGGGGACAGCAGCTTTAAAGCCAGCTCCGTTTGCGGGATCAAATCCCTTTAACCAGGCCCCCATGTTTATGATGTCCCCATCTAAGCTCATTACCTAGTACGGCTGTCCGGATAGGTGCGCGGTATCCTCTTATTGCACGGACTCACCTGGAATACAACTCTCCCCTGGAAACCCCTGCTCTGTGCACGTTCTCTCACTCCGGGGTACAGTATCAAAGGAGAGCCGACGGAGGGAATAGCAGCTCTCCTACAGGAAAGGTGTGTCGTGTCACAAAGTTCCTTTGATAACAAGTGCTGCAAAGACACTTCTCCCTCCTTTGACTTCCAGTGTAAACTTCAAAGGAGCAGCATTGGTGTAGTGTCATGGAATACAGCTGTTGACATTTGTTTCCCTTGCAATGAGTTCAGAATGCATAAAAGCTTAGCATGACTTCTCTTCAGTGCCATCTTAGCTCTGAATTTTATATGTCCAGATGGTGCAACTTGGGAAAACAAAAATGCATCGTTCTTCCCCACTCCCCAGGACTAGCTGAAGTAGCTGTTTCAGTTAAATCTATCTCTGTATATCCAATATTGCAGAGAGTAAAATCGCTGCTTTTATTCCAGTCCCCCAGTTCTGCAGTTAGAGAGCTGAATGAAGACAAATGAGTGGGCTGGGTTCATGATGCAGCAATGATGATGATGAATGTAGGCTCAGATGCTCAGTCACCTTGAGTTCCTCTTTCTGCACAGCTTGCTGGAGCCAATCATAAGCAGAACCACTGTGTGGCTTGGGACATTTCATGGGGAAATGATCATTGCAAATATTTTTTCCCCCCATGATCCCTTCAGATGTTAATGCACAGAGCAAAAAAAAAAAAAAAATGTCACAGAGAGTTAGCTGATGTCATTGGCACAAGAGAGCAGAGAGCTCAAGCCCGTAGCAGGATTCTAAAACGATGACATTTACATGGATAACGAGACCTTCCAGAGTTATGAATAAGAAACAAACACACACAAAACCCCATCAACCAGTAGTTAGGGATATAAATGCTCCTGCTTCAGGGGACAAGCCAACTAGGAATAAATAGTCTGTGAGCCCTCTAATGCTGTTCACCATGTTCTGTAGTTTTAGAAGCACACCAAGCAGAGGTGGAGGGTGATGGGTGAGATGGGCAGGGGCCTAGGCCTTGCATGTTGTATGTATTCAGTAAACAGTTATTTGGCCCCCATCCCACCTGTGTTCTTCCTTTGTAGAATTGTTGTTATGTAAAGAGCAAAAGACACAAGGCCAACTGCTAACTTTGGGGAGTTAGGAAAAAAACTTCCCCTATGAACAGATTATGTCATAACTGCAGGGATTCCTGAACCTTCCTCTGAAGGAGAAGGTGGGAGGGCTAGTGGGGAGAAAGGCAGATGTGCACATGAGAGAAAAGGAAAAGCTAAATAAAATGTGTCAAAAGCAATATACAGAAAAAATGTGTTAAAATCATAAACTGTCACTTTACATTTTTCCTGCTCCTGCTGGCAAGCTAGGGAGTCTATAGGGAAACGTGATCTGGGTCTAGCAGTAATCAGCTGCAAAGAGCTGGCCTAGAACAAGGTGGGGTGAGTTGTGGCTGCTCTGGGGAGCAGCCTGCTTTGTTTCTCTCTGCTTTTGGGTCTTATGTGTTAGAATTCTGGATTTTAAAGTAGTGTGACGTTGCAACCTTCCAGGAAGAGTATTTATTTTATGTTGTTAGCTATAGTCTCTGTTTATATGTTGTGAATAAATGGGAAAGTAACCATTCGAAGGGAAAAACAACAGAACAGGAGAGAAAACTAAACAGAAACTGAGCTGGAAGAGAGAAAAATAATTGTAGAGGTAAATGAAAGATGAATCCTATTACAAAGAAATGGAGAGGAACTGTGCTGAAGTGTTCCCAGAGTAATAGAGCATCATTCCCAAGGGTTATTCAGATTTTAATAAAAGTCAAATTTAACAGCTATGAAACTCTTTTTGCAAGAAACAATATTAACCTAAAACCCAATAACACTGGATTTTAAAATGCTATATCGTCACTGGCTCATTTGCTGTTCCACTCCTTTACATCTGCACCAGATGTCAACTCTGTATTGCCTAAAGGAAAATGCTCATAATCTGTTGTCTATTCAATGAATGGGACTGAAATTAAAAGTTTGAATAATATTCCAGCTACAGAGGGCTTCTGCGTGTGCTTGTGATTTATGCCTGCCTGCTTCAGTTTACATTTAGGAGCTACCTGTCTTTTTCTGCATGAGCAACACTCTCTGCAAATTTGATCAAGGCTTGTTGTTCAAGGGCAATACTGATCTAGTGCACAAAGGAAATGAACATTTCTTACCCGGCAGATTGTCTGTTCAGTTGCTGTGGAATCCATCCTGGGCTGGGAAGCATTCACAATGAATAAGTGTTAAGGTCAAATCCAATCAGATGGGCCCGTCTAAACGCAGCTTTGTCATACTTGGAGTTTCCCCCTGTAACACAGGGGGGTTTGTCTTGTTTTGTTTTTGTTTTTGGGGTTGTTCTGGATTTGCCCCCAAAAGGTGATTCTTCAGGAATACGACAGAAGAGGATAAAATGGGGAATAATTCCTAGAGACACCCATGTGCTTTTAAAATAATGTTTCTCTCGACAAGAGAGGGGGTGGGTGGTGGCTGTGTGATCACGCCGGGTCCGTTTATAACTGGAGTTTTAATGAGCTTTTCCCGAAATCCCAAGTTTTTGCTGGCTTCGAGCACAGGAGATGTACGCCCTGTCTCCCTGCAGCAGAGGGACTGTGGTCTTGGGCTGTGTTCTCAGGTCTCGCCGAGTTATGCTTATTGCACTGATGGGGGCTTTATGCCACCTCAGCTCTCCTGAGTCTCAGGACTGATTTAATTTTGCCCAGCTACCCACAGTCCCAGGCAGTCATTCTGGCAGCTGGGAATGGCAGGGGTGGGGAATGATCTGGCCACATTCCCTTCTGAGAATGCTCATTGTACCAGGGACCAGTAGGTCAAGCCACCATGCCAGCTGTGTGTCACCTGGGCATTCCCATTACACAGCGTCCTGAGCGCCCGCAGCCGGTGCAATTCCTTTGGGGTTGGTGCACACAGCTGTAAAGTTGATAAATGTCCTTTATTAATCAAGCCCTAGAGCTTTTAGACAATCCTGGATGTTCATTAGTGTAACCCTTCTGCCCGTCAGAGTTGGCAGCAACAAGGGCCGGGTTCAGTATCTAGGGGGTTCCGTTTCAATAACACAACGCAAAACCGGCTCGAGTCCCCACCCAGTGACCTGGGACAATTACACACCACCGCCCTGGGCACCTCTAAGAAGCAATACTTCCCCTCTCGCAAGCACAGAGTCTGAGTGTAGCAGAAGCCTTTTAATAAAGGAGGGAAACATTGCAGTATTATGTTGGGGAAACATCACAAACAGGATTCATAACACAAACCATGAGCAAAAGACCCACTCCCAAGTAAGTTTGGTAGTGTCCTTTTCCCCTCAGAGTCTTAAGTCCAGCAACCCAACAGTCACCCCACCCACAGTTTCTGTCCTTGATCAGCACAGCCCCCCCAGAGTTCAGAAGGGGCCCACACTACCAGGTACACATACCTGTCCCCCACCTCTCTCTCAATTCACTAGGGTTTGGAACCCATGTCCCTTGCCTAGCGAGTGCTACTTAGTTGAGGGCGAGTCCCTCAGTCATAAAATGCCAAGTACAGTTCTACTGTCCTTGATTCACATAACCAGGATCACAACACTTTATTACTCCTGCCCCAATAACAAAGAGACTGGGGGTCCCACAGCAGCCAAAGTGACCATTTGGGCAGGCAGTCCATCATGCTAGGCAGGGTGGGTGTGCCCATGCAAACGAGATCAGCCCCTGAAGTCCTTTTGCACAGCTCACCACCAGATGTCAGGGTAGAGCCCATTCTGACTCTGCTTACATTGCCTTTCATGGGCTGACCTAGTAGGTTGCTGGCTTTAATAAGAACAGGGCATACACAGATAATATCCATTCATCCTCACAAGTCACCACCTCCTTGCAAAAGATTTTATAAAGCTGGGCGTGTGTGTGCGTGTTGTTTAAAGAAATCCTTTCCAATTTCCAGAAGGGTCTTTTGGGATGAAACCTCCCCACCGACTGAGCTTGTGTGTTACACAAAGGTAGGAGGAGCTCCAGCGCGTTCTGGACTCAGCCTTGCGTCTAGAAGCTTGACGCTGCCCTAGGAAGTGGTTTTAAATGGATTGCTGTGGCCCCGGGCAGGTGCACTGGGAAGCCAAAAAGAAACGTGTATTTTAAATGTGCCTCTGAGTTCGGAGCTGGCAGCAGGATGGTTGTATCTACATTCCACCAGCTGCTAAAATAATATTGCAATGGGCTGTGACGTGCCTGCCAAACTAAACGTATACTTAATGGGCTGAAAGGACCCCTTCTGGCTGAAGTTTTAACATACACTCTGGATGCTGCAGAAAGTGTGCATGCATGGAACCCGATTTCCTGTGAGGCACAGCAATGCATGGCTGGGTCCTGGAAGGCAGAATGCTGTCCTGTCACTGCAAAGTGTTACTAACGCTGTCATTAACTCATCGTTCTGGCCTCACATTTGCTTGCTTGCACCTTAAATTCACAGATCATAAGAGCAGGGGGATATGGTAGCAATGGATGCGTTTCTCACAATATGTAATACAGCAACTCAAGGGTTAGCAGCACTCACCCCGATTAAAATCACCATCTGCACACGATTCTCCCTCTGGGTCTCAAGCTGCCAGTTTATTGCCAAAGGCCGTGTCCAGTGCGCAATACCTGTCCCTCTTTGCCAGCTGCCAGTCCAGCGGCCACTTTTCCAGTGGCCATAGATGACTCAATGATGC
This sequence comes from Platysternon megacephalum, assembly GCA_003942145.1. Lineage (NCBI taxonomy): Eukaryota > Metazoa > Chordata > Testudines > Platysternidae > Platysternon > Platysternon megacephalum. Next base: position 5,500,763 of record QXTE01000072.1, read on the forward strand.
TGTTTGCGGCGAAAAAGCTCTATGTTAACGGTGCTTCCTCGATGGCTCTCTCTCCTTAGCTACGGCAAAATGGACAGATTGTTTTAAAGGCCACCACTGGGCCTCCTCAGGCTCTAAAATGTCATCAGCTCATCAAGGATAGGAGGGGAGGGTGTGGAGGGGAAGGTCTCTCTCCTGTTAGCTGAGGTGGTCAGGAAAACACACAAGGACACTGCTGCAGGCCACGTCGCCTAGGTGAGGGCTTGGTGGATGACAAAGCTAAGGCTAGAAGGGATGCAGGCCAAGCCCAAGCCATTCAGCTCAGACAGAGGGATTCTCTTGGCAGGTAGGTCTACTGTTTGGGGAGATTTTGGCTAACCAGTAAAGTGCCTAAACCCCTATTGCTTGTTGCTAACAGTAGCCAAGTCAGCAGGCCATACTGAGCCATTCTTGCTTATTGCTAAAAGTAGCCAAGTCAGCAGGTTGTAAATTGGTCATGCAGCGGCCTCAGCATAACCAAGGCAGGAGGGGAGTGGGTTTTGGGTGCCATAGACAGGGCAGCTTGACCCCGCGTCCTTCCCGCTGAGAATGTTGAAATTGCTGATGTATGTATTTTAGAAAAACAGGAAGTCTGTCTGTATGCGCCCCCAGGAATGTTTGTCAGGGATCTAAGGCATGGACATTCTGAACCCCCCCCCCATATCTGGTAAATTGATGACCATAAGAAAATCTCTTGCTTGATCTTTAAAAACTGCTTGCTTAGCAAGTTTTCTTTAAAGGATATGCCATTGTATTACTAATGTATAAATAAGGGGGGAAAGTTTGAGGTAATTGGACTTCTCAGAAGGGGCTCTTCAGGGACGCTCCCTCTGGACACATTGTGGTCCCCACTGGCAGATGGAAGCCTGGCCAGCTGAAGCCTGTTACGGTGCCACTCGAAAGCCACGCTCAGCTTCGGTAATTATTGAGGGTTGGGGGTGTTTTACTAACCTATTGCGGACGTGTGTAAGTGCTTGAGACTAAGTAAAGTTTAGCTTTAAGTGAAAGCACTCTTGTGTTGTCCTGTTTGTGCCAGCCATCGATCGGTCGGATGGCCGTGTCTCCCCTGATTTATTTCCTGACACCACCTCGCACAGAGTAAAAGTTACCGAGAGTTTTGAGTTGAAAGAACCCCGGGTAACACTACCACTCCCCAACAACTATTGACTAGTGAGCCTGTGTGGTTATGGGAGAAGCTGTGCTGTGGATGAGCTGGGATTTGCTGGAGAAAAGTGTCTTTGAGAAGGTGAGGAGAAACTACTCTCCTGGCTGGTGGCTCATCTCGTCTCAGTGTTTACCTATGTCCTCCCTCTGCTGAGGGGACCTGGGGCCTGGCTCTGTAGCTCAGGGGGTTAGCACAGTGGTCTCAGAATGCAGTAGTTGCATGTTTGAATCTCACATGTGACTCTATGTCCAAGTATTTTACTCATGGAGAGATTGTTGTCACAAACACTGGGCTATGTGACTTCCTTGAAGGATGAAGCCAACGGAGGCTTCAGAGTTGTATAGGAAAAGCTGGAGGGTGCTGAGGGCAGTGCATCAATAGCTCCATCTTTTCCACATGCGTGGAGCGCCCGCCTGCCATGGGATTGAGACATCTGACTCTACAAAATCCAAAGGCCTGACCTCTGTGGTTCAGCCGGGTTCCCCGAACACCTCTTCAACCCAGTATGGTACTTATGGCCCCTATCACCGTAGTACCTGAGGGTCTGTCTAAACGACAATGTAAGCCCTGGGGTAGTAGAACTTGAGTTAGCAGACCCTGAGTTTGTTCACCTAGGGCTTGAGCATCTACACTCACTTGTAACCCCAGGAAAGGAATGGTTGAACCCTGGGTCCCAACCTGGGGCTTCAGCATCTACACTGCAATTATGTGGGCCCAAGTCCAACCACCCATTTCCTAGGCTTCCTAGCGCCCTCTCCAAAGGTGGCCAATCTAGCCCTTTGTTCATGGTGCAGCGTGGGGCAATTTGACTGTTCAGAGGACAAAAAAGTCATCCCATGGCATTGCAGGATACTTTTGGCAAACTCCTAGAGCACAAGTTCAATGGGGCTGCGTCTACACTGCAAAGCAACAGGGCTTGAACAGCTTGATTCAGGCTCAGGCCCTCCACCCCTGTGGGGTCCTGGCACCCTGGGTTTGAGCCCTGAGTTAGCATGAGTTGTGTGGACAGAAGGGGGCATAGGCTTGATTGTGAGTTCAAACCCTGGGCTTACATTGCAGTGTAGACATACCCTGAGACGTTTTGAGGGATTCAGGGTATGTATCCTTACAAGGAAGTATTGTCCTAATTTTACAAGGGGAAACTGAGATGAGAGACTATGGGTTCATCTAGAAGATGGCAGTCATGGGGTGTGAGAGCAGCTTGAGCTGACATCCCTGAGCTCGATTTAATCCAGCTAGCTCGAGTACCAGAACCGGGACTGTACAACCGTGACTTCCGCAACCTCTGTGACATACTCGTCGCCTTAACAATGATGATGCAATTAAACCGCCTGGCTGTGTGCACACCCGAAGCGAGTGGCTGAGTGATCTCATCGCTCTGAGCTTTCTCTTCCTCCTCCATCCCTCTCTACGGGTTTGTCTCCAGGGCGGACAGTGGGTGCCTGCTCAACTGGTGCTGCTCACAGCTGAACTGCAGGTGGAGATGGGCACAAAACGCTCAGCGCCAATTCATCTGCGCCCATTATCGGCAACGGGTCATTTGTGTGATTCAGGCAAACCCTTACAGGCATATTCTCACTAAGAATCTGAAAACTCCAGGCTACTACGTTTGTGGCAACTCTGCCAGAAAGGACCTTTTGTTTTGATCTCTGGTACAGGACCAAACCCAATTTCAAATTAAAATATTTGCCTAGCATGAAAGACAAAAGAGGTTAAATAGTAGCATGAGAGTGAAATGGAAACAGGACTAAAGAGCAGACATCTCAGGGAATGCGTCATTTAAAGTTCACACAAATACGGCCGCTGATTGAGATGTAATAAGACAGGTCTAAAGGGTCATAAACTGAATATTAACCATGTCGAGTGCGGCTTTATGTTTAGGTATGCCACAAAGCTGTTAGCCCACAAGAATATGGGTGTGTGATAATTGATTGGTATTTTAAAATGGTTTAATTAACTCTAAATGAGTGCATATATGGCAACCCTAATGTGAAACACTAACAGCCTGAGATTAGAATGAACCCGTGGGCTCCAGACGGATGACACTCCTGGTTGAATGAAATGCACACAAGTGCAGATTTCCATTGACTTCCCCAGCCAGTGTCATGAGCTAACCTTTAAATGTCACTGCCTAATGTCCATTACTTCAGCCCAGTACACGCTTCTTTCCAGCCATTAGTTTGCCTAAGCGACCCTCTGTGATTTTCCTCCTGGACAATAGAGTACTTTTACTGTCAGGCTAGGAACCCAGGCCCGTCCATTTGATGGACCACCTGAAATGGACTCTGCTGCATGAGCAATGCTAACCTGACTGTCCCCTTCTCAATGAGCAGAACACCGGGCAGCTCCACTTGGAGGCATGAGGCTGCATCGCAGATCACTGCAGGAGCGTTTCTAGTCCTTTCATGTGGCATTATTGCTGTGATGAACTGGGAATATGCACAGAATTCGGTGTGAGATTATGAACCCTGTGTGTCTGTGTCAGGCTGCAAACTGCCTTTTGCCTTCTCCGTGGTCTGATTGCCTCCGTGGTGGGTTGACAATTCCAAAGGCTGGTGGCAAAAGAATAACAGTAGAGGGTAGTTGACTCTTAAGTACCCAATGGTTGGAAATCTGTTACCCTGAGACAAAAGACTAGTCCCTCCCCAGAAGTAACAATTTAGCAGGGGGGAGATTCCCTTGGCAATGAAATCACCTGGCATCTGTGCGAGGAAGCAGGTAAGGAGATCTATTGCAGTACCGGGGGTGTTCTGGGCCTGGATCAAAGACTCAAATATGCCCTTCCCCCATCCCACCACAAATTGTCCTCCCCTGCAATCCCCTCTAAGTACATTTACAAAGGCACCTTCCTACCCTTTTCGGAAGCAATCTCATTACTTAGTTCATCCCAGTCTATCCACCTTGCTTCTGAGTTCTCTATAGAAATCACTGCCAGATTGCTTAACCTTCCCTGCCCCACAGATGTTCTTGGCTAGGTCTTGATTAATTTTAGCTTGCTGAAACTCCTTTCGTTAGCTGCCACGGTTACAGGAAGACAGCAAACAATACTCAGTCCTGTTTCTGTGTTAGGGAAACTCGCATCTAAAAATCTTTTGTGACTGTATCTGAAGAGATCAATGGGTGCCTTCATTTTCGAGTCCTCCTTCAATATTTGCTTGAAAAAGCTGGCAAAGAGCTTGTCTACCACATCTTGGCCAAAACAGGAAATTAAAACTCTAGAATATTTGTTTGTAAACTATCCGCTTCCAATTTAAGAGATTGTGTGAAGCTTTGATCTTGTCTAAAGCATCAAGGACACCCTCAACCCGATTTCATAGAGGATGGATAGCTTCTATCCTTGCTGGCCATCTTGTGGTGCTTTGGCATTTTATGTAATGCCAATGTGCTTTTTCAACACATCCCAATGACTAGTAGAAGTGGAAAACAAGGTACACAATCTTTGAACAATTCCATAAAATAGAAGCACATGGGGAATGGCCATTGCAGCAGCTTCTCCAACAAGATTCCCTGAGTGGGCAGCATATGGGATGAAAGAGACATACCGATTTACCTGCTGAATTCAAAACACCTTTGTATGCGGCAGCCATGTTAGCTCCATTGTCATAGCTTTGTCCCCTGCAATCAGCCACATCTAAATGTCTTTTTTAGCTTCTCTAAAATAGCTTCATAATACCCTCCCCTGTTTTGGCATGAATATCAGCTAAATCTATGGGACACTAAGTGGGGCCCTGAAAACATTAGGGTCACTACAGGGCCCCCCCAAATAAATGATGTGGGGCAGAAAACAAGGCCCAGAATGGTCCTTTTGGAGCACTGAGGTATCTGAAGGGTCAGTGCTGCACCCACCCAGAGGGATTGGGAGGCTGGACAATGGGTTCCAGCACTTGGAGAGGGGTGCCAGATAGGTGTGTGCCCTGAGAGTGTGCCTAGGGACCCCGAGATTGGGACAGGGGCTGGATGGCATTCAGGCCCCAGGAGCTTGAAACACCCGGGGATCCAGAGCACAGAGGCTTGGGGTCCCCTCACAGCAACCCTAGTGGGTGTCCAGGAGGGTGCACTCCCTAGGATCTGTGACACTTGCCCTTGTGTCAGGGAAGCACCCCCAGTCCCTGCAGAGGACCGGGATTGTTTACTGTAGCGAGGGGATGTGATAGAGGGACACAAAACAAGGAGTGGCCTAGAGGAGGAGATGGGGCGTTTCTATTCACCCTCTCCCCCGTACAAGAACAAGGGGTCATTCAATGACACTGAAAAGCAGCCCCTTTGAACCGGAGCAGAGGAGATGTTTTGTTTCATATGAGGCACAATTAGCTTGTGCAGCGCTTACAAGGGGGTAAAAGTGTTTTTTAGGAAGGATTTCTCCCTTTGGATTTTGAGCAATTCTGCACCAAAGAAATGCAATTTTACTGTGGAATGGGGATTCCCCTAACCCCGGAAAGGTGAATTTTCTGGCTTTCAGGGCGAAGTGGGTGTGAGCGCTTCCCAAGGGCAGGCTGTCCCCCTGAGCAATGCCCTGCTCTGCACAGGTGCTGTAGCACAAGCCTGGTCTCTGGACTGAGGCCCTTCTTTGCCAGTGTTGTATAAGGGCCTGGCCCTGGGCCCTCACTCCTGGGAAATGATGGGAGACTTTTCATTGATGCTGGTGGGCAGGAGCGCCGCCAGCTTTTCCGGCGCCCTAGGCGGCGGAAGGTCCCGCCCCCGAAATTCCGCGGACAGCCGGGGCGCCAGCGCCCCCCAAATAGTAGTGCCCTAGGCGACCGTCTAGGTCACCTAATGGGTTGCGCCAGCCCTGCTGGTGGGGCTGGGTTGGGCCCCACAGCCTGGAATTGTTCTCTCGGAGGAGATCGTTCTGTCATAAAACCAAACAAGGAAGATGATGACAATGACCAAAGGCTTGTCTGGAATCTATATACTGGGAAAATATATCCGATCCCAGGCTGCAGAAGCAAGGAGGAAGCCAGAGGCCAGTGGAGAGCCTGTAGCAATGCAGGGCTCTGAGCGCCCCAGGCCTGATTCTCTGCTGACTTACCGCAGTTTTATCCCGGTGTTACTGGAGCCATCTGGGTCGCTTGGTGTGCTGGGTGCAAGCAAACAGTGAATTCTCAATACAGCTACGTATAAACATCTACACCTCGGAACAAGGAACGTAGGCCATACGTACAGGCTGGGGGATTCTACCCCGGGAAGCAGGGACTCTAAAAAAAGATTTGGGGTCATGGTGGATAATCAGCTGAACATGAGCTCCCAGTGTGACCTTGGCCAAAAGAGCTAAAGTGATCCTGGGATGCATAAATAGAGGAATCTCGAGTAGGAGCAGAGAGGTTATTTTACCTCTGTATTTGGCACTGGTGTGACCACTGCTGGAATCCTGTGTTCAGTTCTGGTGCCCACAATTCAAGAAGGATGTTGATAAATTGGAGAAGGTTCAAGGAAGAGCCACAAGACTGATTAAGGGTTTAGAAAACCTGCCTTATACTGATAGACTCAAAGAACTCAATCTATTTAGCTTAACAAAGAGAAGGGGAAGGGGTGACTTGATTACAGTCTAGAAGTACCTACATGGGAATGAATATTTGATAATAGGCTCTGCAATCTAGCAGAGAAAGGTCTAATGCGATCCAGTGGCTGGAAGTTGAAGCTAGACAAATTCAGACTAAAAATAATGTTTACATTTTTAACAGGGAGGGTAACTAACCATTGGAACAATTTACCAAGGTCCATGGTGGATTCTGTATCACGGACAGTTTTTACGTCAAGGTGGGTTGTTTTTCTAAGAGATCTGCTGTGGGAATTATTGTGGGGCAGGTCTCTGGCCTTGCTATACAGGAGATCAGACTAGATGGTCACAATGGTCCCTTCTGGCCTTGGGAACCCATGAACTGTATTGATTTGACTGAGTATATACAGAGGTGGCACCAATCAGGAAATGAGGAGAAATGCCCTAAGATTTATAACTGCCACTGGTCAGAAAATGGTAGTTTTTTTCCTGTAGAACATTTTGATTTTTCTTTTTAAAAAACAAACAAAAAAAACCCCTGAAATTTTTTTGGCCAAAAACCCAAAAAACATTTGGATTCAGAAATGCTCCTTTGATGCCTCTTGGAAGTTGTGGTTTGGATGCCTCATGCTCCCTTTCTCCCCCATAGTGCACTATGGTCTCTCCTCTTGCTGAGCCACTGCTGGGCAAAATAGGAGTGCCATGGTCATAGTACATTGTGACGGGATCCCCGGGGTGCAACCTGGGACTGTGGGACCACTGTGCCCCCTTAACTCACTAATCTAGGTTGTCTCTCACAATGCCTTACTGGTGACAAGCAGCAAACCCCTCCAGGTGCTGTTACAACTCAGTTCAAGTGCATGTGGAGCCCCACACCCAGCCAGATTGCATGAATGCTCCCAGAGCCACTCACAAATCACACAGAGAAAGGCACCAGCCAAATCCCCCCAGCTCCCAGCCTTGTACCACAGGAATATACCATCTTGCACTGCTCAAGAAAGGGTCTTGAGCAATGCACCACTTCATCAATGGAAAGTGGACATACACCAGCCTTTGTAACCTGGGCAGATTTATCAAGCACTTCAGGCACACTCCCTGGTAAGGATAAACGTTAGAATGTGATTGGTTACAAAAGATGGATTTTAAGTGATTATAAGTGATAAGCAAAAGTCAGAGTAGTTACCAAAGGAAAATAAAAGATAAGCGTGCAGTCTAAATTCTCAACCTTATTAGACTAAGCAATATCTGGACTAAGCAGTTTTTCTCACACCACTGAATACTGCAGGTTGGGTATAGTCTTTCATACGCAGGCTCTCCCTGTTACCTTGGCCATCAGTCTCCTCAGCTCCAGTGTTCTTGTTGCCTTCAGCATGGGTGGGGGAGGAGAAAGGACAAACCATGCGGCCTCTGTCCTCTATTTTATATCCTCATTTCATGTGCTTGGAGAACACAAGTCCAGGCATGTCTGGTGGGCATTGTTGAGTCACCAGGCAAGGTTGAGCAATTCCCCTTGTGCGGCCTTGTTCAAGTGAATCATTGCATTGTAACTCCTTTGCTGGACAACGGCTGTTGATGGCTGTTCGACACCCGCCCGGATGTTGGTTAGCTCCCTTGTTGTTTCTGGATCTAGTATCTGGGCAATTCCCAACTCACAGTGTATTTTAGTGACAACCATACAACACAATCTCAACTTCAGATGCATTAATGATATACACATTTAGATAGAACAGTGGCTTTCAGCAGATCATAACCTTTCCCATGATACCTCGCATGGCATGCTTTACATGAAAATATCTCAATTATATATAAATGATGAATATGGGGGTTACCGGGTGCTCCCCTGAGGTATGGAGTGTCACATACATCCTAGGAATTGTCTGGCTGGGGATCCTAGCCCATAGTGGAGAATGGAGAGATGAGGCATCCGGGAGACATTTTCTTATTGAAATTTTTCGGTTTTAGCTGAAATGTTTTGGTTTGGAACTGAAAAACTAGGGGCAACCCCCCGTGATTTTTGTGTGTTTGTTTTTTAATGAAAAGTCAATTTTCCACAGAAAGCAGCCTCTTTTCACAAAAAATCCATTTAGTTGAAAACCCAATTTTTCATCATGAAGCCATTTTTGCTGGAAAATTTGCGACCAGCCCTAGTTATAGCCCCGTCAGACAGCAGAACCTAGAACTTGAAACACTCTGAATTCTGAGCTAGCTAGAATGCCAAGAAACTGATGCTGAACTTCAGAGAAGCCTGTGTTGCCCCTGAACTTTGTTTAAATAGGGCAGCATTTGGGGGGGAAATACTGGCTGATTAGTAAACACATATTGCTGAGAATGAGCAACTGTATTATAAAATCAAATCTATGGCAGGGTTATTAAACCTCGGCCAGGAAGTCTAATGCTCACCCCGACACTGGATGCCTGTGCCTTTAAATGTCAGTTGAAAGTGCATTTGAATGTGAAGTAACATTTTCAAGTTAAAAGGCTGCCAGCATCCCCTGCTCTCGAGGGGTCACTCAGGTTTTAGGGACTTGCTTCGGAGCTCTTCCCGGAACTGCTCCACGGTGTTCTCGGAAGCAGCGCGGCCTCGCGGAGAGGCCGAGTGGCAGTGCTTGCGGTTGGAAGCTGAAGGTTTTGTGGAGCTGGGGTGAGGATGGAAGGTCTGTTTTGTGAAGGATTTCGAAATGTGGCTTCACCCTGAAGCATTCTGATGGAACCGCACGCTCCGATGGACCATCTCCTTCTGTTGACCTTTTCTCCGACCAGTTCTAACATTTTGCACGGTTCTAGCAAGTGAGAGGCAGTTGGGTAATTCTGCCATAGCATCCAGGAGAGGGCAGTGGTGACACATTCATGCGTCCCATCCGGAAAGGTCTCATTTTTCCATCTGTCTGATGTCTCAGTTTACAAACTCTGCAAAATCAAACCGACCCATTGTTAATGCACAGAGCAGTGCCACAAACTTGGCCTCCCTTGCTCTCCTGTTTCCCTTTCGCTGGAGAAGTTAGCTTTCCCTATACACACCATGACACAGTGATCAGTGTGAAAGTGGAGAGGCGACCCTTGGAGTTGGTTGCAGACTTTGCCCATTATAGAAAGGAGGGATATTTCCTGCACAGATATTTGACTGTGTCTTGGCTGTCGCTTTGCCATCTGTCTCGAGAGCCCGGTCTACCCTTAAAAGTTATGTCAACATACCTAGGTATTCAGGGCTGTGAAAAATCCACACCCCGAGTGCCATAGCTATACTGATCTAGTGTGGACGCAGCTAGGCCAGCAGAAGAATGCTTCTGTAGACCAAACTACCACTGCACAGGGAGCTAGAGACCCTACGGTGACCGAGAAAACCCTTCCATTGTTGTAGGAAGCCCCTTTCCTACAGCGGCCCAGTTACTGGGCCGTAGCTGTGTGGCTGTAGTGCTCGTAGCGTGTGCTGTTCTCAGAGGCACAGACGGTTTCCATGGCATGCAGGAGTCCTGAGGGTCTTTGTGAATGGTATAAGCGGGAAAGCTGAAGGCCAGATCTATTTCTTAGGAGCCGGTGATGGAGTGTCCGCCCACACAAGCCCGGAGCGGGTCAAGGCGGATCAGGAGGGGCCAGGTAATATTAGATGCTGCGCCTGGAGGGGAACCAGGGCTTGCAAGGGCCTACCGGCAAATGGAAGGGAGTTGGCCAGGGACAAGGAGGAGATCCAGGGGGAGAGAGAGCCTTGGCTCTTGCCCTGGACTACAGAGTATGGCAAGGGGCCTAGAGGAGTGAAGTAGCCACGAGGAGCGGAGGAAGCTCTGGTGGTAAACCCAGAGCTAGGCATGGAGATAGAGAGGTGGAGTAGGAAGGAGCCCAGGGAAACAGCCCCAGGGTCTGAGATTGAGTAGTCCATGGTTGCTAGTCAGAGGGTCCCTGGGCTGGAACCTGAAGCAGGGGGTGGGCCTGGCTCCCCTACCAGCCACTGGCGAAGTGGCACGGGACTTGGAGTTGGAACAGAAGGCTGCCTGACATGGCATAGGGACACCTGTCTGGTGGGACTGTGTTACCCCGGAAGGGGGGATGGTATAATGAGCTGGCTGGAGGGACGAGTCGCAGAGGGAACACCCTAAGTCACAGAAAGAGAGGGGCCCCAGGGCATCAACAGGGCGAGAGCTAATTGCCAGACTTAGCCACAGGAAGGCATCCCAGCGGTGCGTGAACCCCGTTACAGAACCCAGGGAAGGTTCGGAGAGTGGACAGACACAAGGCATCTCACTCCCGGCTTCAGCGAGCTTTGTAGCCCGATTGCCAGCAGGTGAAGCCAGGAAACCTCTTTCAGGTGACAACCACCCCTTTGTCGGGAGGGGGGGGGGAGCAGGCCATTCTGGGGGGCCGGACACAGGGGCTTGTTCGAGTTCAGTTGCTTCCTAACCCGTTTCTATCAAGCAGTGGTGCAAGTCAGCCGGTACGATCAGGTACGCCGCACCATTAAGACATTTATTGCCAGTACGCTGTACCGGAAAGACACATTTTCAGAACCGTGGGGCTCTCCTGGGAACCACAGCGGCGAAAGGAGCAGAATGTGGGGCCACCGCTCCCAGGAACCAGCAGCCCACACCAGCAGCTCCTCCGGCACGGCTGTACCGCCCCCAGCCCTGCCCCAGCCCTTCCAGGCAGCTGCATCTCCTGTCTGGGGTCTGTACAGCCCTGCTGGGGGACAGGGCTGGTGGCTGCCTGGGGAAGGGGCGTCGGCAGGCGGACACGAATTTGGGACACAGCCTTCATTCCGCTCTCTCCTTTTGTCCTGACGCGGCTCTCCCTCGCCCGCCTGTGCCGTTCCTCTCCTCCAGCACCCCTTAGCCTGCAGCCTGGGCTGCTTCTCCCTGCCATGCTGTCAGCCACCCGCTCCTTTCCTCCTCCTGCTCCCCCGCTTGAGCTCTCCACTCCCTCCTGCTGGTGGCTGGCATCTTCAGGCCCACTGGTGGCTCACGTTTCTAGGAGTGGGTCCTCTTTCCTTTCCTCTGCCTTGCTGAGAGCCGCTTCTACAAGCCTCACTGCAAAACAGAAAGCACTGTGGGGCCTCTCCAAGCAGCTAGACCCATGGGGAGCCAGCACCATGTTGCCAGCCAGCTCTCCACAAACCAACAGTGGCCCACAGTCGGCACAGATAACGTGAGCTGCAGTAACTCCAGTCAGGTGACTAGGGCCTTGGACACAAGAGTTCCTTGGTAGGAAGGTTACTCCAAGCTGCCCTCTGGAAGACTAAGATGCTTGATTAAGGAAATAAGGCACAACGTTTTAACAGTGAGGGTAACTAGTCATTGGAACAACTTACCGAGGGGTCTAGTGGATTCTCCATCACTTGAAACCTTGAAATCAAGACTGGGTGCTTTCCAAAAGACACCTGGCTAGCTCAACCATCAGTTAGGGGCTGGATGCAGGAATCAGTGGGACACATTCTCTGGCTTGTGTTCTGCAGGAGATCAGATTAGATGGTCATAATGGTCCCCTCTGGCCGTAACAGCTATGAAAATGAAAACGGGGAAATTATGAACTGATTTTCTTGAGGAATGGAAGAAAAGTCTAGCCAAATTCAGAGTGATTCTTTATTTAGAACATAAGAACATAAGAACGGCCGTACTGGGTCAGGCCAATGGTCCATCTAGCCCAGTATCCTGTCTTCTGACAGTGGCCAGTGCCAGGTGCCCCAGTGGGAATGAACAGAACAGGGAATCATCAAGTGATCCATCCCCTGTTGTCCACTCCCAGCTGCTGGCAGTCAGAGGCTAGGGACACCCAGAGCATGGGGTTGTGGCTCTGACCATCTTGGCTAATAGCCATTGATGGACCTGTCCTCCATGATCTTATCTAATTTTTTTTTAATCCATTTATACATTTGGCCTTCACAACATCCCTGGCCATGAGTTCNGTGAAAACGGGGAAATTATGAACTGATTTTCTTGAGGAGTGGAAGAAAAGTCTAGCCAAATTCAGAGTGATTCTTTATTTAGAACATAATAACATAAGAACGGCCGTACTGGGTCAGGCCAATGGTCCATCTAGCCCAGTATCCTGTCTTCCGACAGTGGCCAGTGCCAGGTGCCCCAGTGGGAATGAACAGAACAGGCAATCATTGAGTGATCCATCCCCTGTTGTCCACTCCCAGCTGCTGGCAGTCAGAGGCTAGGGACACCCAGAGCATGGGATTGTGGCTCTGACCATCTTGGCTAATAGCCATTGATGGACCTGTCCTCCATGATCTTATCTAATTTTTTTTTAATCCATTTATACATTTGGCCTTCACAACATCCCTGGCCATGAGTTCTGCAGGTGGACTGTGCATTGTGTGAAAAAGTATTTCCTTTTGTTTGTTTTAAACCTGCTGCCTATTAATTTCATTGGGTGACCCCTGGTTCTTGTGTTACGTGAAGGAGTAAATAACACTTTCTCCACACCAGTCATGATTTTATAGACCTCTGTCATATCCCCCATTACTCATCTCTTTTCCAAGATGAACTGTCCCAGTCTTCTTAATCTCATATGGAAGCTGTTCTATAACCCTAATAATTTTTGTTGCCCTTCTCTGTACTTTTTCCAATTCTAATATATATTTTTTGAGATAGAGAGACAAGAACTGCACACACTATTCAAGGTGTGGGCGAACCATGGATTTATATAGTGGCAATATGATATTTTCTGTCTTCTTATTGATCCTTTATTGATTGAGCTAAGTTAGACCCCATCAATTTGTATGTACAGTTGGGATTATGTTTTCCAATGTGCATAACTGCATTTCTCAACATTGAATTTCATCTGCCATTTTTTTGCCCAGTAAGCCAGTTTTCTGAGATCCCTTTGTAACTCTTCACAGTGTGCCTGGGACTTATGTGTGTATCTTGAGTAGACCCGAGTGACCCCTCGAGAGCAGGGGATGCTGGCAGCCTTTTAACTTGAAAATGTTACTTCACATTCAAATGCACTTTCAACTGACATTTAAAGGCACAGTCATCCAGTTTCGGGGTGAGTATTAGACTTCCTGGCCGAGGTTTAATAACCCTGCCATAGGTTTGATTTTATAATACAGTTGCTCATTCTCAGCAATATGTGTTTCTTGAGTAGTTTTGTATCATTTGCAAATTTTGCCACCTCACTGTTTACCCATTTTTCCAGATCATTTTCATATATTTCATCATATTCATATATGTTGAATAGCACTGGTCCCAGTACAGATCTCTGGGGGACACCGCTGTTTACTTCTCTCCATTCTGAAAACCGACCGTTTATTTCTACCATTTGTTTCCTGTCTCTTAACCAGTTACTGATCCATGAGAGGATCTTTGCTCTTATCCCATGACTGCTTACTTTGCATAACAGCCTTTGGTGAAGGACCTTGTCAAAGGCTTTCTGAAAGTCAAACTGCATTATATCCACTGGATCACGCTTGTCCATGTGTTTGTCCTCCCATCCCCAAAGAATTCTAGTAGATTGGTGAGGCATGATTTCCCTTTATAAAAGCCATGTTGACTCTTCCTCAACAAATGGTGTTCATCTATGTGTCTGGTAATTCTGTTCTTAACTATAGTTTCAACTAATTTGCCTGGTACTGAAGTTAGGATTACCGGCCTGTCATTGCCAGGATCACCTCTGGAGCCTTTTTAAAAAACTGGTATCACATTAGCTATTCTCCAGTCATCTAGTACAGAGGCTGATTTAAGTGATAGGTTGCATACCACAGTTAGTAGTCCTGCAATTTTATATTTGAGTTCCTTCAGAACTCTTGGGTGAATACCATCTGGTCCTGGTGATCTATTTGGCCCCCTCAACGTGAAGGTTATGCCAGTGGAGACTCTCACTCAGGTACCAAGGTGTAATTGACATCCCGAGACACCACTGCTGAATTTGGCCTTAAGACTCCCTCGGCTGAACATTGGCCATGATAATCACACTGTTCTTCAGTATTTTGATGAAATGAGCCTTTCATGTTGTGCGCTCCCCTGTGTAAATCTGTCTGGAGTGGTTTTAAACATTCATCCTACTCAGTAATACTAATCTATGGAGATAAAACAATGGGAAAACCAACTTGGAAGGAAAGTTCCATGAGATTTCACTGATCAGAATAAAAGAGCACATTCCATTGGGCGCGTGTGAGTTCTGCACCGGCACAGGAATACACACAGCAGTGAAACACAAAGAACAGAGATTTAGGGAGACAACTCCTGACACAGTTTCATATTTGTTGCCAAAATGCCTTCTTGAATAACAGCATCATCTCTCAGTGGAAAGCTGGAGCAAAACCTGAAAAGGGGGGGGGGGGGGGGGGAAAGAGGGAGAGAGAGAACCTGGATGAAGTAAAAGGTTTGTGCTTTCAGCTGATCTCAAATCACACAGTGCCATAACTCTGAATAATACATAAGGCTCAAATTAGACATCTCCTGAGCTTAACACTTGGAAGTTTTAAGATCAGAGGGTTCGGATTCTCTGATCACTCCATTTTGCTTCACATTTCCACAGAGCAGAGAATGTACACAGCAAAATCAACACATTTCCCAGGGAGCTGCTGGCATGCAGAGCCGTGGAACTGAGTAATTTCCAACTCAAGCAGCTGTCCACAAGCTGTGGATTTAAAAACCAACCCCGGTTCCCTGGCAGTAGCTCGCCATGGTAGAGATGAAGTATTTTGACATGTAGCAGTCCTCTTTTGCGCACTTTTTCACAACGACATGTGCTAGCAGCAACAGCAAAACTTCATCAAAAGAAATACGTTTCCCCCTGATAGTTACTCTCTCAGACGGAGGTTTTAAATTCTGCCTAAGGGATTTGGATGCCCAACTGCCCTTGATTTTAACCAAACTGTGTATTCAAATCCTGTAGGTGGCCTTGAAAATCTCAGCCCATCGGTGAAATCCTCCTGGCCCTATTGAAGTCAACTGCAAAGCTCACTTGGGCCAGGATTTCACCCTATGCTTTGCTAATGTCCAGGCCTGCCCCGGGTGAGATCAGTAGGTGTCTTGTGCTGGGTCAGGGCAAGGCCATTTTTCTTTAATAGCAACTGAAGAAAACGGGTGTAATAGCCTCTGTTTGAAGGGCTGATGCTCTAGCAGCTTCCTGGCTTCTGCATCCCCATTGACCTCCCCCGAGGATTCATTCCCAGGCCCTTTTATTCCATGCAGTACTAAAGAGCAACAAAACATCCGAAGAGCTTTGGAAGGATCTAAACCTTCCTGCTTCAGGCCATAAACCAGCCTCTAATTATGGGGGCTGGGAAGACACTTTCCTCTGGAGCAGCTGGTGCTGGCCACTGTCAGAGGAGGCAGGACATGGGGCTAGATGGAGCTTGGGTCTGATCCACTCTGGCACGTCCCAGGGGTCTGTTTTTATAAAATTGCTTTTATTGCCTTTTTTTAACAGAACTCTAGGACGCAGTGGGGCACTGGCAGCAGTGGGTAACTCCACACTGGGAGCAAGTCAGTACGATACCATGACGGAATAGAGGTCTGTAATGGCCTCCTATCCGACCGTGGTTGCATCCGCCCTTGGTGCTGGGGGGATGATTCCTAGCTCCTTGAGCTACTGGAGTTACACAGTAGTGTAGACGCGGTGGAACGGGCTAGCCGCCCTCAGTGCGCCCACCCGGACCCTGTGGGGACACACTTGGGGTAGCTAGCCTGTGCTGCTACCACAGCTACGCCACCATTTTTGGTGAGCTTGTGCGAGCGTGTCAGCTTAGCCCTGGTCTACACTGGGGGGAGGGGAAATCGATCTACGTTACGCAACTTCAGCTACGTGAATAACGTCGACGTACTTGGATCGACTTACCGTGGTGTCTTCACTGCGGTGAGTCGACTGCTGCCGCTCCCCCGTCGACTCCGCCTGCGCCTCTCACCGAGCTGGCGTACAGGAGTCGACGGGAGAGGGCTCGGGGGTCGATTTATCATATCTAGACTAGACGCGATAAATCGATCCCCGCTGGATCGATCGCTGCCCGCCAATCCGGCTGGTAGTGAAGACATACCCTCAAGCTGGGAATCGTACCTCCAGCTCCAAGTGTAGACGTCACCTGTCCTCCACTTACGGAGTCTGAGTCAGAGGGTGCGTGGGACCGAAAGGTGCAAAGTGCGTCCTGCAAGGTGCTTAGCACCCTCAATGTGCACTGAGGTCAGTGGGTGTTGAGGTTGAAAAGCATCTCGGAAGATCAGACCCTCTGGGTTAGAGGGTGCAACGCTCGTGATGGATTGTACCTCTCTGATGGGCCCCTTGGGGCGAGGGGGCACCTCTCTTGTCCTGGGTGTTTTTCTCTGGATGGCAGCATGGCTGTCGGCTGGATTCCACACTTGGGGTACAGCCCTCCGGCTGCACCTCTTTGGGCATCTGCACCCTTCTTGAGGGCACTGAAGTAGCCCAAAAGAAAAAGGTAAAATACCTCCATGACCCTCAAAAGTCCAGGGCCCCGAGTCTCACGCAGGGTAAAGGCCGATAGTCCTTGGGAGGCAGGGCTGGGCTACTTTACGCTGGGGTGTCCAAACAGCCAAGGCTGAGCCCCAGTAAAGAAAATCTGGTTCCTCTGAGGGGTCTGGCAGCTGGTGCTCTCAAGCAGTCTCCCCAGTAGATGACGCCTCTTCCCCGGGGCAGAGAGCTCTGCGCACCAGCTCCGCTAGCTCCTGAATGCCACCCGTCCTTCTCCAGGATCGGAGCGCGTTACAGGTGTGGTGGGTTGGGCTGGCTGGGCCCAGAGGAGCCCTTTCACCCCATCTTGACTGAGGTGGGGAGCTGCCCCACCACGCCTTACTCAGGGTGAGCTCTGAATGACACACGGAGTGCCACTGCCTTCGAAGGACTCACCAGCGCGAGCCGGGCTAGGCCGTTCTATCTAGCCCAGTGCTTCTCCACTGGGGGCGGGGGTCACAATCCGGCGGCGGGGGAAGGGGAGCAATCTTTTATTGCAATCTAAACCAAAGAAAACTGACTCCCCTGCCCACCCTTCCCTTCAAGGTTGAGTACACCCTATCAGCCTCCCGAAACACACACACACACAGTCTGCAGGCTTAGCGTTGCATCGCGGATCCATTTTGACTTGCTTTTGCAGTAAACGTGAAGGGGCGCCAAAATATTTGAGTTCGAATACAGGGTTGCAAAGGCTGATCTAGCCCTTAGTGATGGCCAGTCCATTAGGGTAGCAGTAAACACGGCCCCGTGCACCAGGTGGTCTCATAGGGTTGAACTGGAATGATTCATTCCTGACCCACTCCTTGTGGGGTGGGGTGTGGCTGAGAAGATTGTGCCAGGACACCTTGGTAATGTCTGGAGTCCTCTGCTTCCCTTGACCCCAGTCAGTCTGGCCTCAGGCCTTGTACGGTACCGAAACTGTGCTAGTCTGGTTGCCTTGATCAGTAATTCCCTCCAGGCGGTGGATGGAGGGCGGGCGTCCATGCTGATTCTCTAGATCTGCTGGCTTTCTTTGTACCAGCAGCTGTTAGGAACAGTCTCAGAAGACATATTTATGGTGGCCGCCTGGGGTAGAAAGAGTAGCAGTTGAGTGTGTCTGCTCCTTTCTTTCAAAGATATGGGGGCTGGAGCACATGAGTTATGAGGAGAGGCTGAGGGAACTGGGATTGTTTAGTCTGCAGCAGAGAAGAATGAGGGGGGATTTGATAGCTGCTTTCAACTACCTGAAAGGGGGTTCCAAAGAGGATGGATCTAGACTGTTCACAGTGGTACCAGATGACAGAACAAGGAGTAATGGTCTCAAGTTGCTGTGGGGGAGGTTTAGATTGGATATTAGGAAAAACGTTTTCACTAGGAGGGTGGTGAAACACTGGAATGGGATACCTAGGGAGGTGGTGGAATCTCCTTCCCTAGAGGTTTTTAAGGTCAGGCTTGACAAAGCCCTGGCTGGGATGATTTAGTTGGGATTAGGTCCTGCTTTGAGCAGGGGGTTGGACTAGATGACCTCCTGAGGTCCCTTCCAATCCTGATATTCTATGATTCTATGATATCCTAGGGGGCAGTGCTGGGTAATTGCTTCTCTGCACAGAGCGCTTGCTCTCGAGTGGTAGCGCAGCCCCTTGCGCACGTTGAAGGGGAGCGACAGCAAGCACGAGGCAGCTAGGAAGGTGAATGAGGAGATGTGCATTCAGGAAGGTAGTCACCACTACTTGTCGAAAACTTTCCCTCAAAACTGGTGTTTGACGGAAAAATATTGTTTTGACAAGACAACATTTCCTGTGGAAAGTTGTCTGGTTGCTGCAGAACACTAGTTTTTTGTTGGTGTTGAAATATTTCAGTTTGGGGCTGAAATCTTTTGGTTTTGGAGAAAATTTCTGCGTAAATAATGTTGTTGAAAATGAAAGTTTTGTTTTCAAGAAAAATGTCACATGGGAACAAAAACTTCAGAGCCGCTGTAGTCATGATGGCCAGCAGTCTGCCTCGGCCTCGGCGGAGCCAGTTGGGTCAGAGGGGTAATTTAATTACTGTCTTCTGGCCCAAAGGGCTGGGCTGGGGCTTTAGGGGGGTGGATTGGGGGAGTGGTGATGTAACCTACTGGGGAGTATGTTATAGTGCCACTGGGGGGATCTGCGTTGTTACTGTCCCCACCTACAGGGCTTGACTCTAGCTCAGGCTGTAGTAGCTCATGCTTTTAGCTCTGTAGGTCCCTGGTTCAATGCCCAGTGTATTGTCCGGGAGAGCAGCTCTGACACGAGAGTTGAGTATTGTATGGGTTTATACACTGGATGTCTGGAATATTGCCCCTTTAGAGGTTTTGAGCAGCAAAGCTCACCTTAGGTAGGTTACTTTATGGATGTAATTTTAATTACAAGTTTGTTTAAGCATCTGGTATTCAGCCAGACCCTTTAGTAAACAAATAATAGCAGGCCACTGACGCCTGCCTTGAAATGCCTCTGTAGGGGGGCCGATTCACCACCACGGCGCCTCCTGCTGGTCGTGCTGGGAATTAGCTGTCTTGGACCACCAGGGCACCTTTTAGTAGCAGTGTCTCACTTGCTGTTACTTCCACTTCCTCCACCGTCTCGACCCACGTTGCTCCCAGACTGCGGCGTCCTCTTTGGGACGCAGCCCTTCGGCTGTGCCCCAGCCCGCTGTCTCCCCCGTTTTGGGGGACAGGTGGTCCTCAGTCCTTCCACATGCCTCAGTGGCCAACTGCAGTCTCTAGTCTAGCCCCGGCTTCAGGGGCAAACTGCAGTCTGGATTTAGGTCACTCTCCTCATTGGCAAGTAGGGGTAAAGGGGAGGGGGACCCAGGCCCACCTGCTACTCTGGGTCCCGGCCCAGTGACCCTATAGCCGGCAGCCACTTACTGCCCCTCCTCCTATTCCCGCTGCCTACTTTCCCTGGGCCACTTCCCCCATAGTCCTAGCACCTTCCCTGCCCTTGCTTCAGGGCCTCAATCTGGCCACAGTCAGCCAAGAGCTCCCCTCTTGCTCCGCTACCCTGCCCAGCACTGCAGTATCTCCGGTGCTCCTTGGCAGACGGTCCTTCCCCCTTGCCCTCCAGGGAGAGACTGACCCTTGCTCTGCTGAGCAGCCCTTTATATATGGGCTGCTCCAGCAAGCCTTCTCCCGATTGGCTCTCCCAGTAAACCCTTCCCTGATTGGCTGGGTTCTGCGCAGCCTCTTCAAGGCTGCCTTAACCCTCTTCCTGCCTGTGTGGGGCAGCCACCCCACCACAGCCTCATTTTGGCTTTTGTTCTCAGAAATGAAAATGAAAATATTTACAATGTATGGAGGGAGCAGTGCTGAGTGCTAAATGCTCAGCTTACTGGGCCAGATCCAGGGGGAGCCATTTGGTCTAGGGCCAACCGTGGTTCCAAAGCCCCATATGTCCATATACACAGCTCCCTTTTGTCCTTCCCCTTTCCGAGAAGTGTGCTCCCCATTGGTTGATCCTCGTTGAGTTTGAAGTCCCAGGAAGGGGACTGAGTCACGATGTAGGTCAGGACTAATTGCTGGGAAAATCCACATTGTTAAATATCAATTCCAAGGCCCAGTCTGCCCCTGAGGAACCCCTGTCTGGTGGGAGACCTTGGCAGAAGCAGAAACCCTTCAGCCTCAGGACTCTGGTCTTTGTTTGGCAGAAGCCCTGGGACAGTTTGTAAGTTTTGCGAAAAGTTGCACAGTGACACTAAAAGCTAACTGAACATTTTCGCTTTTTGGTCAGCTTTGGTTGGTGTAGGCAATGTGACAAACCTGCTGCTTGACATTCGAGCCTCTCTCCTATGACAGCTTATCATCTGGACTGAACGTCCCGGTGTTTTTCCAGGGAGTTCGTTGAGCCATGAACGTATCTCCCAAAAAGACACGAGCAGAGACAGGCATTTCATGGCCATGTGCTTAGAATACCGAAGCTACTGTCCTTCCATTTCACACTTCGTTACTGCCCGTTCCCTGGGCGTCCCAGGTTGGCGTAGACGGGATACTGAGAAGAAACACTCCCCTGTCAAACATTGAGGGGATCCCCGATTTAAAGTGGGGGGAGGGATAGCTCAGTGGTTTGAGCATTGGCCTGCTAAACCGAGGGTTGTGAGTTCAATCCTTGAGGAGGCCACTTAGGGATCTGGGGCAAAAAAAATTGGTCCTGCTAGTGAAGGCAGGGGGCTGGACTCAATGACCTTTCGAGGTCCCTTCCAGTTCTAGGAGATTGGTATATCTCCTATTATTATTATTATTTCTGCTTTAGACCCACTGCAGCCACCCCACTTCCTGCTGAGAACCTCACCGGGAGACCGCGGTACTGCCAGTGACAGCTCCTGCAGGAAGTGATGGACGGCGCCTCCGCTCGAGTGACGGCCGGCTGTGTCGTTAGCTCCCAGTAAACGATGACGACGGGCGGTGCCTGGTGGGCCGTTTGCTATTACTGAGTGTATTTGAAACAGTCTCGCTGAGGCCACGCCGGTCTGCAGCAGCAGTGAATAGCTGTCTGTGCTTCACAGGCCAGTCAATAATCCATTATGCCCCTAGTCTCCAAGCAAGCAGTCCCCCTCCCACCCCCCGTTTAATCTTCCGCCGGAATGGCAGCCTGTGCTTGAATGCAATAGAGAAGAGGTGCCAGTCTCTTGACTTGCCGTTCATAGTTTGCGCAGGCACGACTCTCTGCACAAACTAGATGTGGGCAGCGCTGATGATAATTTGATTCTTGTTCTGGCCCAGGGGGGAGGAGAACGGTAGCACTTAAAACACTGCCCCCCCCCCCCCACACACACATCCGCCCCCAGCAGAGGGGGCAGAGACAAGACAAATATTTATCAATCTGTCCAGCAGTTACTGAGTTCTGGGCGAAGCCGCATTCGCCAGCTGTTGCTCCCAACCAGTCTCTGATAAGAATGGTACAAAGAGATAATTGAAGGAAAGCCTGAAACCGCCAACACAATCAATGCCATTAACTCCTGCTCAACGGAAGAGCCGGGGGGAGGAAAGTAACACAGTGACTAGATGGAAAGTTGTTATCTCGAAGACAAGCTGAGTCCGGGCCGGCGTAGCGAAACCCATGCTTAGATTGTGCCCAGCTGTGCAGGGGCGCTGGAGCAGCGGTGCAGAGAGCCATGGGACCAAACTGTAAACCTGGTATGTGATGGAAATTGCTTCAAGTCGTGCCCCCTGCGCCCCTAGTTCCAGCACCTAGGGCGGCCGTGCAGGGGCAGAGCCACCCTTTGTTGATTGGCCACATTTCTACTGCCCAGCTCAGGGCGCTGGTGGGGAGAGCTGGGCTGTCTCGGTGCTCTGCTGCACCCGGCATGGGGAATATGGGGAGAGTGCAAGGGGAGGAGCCATGCGGAACGGAGAGAGAGCAGAGCGCTGCAGGCTAGCGATACATCTAGTGTCCCGGGCCACGTCACTGCTAACCGGCCGGTATTAGAGGCAGATACAGCTGCCCAATCTGGGCCCTGAGCCTGTAATAATTAATACTCCCGAGCTCTTATCTAGCTCTTTTCATCAGTAGATCTCAAAGCGCTTCACCGAAGAAGGCCTGGTCGTTATCTCTGTTTTTTCTAGACAAGGAAACCGAGGCATTGAGAGGGGAAGTGACTTGCCCAAGGTCACCGGCAGGCCAGAAGCAGAGCCAAGCATAGAATCGCGGTCTCCTGAGTCCCAGTCCAGTGATCTGTCCACGCCTCTCTATACACTGCTTCCCATGGACATCCCCCTACGGGGAGCCCCCGGGACTTCAGTGGAGATCTGCCTGGCCAGGCGCAGGATCGGGGCCTCAGACGAACGTGGCTATTGCACACCACGAAGGGTGGCAAGTTCCTGGTGGGGCAGCAATGCACAGGCTCGCCTTGCAGCACCATTTCTATACCTGCTGCCTTGTATTTATGTCATCCCAGGATCATAGAATGCTTTACAAGCCCTAATTCACGCCCGCCGCTCTCTCCCCCTGTGAGATGTCCCCGGTTCACCGAGTCGGAGCGTTTAAACTACGTGCCCAGTGGCACACAGCAAGCCAATGGCCCCACTCGCGGTCTCTGGCGGCAGCTGCCAGCCGTCACTCCCATTTCAAGTTCCCTGCCCGCTGGGCGCGTGCCCATTGGCTCATTTCCTTGATGATCTCCCTGCATAAGTCGCTGCATCCTGTACTCTTGATTTGATTGGCTGCCCCGCCCTCGCCCTGGTGCTGACCAATCGGGGGTGCTGCCACCGGGCCATATGCACTAGATCCCAGAGGTCATCCTGCCTGATGGAGAATCCCATTAACGTCCCCTCACCAGCTGGAAGGACCAATCCCGAAAACCTGCCAGAAACATTTGATCCCCAAGGGTGTCTACACTGCCATGGAACACCCCCACCTCACAGGGCTTGGGCTCCGGGGCTGTTTAATTGTGGTGTAGACATTCGGGCTCAGGGACCCTGTGAGGGGGAAGGTTCCCAGAGCCAGGGCTCCAGCCTGAGCCGGAATGTCTCCACCACAGCTGGAGTGGGAGTTCAGTGCTGTGGGTGCAGCAAACGAGGGCGGGACGGACGGCATTCCTCTTCCGGCCATCCACCGCAGAGCCCCCCTCCGTGAGCCAGTTTAGGAGCACAGGGGACTGGGCTTAGCACAAGCAATGTGGCTGACAACATCATGGCAAGCGGTTGGCTTTCCTTCCAAACGGCAGAGCCTGGGTGAGAGACCGCCAGCTCGATCGAACGGCCCATCTCCGTCCTGCTCCAGGCCATGAGCATGGAGAGCTATAACCAAGCTGCTCCCCAGATGAGCCAGGAAGCCAGCAAAACAGACCTCATGCAAACAGACTTTTTGCTGAGGAGCTGCAGGCAAGGTGAATCCATTTTTGTATTATAGTAGGGAGATGATATCGACAACGAAACTAATCCAGGGAGCAGGGACCTGGCACACTCAGACCGTTTTTCCTGGGGCAGCAGCAGGGGCTTGGAGCTAAGGTTTAATAATTAGGCTTTGCATGATCCTTTGGAAACACACGGAGGGGCAAAGTGAGATGAAGTGCTAAGCGAGGGAGGGGGCTTCCTTCTTTGTCTGGGGGGATGGAGCAAATGAGAGCGTCTTTCCAAATGTCTGCACCGCGTCTGGCTTTCTGCGGGGGCTGCCGTATGATCTTACGGCACTTGTGGTAGTGTCACTTATGTAGTGAAGAGGAAAATTCCTTCCACTGCAGGATCCCTGGGTGCAAGTGTGCAGGAGGTCAGACTAGATGATCATAATGGTCCATTCTGGCCTTGGAAACTAGGGGCCTGATTCTGTTGCCTCGCATCATGTGCTGACATTTAGTGCAGTGCAAGGTGGGTGTAAAAAGCTTCCGTTCTCATCTGGGGGGGTTTTGCCTAAGTGCTCCAGTGCGTTGCAAAAAAATAAATATTTTTTTGTTTTTCAGAGCAAGATCTTGCTCCTGTCCTGTCCTCTGAAGTAGAAACTGCTTGACCAGGTTTTGGAGATTAAGTGTAGAGGGGGTAACGTGTCTGTGAAATTAGCCTAAATCATTGAACATCATTAACTGACAGTGCTTGTGATCAGCTGCGGCTAGTGCAACTCCAGCGGCTAATATTAGCATTATTCTTACAAGGATTGTTGTACATCAAAGCTGGATGTGCATCAAAATTATAATAAGGCAGAAAATGGTTGTCTCTGGCCTTGGAGCTGAGATTTCCTGGAGGCATATCTCTAATGCATGTGTGCAGTTCGGCATAAGTGGAAAATGAAAACATTGCCAATGGAAGCACGGAGATTTAGCCGAGTATCTTGCATGTCAGACGGTGGATGTACTTGCAGGGGGTCCCTAAGCACTTTACTCTTTCTCTTTGTTTAGATTTCTGCTGGGCTCCCTTTATGCACCCCTGAAATACAGCCGTTGCTAGCTGTTTAATAGCTGCTCAACTTTTTAAAACAAGAATTAATCGCCATTACCAAATCCAATTGAAACTGCGCGGGGAATTTTCAATAGGCCTAATGCAATGACCTCCACTGGAACATATCCAGGACACTGAGGTGAATGCCTCAGGTTCTCTGGAAAGGGCCATGACCACAAGTAGTCAGAATCTCTGGCTTTCGTCCCAGTGCACCGGCCTTGGGTTTGGTGCTCTCCCAGGCTTCCTGTGTGCCCTGGGTTAAGTCTCTGAGCCCCACGTCCCAGGCTGTAAATTGAGGATAATAACACTGCCTTACCTCACAGGGGGCTGGGGGGATATATTTAAAGAAGTGAGGTGCTGTGAGATCTGCTGATGAAAAGAGCTGGACTTACAATTTCACCGGCAAGATGGACCCACAAGAGAAGTGTTCTTCTCTCCTCTGTCTCATGCTGGGCCACTGGCTTTGTTCTGACCCAGAGGGAAACCGCCCCCCTCCCCAAATCGCTGTCTGTATCATCTGGGTTTTCTGTCCAAGTACTTAGCAGGCCCAGCCCTGTTCAGTTTGTGAGGGCCAATGACAAGACAGCCCGAGGGGGTTGGCTGGAGGCCAGCTATGAAAATACAAACTGCTGTTTAATTACAGAGAGGGAGAAGAACGGAGCTGAATTTTTAGCGCAGATGGTAACGTCACCAGCAAAGCTTCCCAGACACGTACTGTAGCATTCCAGAGAGAGGCTCGTGAAAGCAAAGCAAATGGAGGCAGGCTAACACCTAGTGGGCCAGCGCTCTTGCTGAGCATTCGGAAAACGTATTATTGCCCGTACAACTGAGCAGGAAATCGTTTTCTTGAGTGAGAAAAAATTCACCGTCCCAAACTGGGGTGAAAAGTCAAACCCTCGAATATGTTCATGCATTGAAAAACTGGGGGGGGGGAGAGGGAAATCAGTTCAGGTCAACTGAAATGTTTCATTTTGATTTCCACCCTTTTCCCAGTCCAGTTAGCTTAAAGTTCCAAGTTAAATGCCGTTTCAAACTGGAAAAAACCAGAATTTTTCATTTGGAGCATGTGGAAATGTTTTTGAAACTTTCTTTCAAACGTTTTTTTCAAGGCAAGAGATTCATCAAGCCCGACCTGGGTTTCAACGACTCAATGTTTTCTGACAAGATAAACAATTTGTTGAAAAATTCCTGACCAGCTCTAGGGGCCAGGACTATTTTCTCCTTTCTCCGCTGGCTCATGAGGTTGTGCTTCAATGACCTTTGCACGGCAGGATGCCTGAATATGGAACGAGTGAATATGGAATGGCCCCCGTAACCCAAAGGGGGTCTGACCTTCCATCCTTCAGAGCCCATATGGGGCTCTGCGAGTCTAGGGGATTCTCCACACTGGCTTCGTGCCATTGAGTTCTTTCCCCTGACACATGCCAGACTCCTGCCCTCACCAGGGAACTGTGACAGCACACGTCTGTGCTGTGGCACGAGTGTTTGTAACATGGGGTCCCTCCTACATAGTCTCTGCAGACCGTCAGAGTAGGGGTGAGATTCAAAAGCAATATTGAAAGAGCAGGGGGTGGCCCAGGGGGACGGAGCCCGAGAGATGGGGCAGCAGGAATGAACACAGGGCTCCCCTCTCGAATGGGAAGGCCAAGGCCAGAGACAGAGATTGTCAGGGGACAGTGTGTGGGCAAGAGGGTGTGGATGCAAACCAGCGAGCGAGGCAGGGGGCTGGGAACAGCTGTTACCATGGTAGGGCAGTGATGCCACCTGTGCCCCCGGCTGGACCTGGTCTCAACACCCTGCACACCCAGATGTGGCTTCCATTTCCCAGCTGCTGCTCTCTATCCGGCTCCCATTCTGCCCTCTGCGGCACAGTCCCTCACCCCCTGACCTGGCTCCCACTCATCCCAGCCCCTCCTCCCCTGCTCCTCTCCCTGTGGGTGGCTCGCTCTCGAGGGAGGCCAGTGTGATGCTGAGCCTTAGCCTGGCAGAAGCCTTCAGTCGCCCAGAGCTGAGTCAGGTCCATGTGGAGGAGAGGTGAGCATCAGAGCAGGGGATTTTCCCCTCGGCCCCTACAGCTCTGTGTGATGACCGCCCATCCCGATGCTCCCCCACTTTCCTCTCGGCCCAGAATGCTGCTGCAGTGCTAAAGGGAACGCCCAGCCAGCCACATCACACACCACTGCCAAATCCCTCCCCAGCACCAGACGCCTCCCCTTCCCGGGCCTGCATCATCACCCTGCCTTCAGCCCTGCTCCCCTCCCCCTGACACCCCTCCCAGCCACCCCTTCTTGCTGCCTTTTACTCCCCTCTCTGCCCTTCATGCCGCCTCCTGCTGTGCTGGCCCCTCCCACCATGCGCTCAGGCCCTGCCTCTCCTTCCAATTCCCCTTTAAATCCCATTTATTTCCCAAGTGTGGCCTGTGTTTGCTCTAGCCCAGAGGTTCCCCAGCTCCTTTTGCTGAGCCACCCTTCATGGCATCCCATGCGCGTCCCCCTCTTTCCAAGGGGTTGGAGAAAGGAGTGCCCTGTATCCCCAGGTGACCGGGGTGAGGGGGGAAGGGTGCCCTGTACCCACAGGTGACTGGGGCAAGGAGGGGAAGGGTGCCCTGTATCCCCAGGTGACTGGGGCGAGGGGGGAAGGGTGCCCTGTACCCACAGGTGACTGGGGCAAAGGGGGGAAGGGTTCCCTATGCCCACAGAGGCCCAGGATGGGGGGGAGGGTACCCTGTACCCTTGGGGACTGGGGCAGTGGGGGAGGGGTGCCCTGTACCCACAGGTGACTGGGATGAGGAGGGGAAGGGTGCCCTGTAACCATGGGGCCTGGGGGCGGGGGAGGAGTGCCCTGTACCCCAAGAGGCCCGGGATGGGGGTGTGTGTGTCCTGTACCCATGGAGGCTGGGGGAGGATGCCCAATACCCACGGGGCTACTCGCCAAGGAGCAGTTGAGGAGCCCTGCCATTCCATGCCCATCTCACTCCTCCCTGTGAGCGGGTCTGTGCTGAAGAGCCGGGGTCAGCAGGGGAGCAGAAGGCTGCAACCCATGAGTACTGGCCCCGCTGCCACACACAGGGCCCTGGCCCTGCAGCATGGCCCTGCCTGGTCCTCACAGCCCCCCGGTCACTTTGTTGTGCCCGCGATGCTATACGTGAAGATGGTTGTGATGGTTGGGCAGAGGGTTATCTAAAGACTGTGCCAATGCTGGTTTGAAAGGGAGGAGCCCTCGAGGCCAGAATGAAAGGGGGAGAAGAGAGGGAACATGCAGGAAGAGATGGAAGGACAGAAAAATTAAATCAGGATAAAAGGCAGAGAGAAAAAGCAGCCAAGCGAACCCCAAGTCTTTATGTTTCCTATGAAGTACATTAGTGCTGGTAAATCAATAACACTGTATTAAGATAAAGTGAAAGCCTGAAATAGGGACTTGTCATACCGTCTTCATATTTGCTGTATTCCAGAGGTGTTTATTATCGGATTTGTTTTACTGTGAGGCTGTGTGTTTACGTAGAGGGGATACTGTGGACAGCTTTGCAATCGCTCATGGATTGATCATGGGGAAGGCCAACAGATTCACAAATACATTGGTTGAGTGAAATCAATATTCTCTTCAGTGCTGTGTGAACTATACCTCCCTTGGGCTGTGCCGAGCTGCAGAAAGCCCTGGAAATTGCACTGACTATTGTCAACAAAAGAGTGACCAAATAAAAGACAGCTTTCACCAGATGACTTGTCCTGCTCGGACGTACGGACCCAATGGTACCAGGGAAGTTAGTTTAACTACCGGAGAGGACCCAGCGGCCTTCGTGGGCAGCAGACATCCTGCCCTGGGGTGTGTCTGGGTCATTGTGGTGTGTGCGACGGCCACGTAGGGGTTTGCTGAGAGGCGACAGTTCTCTAGAGACACCATAGCCACTGGGTTCCTACTCTATGTGTGTCCAGCTTCTCAGCGGTTTTTGGCCCTTTGAGGCAGTGGTCGGTGCGTCTCCTGCACAGATTAGCTGCTAGCGCCCCAGTGTTCTTGGAATGCCCATTAGTTCCCTGGTGGCCGCGGCTCTCAGAGCAGCCCCCGCTGCAACTGGGACTGTTGGGATAGGTTCTGGCTCCCCACCCCCCAGAGCTGGGGACCGGGGTTTCCTTCGATTGGCATCCTGCACCCCGCCTGCCCTGTTCCCGGTAGCTTCCTCACTACCTCCAGTCTGACTTCTTGGTCCTTGGGAAGCTTCCTAGCTTCACGGCTGAGATACGCCTCAAGCCACCGGAGCTGAGGCCTCTGACTGGGAGGGCTGTGATGGCAACTGGGGCCAGCCTGGGGAGCAGCATCAGCTTCCCAGGGACTGTTTGCTTTGGCTGCGTCAGGTCCTGGAGAGTGCAGTGCTGGGCTCTGCTGGCTCCTCCGCGCACACAGTCGGTTCACACAATCCCTGGCTCTTGCCTTCCCAGTTAGACTGAGTAACCGCGGCGATGGCTGATGGCTGGCGACTCCTTTGTGGGATCGTGGGGCAGCGCCCTCTCCTGGCGGCTTCAGCTCACACTCTCTGCATGAATGCAGAATGAGTCAGACCTTCTGGAGCCCCGGCTGAGACTTCCGGAGCTGCAACCCCAACTGCCTTGGCTCGCTTGGTTCACTGTGTGACGGTGAGAGAGGCACTTTAAATATTCAATAGTGTAAACAGACTGTCACATTCCGGGGTGCAAGCCTGACCAGCGAGGGGTTGTGGCACCCCTGCTCTGTAACCCTGGGTGCCTCACGATGCTTTGCTGCTGTAACTCCCAACTTGGGTCCCTCACAACCAGCCTACCAGCCTGCAGGTCTGTATAGCCACAGCCCTGGGCCAACCGCTCTGACCTCAGCAGCCCGTCAGCAACACTCCAGCCGCACTCTGGCTCCCACCAGCCTTGGTTACTACCTGCAGGGTGACCCCAACACACTCCCAGTCCCAAATGTTCCCAAAAACATGCGTTCTGCACTGTGCAGCCCTGTCCTGGGCAGTTCAGCTATTACCGGTCCCTTGCCCCTGTGAAGTGACAATATTCAACAGTCTGCTACTTTAACTGGAGTACCCAAACAGCTCAGTTTAAACACAACACTGGATTAGTTTTGATTAAGAAAATAAAACAAGTTTATTTAACTACAAAGAGAGAGATTTTAAGTGAGTCCAAGTATAAGGCATTAGAGTCAGAAATGGTTACAAGAGAAATAAAGCTAAAACGCTTTCTAGTAACTAAAACTTAACAAGCTAGACTTGGTTCCAGGTAAAATCCTTACCACAGATTCCAGCAACAAGGCTGCCCCAATTCTTAGGTCAGGATCTTCCCCAAAGTCAACAGGCTGGTTTCTTTGTCATCTTAGGTGAGAGAGGGGGAGAGGGAAAGAGAGAGAGATCCTTTGGGGTTTTCTGCCCCTTTCTTTTGTAGTCCAGTGAACCTTTGAAGTGGATTCTTCTGAGTGTTACCCCTCAATGTAAAGTTTATTCAAACTGTAAAGAAGGCAGCATGGAGTCTGGGGCTGAAGGAGACTCCATGTTGTTTCTTCTCCCCTGTGTTTGCTGAAATGCAAATTTTACTTTGTCCCCTGCCATCTCCTCTCTCTGCTGTCTCGAGGACTTTGTTTACTACTTGAATGTAAATTGAGGTAAACGCACAGTTCTTCATTCGGGATACTTCTGCCTGGGCAGGGCTGTGTGGGTATGAACATGCGGTCTAAGAATATTATGCAGGGGGATTTCATGGCTTTACAGGTAATGTTGCTACATACATTTCACCATGATATTATTGACCCACGAGTTATTCATTTTCAGTGATACCTCACAAGGCATATTTTGTGCAAAGATTTTTAGTCTTGTGTAGGGTGTGAACAGAGGGGTTCTTTCAGTCACCACGGGCTATGAGCCATTGGCCTTCCTAGTGCCAGTTTATGTCTTGTATTCTTAGAGCTCATGCTTCATGGTTTCAGCTAGCCACCAGCAGGGGTCAGGAGGGGATTCCCCCTCCCCCAGTGCATTCTGGGTGGGTTTTTCATCTCCTTCCTCTGAAGCATCAAGGATGGACACGGCTGGAGATGGGGCACTGGGCAGGGTGGGACCAGGGCTCTGAGGTGGCGCTGAGCACAGAGGTTGGCTGGCTGGTTCTTGCCCACATGCTCAGGGTCTAGCTGACCACTATATGTGGGCTCGGGCAGGAATTTCTCCCCAGGTTAGACTGGCAGTGGCCTTGTGCGAGTTTCGCCTTCCTCTGCAGCGTGTGGGTCACTTGCTAGGATTATCTGGTTGTATCTCGTGTAACCATTTCCCTGCCATTGCAGGGGCCTCGGGCACTGGTGCATCTCAGGCCCTCCTGCTCTCTGTCTGTAGCATGGAATAGACTAGTCTCCTGTGGGTCTCATTGACTTTGGTGTCATTTCCGTTGCTGAGTTTAGTGTGTGGGTGCTGGGCGGTGCTGGTGGCCCGTGATATACAGGAGACTAGACTGGATTATCTAGTGATCCCTTCTGGCCATCTGACCAGGAAACGGCATTTCAAACATTCCTGGGGCTTTAAAGGGGAGGGGAAGCCTTCCAACCTACATGACCGTTGAGGTGTGGAATTCACAATGGTTGGCCATTGCGGGACAGCTTCTGGAGGACAGTTAGGGTTGATGTAAGTAATGCAGCGTCTACATTCACATGGAGTCCACCTCAGTACATCGACCACGGCTCAACACCGCTGGGAGAGGCGGTGGTACTGTGTGGTAACGGAGCCCTTACATCAGTGGGAGACAAATCCAAGTGTAGACAGAGGCACAACGTGGGCGATGCAAGGTGGCTTACTTTGACCTAACTTTGTAGTGTAGACCTGGCCTGAGTGATTTAGGAGCCTATCTCCCATTTTCAAAAGTAACAGTCACTTAGGAGCCTAAATCCCATTGACTTTTGATAGGTGGGTGTAGCAGGGTGGTCCCCCGCTCCTGCTCGGAGGCATTAAAAGCAGCCCTGGAGGGGGCTGCGGCTGGGTAAAAGGGATTAAGAACAGCTGAGGAAGCTGAGTGAGTAGCTGACCACAGCTGTGGTCAGTTTAATCAGGGCCCAGCTGGCCCTTATAAGAGGGCTGTGGGCCAGAAGAAGGGGACTCTCTCTCTAGCCTTTTGAGAGGGAAGGACCTGGCTGCCTGGGAGCTGAGGAGGGTACCTGAGGTGGAGCAGTGCTGGGGAAGGGCAGAGGGAGCTGGGGAGCTCCAGCCTAACAAAGCCCCAGGCTGCAGGCCGAGTTAAGGACCCATGAAAAGGGTTCTAGGGTTGCAGGAATAGGCAGAGGCAGCTGGTCCAACCCCCCTTGCCGATGATGAGTGGTTTACAGACTGCAGTCTGCCCCAGGGAGCGGGGGCTAGATGATGACTGGCAGTAGCCACTGAGGCAAGGTGGGGATAGAGGGTTGGGGGTTCCCCTGGGAGGGGAGACCCAGAGTGAGGGGGTACTGTGGTGGGCAGAACCCCTGGGCAAAGGGCACTGGGGTCCAGGAGGGACACAGGGGCCAGCGGCGGTGAGACATCAGCCAGCAGAGGGTGCTCTGGAGCTGGATAAGAGCTAATTCCCTGGACAACCAGCAGGAGGCACCGTGCCGGTGAGTCATCGCCCTGCCACACTGGGATTTTCAATGCATCTCAGTGGGACTTGTGCTCCTAAATCACCCTTAGATGTTTTTGAAAACTGTAACCTTGATCCTTATTGACTTACCCCAAATGTAGTCACCCCAAAGCAGCTCTTGTTCTGGGCATTTCTGATAACTGCACCATGACAAATCCCTTGAGAGGACTTATCTCATGCTGTGACGCTACAATCAGAACAGCAGTTTTACAATCCCACTGTGTTATGGTTTTGTGTGACATAAACTCAATGGGATTATCACTCAGGATAAAGCTTCAACAGATTTAAAAAAACTAACCTGAACAACAAAGTAAAAGAAGCAGTGAGAGGCAAAAAGGCATCCTTTAAATCCTATTGAGGAAAATAGAAAGGAGCATAAACTCTGGCAAGTGAAGTGTAAAAATATAATTAGGATTGGAAGGCCACAAAATAATTTGGAGTACAGCTAGCCAAAGGCTCAAAAAGTAATAGCAAAAACTTTTTAAGTACATCAGAAGCAGGAAGCCTGCTAAACAACCAGTGGGGCCACTGGAGAATCGAGATGCTAAAGGAGCACTCAAGGACAATAAGACCATTGCGGAGAAACTAAATGAATTCTTTGCATTGGTCTTCATGGCAGAGGATTTGAGGGAGATTCCCAAACCTGAGCCATTCTTTTTAGGTGACAAATCTGAGGACCAGATTGAGGTGTCATTAGAGGAGGTTTTGGAACAAATTGGTAAATTAAACAGTAATAAGTCACCAGATGGTATTCACCCAAGAGTTCTGAAGGAACTCAAATGTGAAATTGCAGAACTACTAAGGGCTAGTCTACACTACTGTGCTACATCGGCAGAGCTGCGCGTATCTGGTGAAGAGATGCACTATGCCGATGGGAGAGTGCTCACCCATCGGCATAATTATTCACTTCAACAAGAGGCAGAAGTTATGTTGGAGGGAGAGCATCTCCCACCGACATAGCGTGGTACGGACACCGCTTTAATCTGATGTAATTTACATCACTCAGAGGGTGGCTTTTTCACACCCCTGAGCTACGTATATTACATCAACTTAAGCAGTAGTGTAGACAAGCCCTAACTGTGGTATGTAACCGATCATTTAAATCAGCTTCTGTACCAGATGATTGGAAGACAGCTAATGTGATGCCAGTTTTTTTAAAAAGGCTCCAGAGGTGATCCCGGCAATGACAGGCTGGTAAGCCTGACTTCAGCACCAGGCAAATTGGTTGAAACTATTGTAAAGAACAGAATTATCAGACACATAAATGAACACGATTTGTTGGGGGAAGAATCAACATGGTTTTTGTAAAGGGAAATCATGCCTCACCAATCTACTAGAATTCTTTGAGAGGGTCAACAAGCATGTGGACAAAGATGATCCAGTGGCTATAGTATACTTAGATTTTCAGAAAGCCTTTGACAAAGTCCCTCACCAAACACTCTTAAGCCAAGTAAGAAGTCATGGGATAAGAGGGAAGGTCCTCTCATGGATTAGTAACTGGTTAAAAGATAGGAAACAAAGGGTAGGAATAAATGGTCAGTTTTCAGAATGGAGAGAGGTAAATAGTGGTGTTGCCCAAGGTCTGTACTGGGACCAGTCCTATTCAACATGTTCATTAATCATCTGGGAAAAGGGGTAAACAGTGAGGTGGCAACATTTGCAGATGATACGAAACTACTCAAGATCGTTAAATCCAAAGCAGACTGTGAAGAGTTACAAAGGAATCTCACAAAACTGGGTGACTGGGCAACAAAATGGCAGATGAAATTCAAGGTTGATAAATGCAAAGTAATGCACATTGGAAAACGTAATCCAAACTAAACATATAAAATGATGGGATCTGAATTAGCTGTTACCACTAAAGAATGAGATCTTGGAGTCATTGTGGATAGTTCTCTGAAAACATCCACTCAATGTGCAGCGGCAGTCAAAAAAGCGAACAGAATGTTGGGAATCATTAAGAAAGGGATAGGTAATAAGACTGTGTGTTGGGGCAATGCCCCACACCCTGAGAAAAAGGGCTGAACCAGGCCAGAGAGGCTGTGCGGACCAGCAGCCAATCAGAGAAGGCCTGGGGAGAGCCAATCAGGGCAGGAGAAGAGGCAGCCAATCAGGACCGGGCTAGGTCCTATATAAAGGCTGCCTAGCTGGGGAGAGGGCAGTCACTCCCTGGCCAGCAAGGGAGAAGGACCGGCTCCTGATGAAAGGAGCAGCACCTTGGACAGAGCAGTGCTGGACAGGCTTGTAGCAGATAGGAGCTCCAGCCCATTACCTGCCAGGCTGCGGCCCTGCTGAAAAGGGTCGAGAAGGTGCATAGGGCCAAAGGGGAAGTGGCCCAGGGAAATGAGGCAGTCAAGAGGGGAAGGAAGAAAGGAAGAGGGAGACTGCTGCCAGAGGGTCCCTGGGTCAGGACCCAGAGTAGCGGGCGGGCCTGGGTCCCCCCCTTCTCCCCCTTATACTGCACCTGGCCACAGAAGATGGTGGCCAATACAGACTGCAACTTGCCCCTGTGCTAAGGGGCTAGACTGTGGGTTGTGGTTGGCCACTGAGGCAGGTGCGAGTCCCAAAGACTGTTGTTAACTCCCCTCCTCCCCCCCCCCCGGAAGGGGGTGAGTCTGGAGTAGTGGGCACTGTCCTGAAGGGGACGCCGCCGAGCAGAGAGCAACGCGGGTCCCAGAGCAGAACAGAACGGACAGCGGACAAAACACCACGCGCTGAGGGCGCTCCGCAGTGGACTGAGCTAATTCCCGGAGCAACCAGCGGGAGGCGCCAGTGGTGGTGAGTCTTGACCCCGTCACACACAGAAAATATCGTATTGCCCCTATATAAATCCATGGTACACCCACATCTTGAATAGCACGTGCAGATCTGGTTGTCCCATCTCAAAAAATATATATTGGAATTGGAAAAGGTTCAGAGAAGGGCAACAAAAATTATTAGGGGTATGGAACAGCTTCCATACAAGGAGAGATTAATAAGACTGGGACTTTTCAGCTTGGAAAAGAGACAACTAAGGGGGATATGATAGAGGTCTATAAAATCATGAGTAGTGTGGAGAAAGCAAATAAGGAAGTGTTATTTACTCCTTGTCCACAAGAACTAGGGGTCACCCAATGAAATTAATAGGCAGCAGGTTTAAAACAAACAAAAGGAAGTACTTCTTCACACAGCGCACAATCAACCTGTGGAACTCTCTGCCTGAGGATGTTGTGAAGGCCAAAACTATAACAGGGTTCAAAAAAGAACTAGATAAATTCACGGAGGATAGGTCCATCAATGGCTTTTAGCCAGGATGCGCAGGGATGCAAAACCACACTCTGATGTGTCCCTAGTCTCTGTTTGCCAGAAGCTGGGTATGGGCGACAGGGGATGGATCACTTGATGATTCCCTGTTCTGTTCATTCCCTCTGAAGCACCTGGCATTGGCCACTGTCTGAAGACAGGATACTGGGCTAGATGGACCTTTGGTCTGACCCAGTGTGGCTGTTCTTGTGTTCCTAACCCTCACCATCTCAGAGTCCTGAAGCCAGAACTGTAGCATGGGGACACAATAAAAATGCTGGTTTTAAGAGCCTCTGAGCTTGTGATTTGTCTTCCATACATGGTAACGAATCTGAGTACATAAAGAACCTTTTTAATGAGAGTGCTGAGTTTAAAGCCAGGACATCTGAAAAAATTCATTTTTACTCTAAAGTGGAAACAATGTATTGGAAGTGTAAGGAAATGGAATTCATTGGGACAAATGGGAAAACTGTTTTTTTATATCTGAAAACACACCATTGTTCATGAATTTGTCTAGTGTTCATCTAGACGGCAATGAACCTCTGTGATCAATATCAATATAACAAGAGTGGGTAAAATATGCCTCTTTTCAGCTTTGCAAGATTTCTGTGAAATTGGAGTGACTGTGAATGAAATACATTTTCACTTGATATTTTTGAAAAAATTCTGCTGACCAAAAGCGCAGCTTTGAACAGAGAGTTGCTGCTTGTTAATACAACTTTGGGAAAAGTTACAGGAGCTAAAAAAGCCACGATTCAAGCTCAGGATTGTCAGCTTGGTGACCCTGAGTTGTGTGCCTTGGCCTAAGCAGCCTTATGTTTGACAAGCATTATTTAGTCAGCTGATATCCTCACCCTCTTTTTATCAGATGGGCAAACAAACGCCGATAGTTAAGTAACATGCCCAAGGTTGCACAGCAAATCATTGTTAGATCCAGTAGTGGAACCCAGCCCGATGCTAATCCACTAGATTGCAGTGCCTTATAGACAATTCACTGTCCTGCGCTGAGGCTGTTTTCCCCCTGTGAAATGGGAAATTATATTTCTCCCTCCATGTAGCTGCAAATATCTTAAATCCTGCAGGTTTCTGGATTTCATTTACACCGCAGGTCAGAGAGGTTAGGGGACCCAATCAAGCAGAACGCTTAAACACACGAATGGCCCCACTGAGATCCATGGGACTGCGCCTGTGCTTAAACATAAGCATGTGCTTAGCTTGGTGGGGGTGGAAGTGCCGTGCCTGAAAGGCCATGCAGCCAAAGGCAGCAGGAATAGACCTGGCTGTGAGACGACTTGGAGCTGATGCTGGTGTGATGCTCGGTGACCTTTGGCAAGTCACGTCGTATTTCTAAGCCTTAGTTCCGCCCCTGCAAAATAGGGGCCCTGGTATTTACCCACACGGGAGAAAGGGGGAGTCGAAAAGCTCTCTGCGGGGGTGATAATGTAACACAATGGCAGAGACAGTAGCACTACAACGTAGAGCATGGTTTAAAGGGGGACAGAGGAGCCGAGGTTGCCAAGAGGAGGGGACCCTGGTGCTTGGACCGTGGCCCCGCCTCCTGACTCCACCTGCGTTCTGCCCCGAGGCCCCGCCCCCGCTTGGCCTCTTCCTCCCAAGGCCCCACCCACAGCTCGCTCCTCTCCGCTCCCTCCCCCTGTGTGAGTGGCAGGCAGGGCCTTGGGAGGAAGAGGCTGGGTGGGGGCGGGGCCTCTGGGTGGAGCACAGGTGAAGTGGGGGCGGGGCCTCGGGAGGAAGAGGCTGAGTGGGGGCGGGACCTCATGGCGGAGCACAGGTGGAGTGGGGGCGGGGCCATGCTCCGGGCGCTGGGGCCCACAAAAGGTTAATCTGGTCCTGGTTACAATCTGGGTGGGCAGCCTCTTTGGAGAAGGAGCGTGCGATCCCCTCAGGCCTGTAGTTTCTATCCCAGCACACGCCCCAGGCCTCAGTCGCTTGATAAGGCAGGAGAATTTTAAAATGAGTGTCAAGGGCTCCCACGGGTGGCATGCAGTACAGTGGGGAGTGCCGTTGCCCTCTGCCGAGCAGAGCAGATTTTCAGGGTCCCGCTGGTCACTTTCCCGTTGGGAGCGGAGATCGGGGATGCGGGGTCAGGTATTTGCTCTGTGTGATTTGTTTATTTACATGTACACGAGTTCTGCTTTTCTGGAGCAGGGACGGCAACGAAGGACAGGGACATGCAGGCAAAACCCCTCGGGTTGAAACCTCCTGCCCGGCTCCTCTGCCCTGTCCCTGCAACCAGCTGTCCTGCCTCTGCCGCTCCCCAGGGACTCAGCCAAACCCAGCAGCTCCTTGGCAGTAGCTTAGCACGCACTGCGTGCTCCAGCCCCACCAGCTCACATGGTGCATGAGGGCACCACCTTCCCTTTGTGTCGCTGCTCTGCAGCGCTAAGGAGCCTCCCTAAGGCCTCCCACCATAGCTAGGACTGTGGGTTACACCCACCCAGTCTCCTGAATGGATATCGGGGTCTCATCACATCACACACCAATCAATACAGTGAATGCAGCTAGCTGCTTGCTTCTCCCCTGTACCCCATCTCTCGGAGCAGACCTGGGCACATCTTACCCACCAGTAAAAGGGGGCTGTCTAACTGCACCCCAGGATATTTATCAGATGCCACGCGGAAGGGCTGGAGCATAAAACGCTAAGCCAGACAATAGCTCTGTTTATTCTCCAGCATTTCGCATCACGGCCGGCTCTGCAGACATTGCATCGAAGGCTCAGAAGTCAGTTCCTGATAAGGGAAGTACCGAAGAGAAGAAAAACAACGGCACGCTGCCTGTGGGCCTGATCCAAAGCCCTTTGAAATCAATGCAAAGGGCCTTGACTGCCACCGGCTCAGGCCCTTTCCGCTGGAAAGGTCTTGGCGGGCAGTCTGACAGCGGGGGAAGATGCTGTCCAGGCACAGAGCTGTCTGACGGCCCGGCTGCATTCCTTCCCACACTGGTGCTGCTGTCCTGGTCAATCCGCTGCTGTGCTCAGTGGGGATTTTGATTCAATACAAGCAAAGGTTTCATAGCATGAAGTGTCCCGCGTGCAGGTGAGGGAGGGTGGGGCTGCAGCTGGGACAGACAGGTGGGCAGAGTTGGCAAAAAGAGAAACTCTTCAGGCAGCCCCCAAGGAGGGAGGGTACAACCAGCTCAGGCTTTGTGCATCCCTGTGACCTGCACTATGCACCCGTGGGGGGAACAAAGCGCCCTGCACTGCCCTAAACTCAGGGGATGGTGCAGGGCAGCGGGAGACCTGTCTCTCCCCGCGGGATGGGGGTAGGCAGGGGCAGGGAATGGGTGAAGCCGTGACTCCACTCTCCTCAATGCACTGAGCCGGTGGGGAGGGGGACGTAATGGATGCTGGGTCTAAGGGCTGGCCACACCTGGAGCCAAAAGGGAGCCACAGATCATACCGTGACTCTGAGTAACAATCCACTCCCCGCTCTGCTCCTGGGGTAGCACTACTCTTTGCATCCCTCCCGGGCTCCCCTTGCTCCATTGCACCACACCTAAGTTACCCATCCTCGCTTTCGAGGCCCTTCCCAGGCTCTCCCGCCCCGACCTGTCCTCACTCATTCAGTGCTGAAATGTTCACTCCTGCCTCCATCGCCCACTGGTCACGTTTTCCAACAAACCTCTTCCTGCTTTCTGCCCCGCACACATGGCAGGAGCTCCCTGTGGCCACCTCCAAAGCCTCCTCCGCCAAACCCCTCTGTAAACTCTCCTTGGCCGGGATGCCTTTAAGACACTCAGAGTGGTTTGGGTCCTGCTGTGCTGAGCCACTCCCCATCCTCCCGAGCAGCGGCAGTATTTTCTCATTGCTTCCCTGTACTCCCCTGCTGGCCTGTCTGTATCCATCTCTTGTCTTAGACTGTCAGCTCTCTGGGGCAGGGACTGTCCCTTTGTTCTGTCTGTACAGCGCCTAGCACAGTGGGGCCCTGCTCCAGGACTAGGG
Organism: Platysternon megacephalum; assembly: GCA_003942145.1. NCBI lineage: Eukaryota > Metazoa > Chordata > Testudines > Platysternidae > Platysternon > Platysternon megacephalum. The sequence goes on from QXTE01000072.1 coordinate 5,540,564, forward strand.
CTCCTAGACACTACTGCAATACTAACAATAACCCCGCGCACTCTGGCTCTCTGGCAGCAGGTCTGCAGCCAGCAGGGATAGCGGTGACTATTACAAAGTCACCATTTACTCAGCTGGAATCAGGTTATCCCCAGTGACTGCCTGTTCCACGCCTAGCCCTATTGGTACTTTGAACACCGGCGTGCAGCCACTGTTGGTTAAATGTACCTTGGGAATGGCAGCCGCTCTCCCAGGGTTTGACTTCTAGCAAGAGAGAGAGAGGTGGGCATAGGCGGCGAGTTATATCGGCCCGTGGTGCCCGTGCTCCACCAATATTTAGGAACGTGGGCCCGGTTCCACCAATGTTTGGGCTTATATTTTCAGAGCCGCCTTGTCCATAGGCAACCGCCCTGGTCCCTGCGCTTTGGGGGGCCCCGTGCTTCAGGGGGACGTGAGGTCCAGGGAGGCCTGAGGGGTTAGCGGGGGGCCTGGAGCGGGCAGCAGCAAGCGACCCAGCCCGCCCCTGCTCCATCCCCTTCCCGCGCCTAATCCACTCCTTCCTCCAAGCCCCCGCCCCACCTCTTTCTGGCTTCCATCCCCTCCCCTGAGCGATGCTGGGAGCCAGCGGGGCGGGCTGGGGCCGAGTCGCTTGCTGCTGCCGGCGCCAGACTCCCCACTAACCCCCCAGGCTACCCTGGACACCGCGCCCCCCTGAAGCACAGGGCCCCCCAAAGCGCAAGGCCCGGGGTGGTTGCCTGGGTCCGTCCTATGGACAGGATGGCTCTGCTTGGACCCATTCTCGGCACCCCCAAAAATTATACAAACCTGGCACCCATGGAGGTGGAGTGAATGCTCTGAGAAGAGCGGACTAAGCACTGATGGCAGGGTCCAGGCAGGGCCCTGTGGGGCGAAGGAGGAGAGCAGGACAGTGCCAGCCGGACAAAGCAGCAGGAGAACTGTTCCATTCAAATGCATGCGTCCAAATGCCGGGATCTTTAATGAAGGATTGAGGGGACTAGGAGGAGAGATGGGGAATGGGACCCCCAGGCTATCCAAGAGGGCCCTGTCTCCTCTCTGGGTGGCGATGCTAAGTGCTTCGCAGAGGAGCTAGTCACTTTTAATTTTGCATTTTTTTGAAGCATGTGTAACTACAGATGGGCTGAACAGTTGCTAATATGAACCCTGGCACTACCTGTGCACCGGCCCGTGCATAAGGGCAGGCACAAGTCACAACAGCTTGTGCCACCAGCTTTGGAGTCTTCATTTCAGTCTGCTCTGCTCGTGCGCCAAGCAAACTGCCGAAGTTGTCGGAGGCACAAGCACTAGGCCGGGCACAGGGTTATAGATTCATAGATTCTAGGACTGGAAGGGACCTCGAGAGGTCATCGAGTCCAGTCCCCTGCCCTCATGGCAGGACCAAATACTGTCTAGACCATCCCTGATAGACATTTATCTAACCTACTCTTAAATATCTCCAGAGATGGAGATTCCACAACCTCCCTAGGCAATTTATTCCAGTGTTTAACCACCCTGACAGTTAGGAACTTTTTCCTAATGTCCAACCTAAACCTCCCTTGCTGCAGTTTAAGCCCATTGCTTCTTGTTCTATCCTTAGAGGTTAAGGTGAACAAGTTTTCTCCCTCCTCCTTATGACACCCTTTTAGATACCTGAAAACTGCTATCATGTCCCCTCTCAGTCTTCTCTTTTCCAAACTAAACAAACCCAGTTCTTTCAGCCTTCCTTCATAGGTCATGTTCTCAAGACCTTTAATCATTCTTGTTGCTCTTCTCTGGACCCTCCCCAATTTCATGCTCCGACCTAGTCACATTAAGCCCGCCAGAGAGCAGTTCCATCACTTTCTGCACCAAGACTGCAACCCAGAAAGTTGGCTTGGATGCATCCTACCAGCTGCACCCAAATTAAGTGGGGCTTTCTGTGTCCTCTGCCCTATGGCAGGAGTCCCCAAAGTACTGGTATGTCAGGGGTCCTGAGGGTGACGGAAGGCATCCCATTATAATGAGAGCACTTTCCAGCTCTGTCCCCAGCACCCTGTTGTATTGTTTGCTTTCTTTAAGCGGGGAAGAAATGCAGTTCCAGTATGAGCTGCTTCCCTTTTAAAATTAGGCTAGCCACTCTGAGCTCAAACCCATGCTCGCGGCCCCTGGGTCGAACACATTTATCTGTGAACAGAATTCAAGCCCCGCTGCCACGGGCTTGGAGAACGGTGATAGAAAGCCATGCTATTAGATCACTTAAAGGGGGGGCCTCAGGAGAAAAAAAAATCTATCAGCGTGGACGGGTGGCGGGGGAGCGGGGGGACGGACGGGACATTGCCTGTTTAAATATGGTGGTAGCTCGTGATGAGTGCGCACACAATTTTATCTCTAGGTCAGTGCCTGCAGCCCACTCCAAATCAATTTGGCTGGCAATCTTGCGGCTCTTTGGGTGCCTAGGTGAAATGAATGACTAGTCTCGGTCCAGTTCCTAGTGGACACGTATGCACGTGGCAAACACACCCTTGTTGGCACTCCCAGCCAAAAGGACAAGGGCTGAATGGGCAATGGAGGTTGAGCTACCCTCTTGCACGTAGTTCTGATTCCAATATGGAAAGAGTTGCAAATGCTCGCCTAGCCTCTGCTGCGCTAGCTACTGCTGTCCTGGGTATGCTCGCAGTCCTTACCTTCTTGATGTCCTCAAAGTCTAAGCGCTGCAATTTTCACGATCATCTTAGATCATGGTAAAAAATCCAACACCAAGATCCCGAACCTGCAAAAATGTATGCACATGAGTAACGTTATGCACAGGAGCATATATGTACATGTGTGTACAGTTTGTCATGTGTGCAAGTCTGTGGGATCAGGGATCTGGTTCGTAACAAGACTGGTACTTTTTCTGCTTGCACAGAAGCCTGATGGGAATCTGGGGTATTGCCCTGACAAAACTTTAGGTTTGTTCAAAACCATAAAAGGTATCCTCACTGTTACATACAAGAACACATTTCAATGGGTCTCCTATTTACCAGATTTGTATAGTTTCACTGTAGAATGAGATGTTTATTTGCAGTATATTATTCAGACTCCAGGTGCCTCTCTAAGCTGTAGAGTTCAAGGCAGGGCAAGGTCCTGGTAAACAAGAAAGACCAAGCTTGACCTTGAGTTATGTGGAAGGCTGTTTGGGCATTGTGTGTAGCTGTTGTCTTTAATACAAACTACCTTACATTTGTTGGGGGGAAAAAAATGACACCGTCTTTTGGGGGAAGCAACAAAACATAACTCATATTATTTAGTCTAGTTTTCAGGAAGTCATGACTGCATGTACATCTTAGTATCAGCTAGGTAAATCCTTTGGGTGAACGTTAGCTCCCTCTGGGGGAAATGGTAAGGGTTTTTCCTCCAAGCATCTTTTACGTTCAGAAGTTCTCTGGTGGCTGAAATGATTCCCCAGCTCCTCAACTGGTGTTATTTAGTGTCGCTTCATTGGCTTCAGCCGGGGAGCTGGCCTAATTCCTCTACATTTCATTATTGGCTGAGCAAAGACTATATCCTAGTGCAGGAGCTGTCCTGCACCAACAGCTGCATTGGCAACTTTCCAGGCGCTGGAGGTCCACACCGCATTTGCACATTAATTTACAATGTAAATGAATATGCAGATTCAGTATATACACAACATTCTCCTTGCAGCTCCCCTGTTTCTGCTCAGGAAATGCAGGGCAACGATCGGAGTATGAATAGACAAATGGAAGGCGCTAACCTTAAAGCTGTGCGCATCTCATCTTGCGCTTTCCGTCTCTTCAGAACCTCTTTCTTTTGTTCCCTCTTCCACTTTCACTCTTCCGTTGTGTTTCCATTCCCGATTATTGTCTTCTTCCTTCTACATTATTTTCTCCCACTTTTCATTGTATCCCTCCACCCCACCCGCCCCCATTTCTCTCTCTCCAGCCTCAGCTCTTTTGCCCTTATCTCACTTCTCTGGATACCCCTCTATGTTTCCCTCTAGCACCTAATCTCTCCTTCCTTCCTTTCATATCCTGGGCTCCCCCATGTCCTCTCCTGCCCCCCTTGGCCCTTTGTCTCTCCCCTTCCTAGGTCCCCTTATCTACATTTGTCTCTGACTCCCATTTTTCATCTGGTTGGTGCTGGAAGCAGGATAGAGTTTCCAAGGAGAGGAATTGTGGGTTATATTCCCCTTGCTAAGCTAAGACAGAGCAGGCGCTGGCAGAATCGAAGTGGAGCAGAAGGACGTAAAAGAGAACCTAACATGAGATGAGAAGGAATTAAAACAGGGTCTGGAGGCTTCTCAGAAAAAACGGAGAGATGGTTGCAATCAAACCTAATCAGCTGGAAATAGAAACTCAGTTGTAGCCCAGCTACAAAATACCCAGGCTGGGCTGGCAAAGCAGATTGACGAGGTGACCAGCACTTGACTAAAATGGACTAAAAAGTTTCAAGTGCTAGAAAATAACCAGAAAGTTCTGGCAAACCTGGAACTTGCTAACAGAGATGAGCTGCATCATCCCCGGGAAATTGCCTGCAGAAGAAACTAACATCTCTGTAAACTTCAGAGTCAACATATGCTAGGAATCAGCAGAGTTCAGAAAGATCAGGAGAGGCTGGATCTTTCCCTGTTCTGCTGAGAACTTGTAAAACGGCGTTTTATCTCATCTGTCAGGGGTGTAAACAAATGTAGACAGCCTTTAACTCAGGGTGGGTATTAGCCAGACTGCTGCAGAGAGCACATGAATCACAGCGCTGCTGCATTATAGCCTTGTATGGCTATAGAATGGCTCAAACACACTTGCTACACTAGTGGGATCAGGGACAGTGAGGAATCATAGAAATGTGAATCTTGAATAACCCCTTAGTCGCTAAAGAACCGTATCCGTCGCACGGGAGTTTGTGGTGAGTTTTCACTGAGGTCTTTTATAGCCTATTCAGGGGGTATCAGATCCAGGTGAACTGAAACGTTGTCTGAATGTCGCAGTAGCAGGTGGGAGATGGGTAAAGCCCAGGGCTGCCTGCGCGTGCTGTGTATGGTTCCTGCTGTGTGCTCCAGGCGTGCCTTTCCCAGGGACCAGCACCCAATGCTGCAGCAGGACTGGGGAAAAAAGAATAAGGTCAAGATTAAAAGAGTGAGGGCCTGAAGTCAGGCTCCTAAATTCCTAATTAGGCACCTGAATAATAAGCCTGATTTTCAAAAGTGCAGAGCACCCAGCAGCTCCCACTGACTTTCATTAACCTGTGAATCTATCCGGGCCGGTATTAGACTCATTGGGGCCCAGGGCAGAAAATAAGGAGTGGGCCCCCACCCCACCGCCGATGGCTGAAGCCCCTGGGGCGGAAGCCCGAGCACCTGCCATTGCTGCTTTCCCCCTGAATGTTCCTCTGCGCCCCCCTAACGAGGCACCCCCACAGTTTGAACATATCTGCTTTAGTGTGATTTATTTCCCTTATAGAGGTTAAATTACTGTCATACTCGCATTACATTTACCCAGTGACTCTGTAGCTATGATGTAACTTAGCTTTACGGGGCCCCCGGGGCCCCAGGCAATTGCCCTGCTTGACACCCCCTAATACCAACCCGGGAATCTATTCTATAGGGCTGGGGGTTTCAAAGGAAGCTAGGAGTGTTCATTAGAAAGTTAATCGGATCTGTGCACTCAGCCCCTGTAAAAGTGCCAGTGTAGCTGCCTAAACACGGATCGAGGCGCCAGGTCTGAGACGCTTGGCCTAACGTTCCATCTCCGATTTCCCACATTGTTTTTATTGAATAATTTCAGAGATTCCCATCACCCCGTGCGACTGCTTCCACTCTGAACAGGCTGGGAGTACTGCATGGCTCAGGGGTAGCCCAGAGCTCTCTCTGTGGAGGAAGACTCATGCTAGGCTGAGGAGATGTGGTCCCTGCCTCTCAAACCTAACTACAGACAAGAGGCAGCCAGTGGAGTGGAGGTAATGAACAGTAGGAGGGGATAGTGTGCCATGGTTGTTGTTTTTTTAATAGTAATTTTTAAAAAATTCCCTCTTGAACCATATTTGCCTCCTTCTCCCCACTATCATCTCCGTGCTGGCTGCGGCTGTGGCAATGTTTGTACCGGGTGGGTTCAGCTGTTGGGTGGGCTGAGTCGATTCTACAGCATGGTGCCCAGCCGTGAAAGCACAACAGTAGTGAAAGCACTGTTATCTGTGACCGTGCGGCCTACTCTGGTGTTCAGGAAAGCACAGTAACACTCGCCTGTCTAGTCGCTTGCCAGCGTGATTAAATAGCATCACTCCTTGCTGCAAAGCCATTTTAAACAGATTCACAGCGCCTCCAAGATATAAAAAGACTCTGCAGTAACCATATGTGAATGTGAGAATGAGTCCGGCTTTGTTAAATAGGAAGTTAGGGACGTTATGGGAGCCCTGAAATGTGTACAATGGAAGGATAAAGCTCGGCTGATTACCCGGCTCCCATCGACACACATAACAGACAACACCTGCTTTAAAGAAAAGCCATAATTAGGTAGTTGATGAATGAGACTCCATGTATTTTTAAAATAAAAACTAGAACGCAGCTAGAGTCACAAGGATTTCTTTCTTTCTGCCCGTGTGTCTCTCCCACACCACACACCCCTCTCAGATATGGTAAACTCCACAAATCATTACAGAAAAAGCAATCAACAGACAGACAGAAGTGCAGGCAAACTGATTTCCCAAATGATTTGCCTCCCAACCAGCCAGTCTGATGTGTGTGGACACAGTTTAGATGACCACCCACCCAACAGGTCTTCGCTAGGGCCTGGCTGAAAATTTTCCATCACAACTTTTGATAGAAAATTGGATTTTTGATTACATTATTTTTTTCAGGAAGTGTCTGCTTTCTGTGGAAAATATTGATTTTTTGGGGGGGGAGGGGGAGGTCAAAAACCCCAACATCTGAAAACTGATCCCCTCTCCCTCGGTTTTTAGCTGAAAATTGAAAAAAAATAAAATAAAATTGGAAACGCCACCTCTGTGCCTCATGCCCCCAGTTCTCCTCTATGAGCCAGACTTCCCAGCTGGACTATATATCCCATGATGCATTGTGACTATGGGACGCTCATGATGCACCACAGCTGCTCACAGCAGAGTGTCATCAGAGATGTGGTCCAGCCAGGGAACCCAGCCCATAGAGAATGAGGGAATGATGCACCTGAATTACAGTACCCCTGAGGCCCTGCTGCAGTGTTTCCAAATCAATTTTTTCAGTTTTCAGCTGAAAGATTTTGGCTGAAAATTTTAGGTTTTAATTTTTCGCCAAAAAGTCAAAAATTCCATTGGAAAAACCAGCCAACCAACCAACAAATGTACCCATGGGCAGAGGTTTCTGTGCCTGTTCCCCATTTAAGTCCTAAGTAGCGCCTAGGTAGGATGCACACTCAAAGCCAATGAAAGTCAGGAAAGATAACTGTTAATCTTTTTCAGCAACCTTAACTAGGCCATGTTCCAGTATTTCATATTCTAGCCTGTTTGCTGAAGATGTAGCATATTGTATTCCTGCTTCTGTGTTGGAATGTTTTCCATAAAATATTCAGAATGTGCAATGTGATGAAGTTAACTTTGCTGCAGGGACTTAACTTCGGATTTTCCTGGCTTTTTCTGAGATTTTGGGCCTAAAGTTACCCAGGGCAGTCAAACTCTGGTGTCTCAATTAGAGCTCTGATAGAGTAGAACTGTGCAAATAACTGATTTTNGCAGTGCTGTTTAATGGATGCTCGGATCTTGTAGTGCGTTGGGCTGTTTCTCAGAGGAGGTTTTTAAAGTCGTATGCAGAGTAATGTGCAGATACCGATAATTGCTGACCTGGTCTATGCCTTTTTAAATATATGCTACCCCAGGGCATGGATTTGAAATGAGAAAATCCTAGCAGTGAAAATCAGTCTGTACGCTTTGGGGAATGGACAGGAAAGTGTACAACCCAGCATTGGAAGGTGGAAAAACCTACATTGGGCTTCATGTGAGAGAGCCAAATAGTCTCAGTTTCTATTTTAGGGCTGGTGTCTGTGTCAGAGAGAAAGAGAGAGGTAGTATATGTGGGGATATAAAGGTTTTTATCAGCATGAGTTTAGGGTGGTTACACTACTCACAAGTGACAAAGACACAACGGGGCAGGTGATGGCAACCTTCTCACAGTCTGCCCTGGTATGTGTTAAGGCACAAACATTGTCATCAAGTCAGCATCCGAACATTGCTCAGTGCAGTCCTGGATTGAACAGCAATGGATATTGTTACCCTGCAAAGGATGACTCCCTCCAGAACCCTTTAAGAGAACAGTCAGCCCAGCTCCGTGGATTTGCCAGTGGAACACTGAAGGAATGTCCCGACCGAAAAGCCACAACCTAGCTCACAATATGCAAGACAACATGATTGACGTCATCACCCTACAAGAAGCCCATTTTAAAGATGGCTCCCAAGAATCACGCTGCTGTATTGCCAGCTAAAATCTCATTGCCTCCCTCCATCACTCAAAACACAGCCTTGCCATGTACATCAAGCAGGTCATCAAGGATTATAACATGGTAGACGACAGGAGCAACTCCAGAACCTTTGCCTTCTCAATAAGAATGGGCAAGATAACGGTGGCTAACGTGTATAAACACCGAATACAGACTGGCCGCCTCTCACATTACCCACAGCCTATATGGCCGTGATTTCAATAGCCACCCCAGATGTGGGGCTATTATAGTAACGACACTGTGGGCGAGGCACTTGTGAAATGGTCATTAAAGACCTTCTTATCGATGAGAAAGACAGAAGCACTTTTCATTCTGCCTGCTGGATCAGAGACTACAGCCCAGATTGGTGTTTCCTCACTACAGACCATTTGGGATCCCTCAGAATGCCTCCAGGACTATTCTTATCAACTTTCTACACAGTCAACATCGAATGGTGATCATCCATATTGGCATGGCCCAAATCACTATGGAATTTTCAAAAGGCAAACTGGTCAGGATTCGCTGTGACTGTTGAGGACACCATCAATGTGATGCCACTGAAGCCGGAAAACCTCAACCATTTCACCCTAGAGCCAAGGGATGGGAATGGCTGGCAGCATTATTCTCCAAAATCCATTCCCCAGGGCTCGTCCCAAGGACCTGGTATGAGGCTATGGTTATTGGCACTGCCAAGCCTGGAAAGCCAACAAGTAATCCTCCATTGTACCCACCTATATCAATCGTCTTCACATTGTACACGCTCCTGGAGAAAATATTCCTGGCAAGGATTACGCTGCTTGTGAGATCAATGTAGTTGAATGAACATGTGGGTTTTTGACCAGGCTGCAGCTGCACTGACCAAGCATTAGCCTTGACAACACACACTGAGGTGGGATTCCAGCAAAAACTCAAGCCTGGGGCAGCTTTCTTAGATTTCTCTGCTGCCTCCGACACCCTACGTGGGAAGGCCTTCTCCTGAAAGCCAGCAAAATTATCCCATGGAACGCAATGATAAAATTCTTCCGAGAAGTTCTGTCCAACTGTAAGGTCGTGTGTTTTCCTTGCTGGCCGGAGCAGCAGGCCACGCACTCTCACGGATGGCCTACCACAGGGATCAATCATAGGACCAGCGGTGACCTTCCCTGAATATCATCACAGAAATTTCCCTATGCTGATGACATTGCTCTGACTACTCAGGCATGGTATTTACCTACCACAGAACAAATTCTAACTAAGCTCCTTAAAATCATGGAAGAATATTTCTTATATTGACCACTAAAGCCAAAGCCTAATAAGACTGTTGTGTCAGCATTTCAGCTGACCAATTGAAAGGCTAAGGTCGAACTGCATGTGGATTTCTGTGGCCAGAAGATAAGACACAATGCCACCCCGAAATATCTTTGTGTAACATTAGACCCAAGCATCACATACCACCAGTACCTGAAAATTATTCACCGCAAAAAAAAGATGCATGTACGTCTCATTCAGAAACTGGCGGGAACAAACTGGGAAACTGAGGCAAAAACTCTACGGACCTCTTCACTGGCCCTTGTCTACTCTACTGCAGAATGCTGCTCACCTGTCTGAACACGTAGCTCAACATATCACTTGTCGATTCTCACCTTAACGCTGTCATGTGGGTTATTACGGCACAGTAAAATCAATGTCAGAACCATGGCTTCCTGTACTTGTGCATATCCACCCAACCAAAATTGGCCATGAGTTGAGAATTCTTCGGGAGTTCCACCATAGTCGAGGGAACAAGGATCTTCCAATACATGAAGACCTACATAATATACCAAGTTTCTGACTCAAATCCAGAAAACCTTTTTGGCCTGCAGCACAAAAGAGCTCGAAGACTAAGTGCTTCCCCGCAAAGATTAATGGCGAGCAAGTTGGAAGGATGTCAACATCCAGAATAAACACCTCATTAAGGACCCAGCTAAAGAACACAATGGATTTTCACTTCACAGAAAATATGGTGTGATTTGAATTACTTCCCAACATCACATGGCAGATGTGCCTAACCTCTCCATAGCTGGGGACTGAGACGCAAACCTATTTGTGACTGTGGAAACGGACTTTGAAATATGGAACCCTTAATCAATGTCCCCAAATAGTCATATTCCAGTGATATCTCTGCCATCCACTCCACATCACCTGAAGCAANTGGGAGTTCCACCATATTCGAGGGGAACAAGGATCTTCCAATACATGAAGACCTACATAATATACCAAGTTTCTGACTCAAATCCAGAAAACCTTTTTGGCCTGCAGCACAAAAGAGCTTGAAGACTAAGTGCTTCCCCGCAAAGATTAATGGCGAGCAAGTTGGAAGGATGTCAACATCCAGAATAAACACCTCATTAAGAACCCAGCTAAAGAACACAATGGATTTTCACTTCACAGAAAATATGGTGTGATTTGAATTACTTCCCAACATCACATGGCAGATGTGCCTAACCTCTCCATAGCTGGGGACTGAGACGCAAACCTATTTGTGACTGTGGAAACGGACTTTGAAATATGGAACCCTTAATCAATGTCCCCAAATAGTCATATTCCAGTGATATCTCTGCCATCCACTCCACATCACCTGAAGCAATTAATTGTATTGCCAACCTAGACTTGGAAATCTACCATTGCTGTTTTTAAGATGTATGAAAAGAAGAAGACATAGCCTCCACCACAGACATTTTTGCAATAAAACGTTGCTGTATGAATATATAGCAGCTAGCTCCGCATAGCCCCAAACCTGACTGACATTCAGTGTAATCGAGCTGTTGTCTTGAAGCGTGTTGTACCTGGATCTGTCACCCAATCCATGTATAATAAACTTTTGATTGACAGCTTAATAATGATAAAATTATACCACCCATATATTACTCCTATCACATCCAAAATTATCTTCATATTCATGTTTAGACATATTAGCACTTTTGATTAGCATAGATCTGCTCTCAGAGGGGAAGCTATGTAAGGTCTCTCTCTCTGCCCCCTACACTCACACATAGATATAGATTTGGGTACCAAAAAAACCTCATCAGTGCGATAGCAAGTAAGTGATGGGTCATGCTACTTGGAGCCTGTCTACATGGAGACTTAATGCACAGCAAGCCAGGGTGTAAAGCACACTAGCCTGCTACTATGCACTAAAAGTTCCATAATGCACTTTGACTCATTACTGTTTGAAACTTGTAACTTGTCACCAATGCAAATGAACGGCAGCTGGGATGAAATGGATTGTGCATGACAGTCAAGGACTCAAGGAACACATCTATTGTTTTGTACAGGAAACTCTGTAGATAATATAAGACAACTGAGAGTACTTTGACAGCATCCTTCATAAAGAGTATCGCAAACCCTAAACCTTTTTGAAAGAGCTAGTCACGAATTTAAGAAAAAATGAAATGTTTATTCTGAGATGTAGGGATAGAAGGAAAAGGAAGAAGAGGAATTTCAGGCAACGGTGTAGCACTTGTGGAATATTGGACTGTCCGACTGAATGAGTAATGCATTGTTATGAAAATCACAATACATTGTGTGTGTGTGGTATTTGTTTCTATGTGAACTGTAATTAATATGCTTCAACACAAGTCACTAATTCTTAAGTCAAATTGATCTGCACATGAAATATATTGGATTATGTGTCAGACACATTGATTAGTGAACTGTACTGAGTCATTTATTTTATTCTGAAAATCATTTTATTTAAAGTAATAATGCTACCACTTATAAGTAATAAAGGCAATAAGTAAGCAGGGTAATAGCTGTACATCTAAGTACCACAAATGAATAGATGAAACATTGTCCGACAGGGAAGGAAACGAGAGAGACATATAAAAACTCTCAATATATTGAGCTATTACTGTTGCATATTACGGTTGCCATCAGAAAGCAAGACTGTCACACCAGAAGAAACGCCAGAGTCTCCATGCTTTGTGTCATTGCCAAATGAAATCACACCACACTGGCTTGTTTAGATAGTAACATTGATTTGCAAGCTGGGGAGACATTAGCTTGTGAAGACTGTATCTCTAGAATATTCCGTTGCAGGACGACGGCATGTCTCAAGTAAGGGTTCATCCATGCATAGAGTTTAAGGCCAGAAGGGACCATCAGATCATGTAGTCTGACCTCCTGTATATTAGAGGCCATGAAATGTCACCCCTGCCATGAGCCCAATGACTTGCATTGGCTAAAACAGATCTTCCAGAAAGGCATCCAGTCTTGGATTGGGGTAATGACATCTATAATCTTTCACCTCTATGTCAGCTGTTCAAATCCAGCACAGGTTGGTAGGGACCAAAACATGTTACCATCTGGTGACTGTTTGGTGTCCTGGGTTAAATGAGTCCAGTAGGCATGCTTCACTTCCCAGTGAAAAGAGGTCCGCACCACAGAAACCATCCCCACTGTATTCGGGTCAGTGGAGCTGGAGTCAGAGGGCCCATGTTCCGTGGAGGGAGAGTTACTGACGGACACCGGTGGAAGAGGGAACACAGGGAGGTAGGCTGGAAGCGACTCAGCCGCATGGACAGAGCGGTGCACAGAGTTTAATAACGTCCTGCTTGTTCAACGTAACCTGCATTCAGCTCCACTCTTTTCTGAATGAAACAACCACCACTGGTGGGTTGTTTTGGGAAATGGCAGTTGAGAAGTCAAGAACTCACTGGGCTTGGAGTTGAGAAAGTGTGTGTCGGGTAAGCTTGCACCGCTGGTAGCTGGGCTCTACCAGTTCTGTGGATAAACAGACATTATCTGGGCTCTCCTGGCACAGTTCATGAGCACCCTACAGCAGCATGAAACTCCTTTTAAAGCTTAAGAAAGTGGTTTGCAGTTTCTCAGCTAAAATTGGGAGATGTTGTAAGGAGAAGCAGCAGTGAGTCCATGGGTAAAGGAGTTAGGATTCAATTTCCATTATGACTTGAGTTTTAAGCCGCTATCACTTCCTCAAAAAACCTCAACAACTCTTTCCTGCCTCCAGTTTCCCTTCTGTGGCCTGGCCAGGTGAGGCTGTTGTGAACTGGCTAGTGAGCAGGAGCAGCAAACGGGAATGTTGTGAGGGAGTTCTCCAGGAGAAGGAGGAGCAATTGCATGACTTTGGGGGGGGGAGCACAGTTTGTTGTTTGTTGGATGCTTGCTTGCCGTGTGCCTCCTTGATTGAGTTTATGGTGTGGTCTGTTGGGGGGCTGTGAGCTGAGCCTAGCGGCCTGCTGGGCAAGGCTGAGAGAATCCTAACAAGGCTCTGGCCTGCCATCCTGTAATCCCTACTCCTTTAGGGTCCCTTGACAAGGTTGGTGTTACTATGGTTGCAATCCCACCCCCCCATGTGTGCATGTATTATCCTACAGGGATAGGCACTCTTGCTCAAACAACATAAGCGACCGGTTATATGAGGTGGGTGAAGGCAAGTTCTGTGATAATGGTGGAGAGCAAAGCAGCAGATGCGATAGCACAGGAAGCTGTGGTAGCGAACCTGGACATCGGGCGGAACAGGACATGGATTACTCCACTGCAGGAGGGAGGCAGCAGCATTGTGGGTTACTACACAGCCCTTTATAAGGCCACACTTCTCAGCCCAGCTGGGGAAACCCTGAAGGAGGGTGGGAATGAACTAAGGTGTCCCATTGTTAGAAGAAAACACCATTGTCCAGGGCCAGGACAAATGCACATGCAGAAAACAACAGCAAGTGCTGCACTTCAAAGACAGCCCTGCCACAAGTGCCCTTGCATGAGTCTTATTGGTCATCTGAGCTTGCATGGGGAGAGCTAATCTTCAAACTACACAACAGCAATCAGCATCAAATGGATATTCTCTGGTCATCTCAAGTACTAATTACTGCACAGCTCTCTGCCGTGAAGTGCCACTGGACTATGAAAAATGTCCAGTGTCTTCAGTGTATTAAAACTGCACCTGTTGTCTCCCTTAAGCAGATTTTAATGGAACACAAAGTCCAGCTCCAAGGAGCCCATTCATAATGAAATTCAGGTTTAAAAGATGGTTTAAAAAAAAATCAGAGGTGCTAATACATTTTGAAAGATCAGAAGGAAGAGCAGACAGGCTCCATGGTGGCTTTAAAATCTGCATCTAGCAGAGAGAATTGGCTCGCCTCTGTGCAGTAAATGCCGTGTGCTCGCAATAATATTGTACATAGAATTAGATTGCAATTGATTCTTTCCAAACATTTGCGAGGTTAGCACCTTTTGCAGAGGGGCATAATGATCAAAGAGAATAACAGCGGGAAGCAGGAGATAAATTATTGATCTGAAGTGAGTCTCTATTACATTACAACATCTCCATAATGCACATGAACTCAAATCTTCAAATCCATTCTCAAAGGCTTTGTAACAGTCAGTGCCTTTGTGTTTCCAATACTTCACCTCCCTGACCTGCTAAGCTGGAACAATGCATGTGCTGGGGAAGTCTAGAAATTTTGCATAACGCTGAATGGAATGACGGGTGTCCAGAGAGAAAAATAAAATGAAGGGAGAGGAAAAAAAATATAATAAACGTCCCAGTAATTTCTCACTAGCCATGTAAATTCCTCTACTCCATGATTGTTTCCATCCATGTTCACCTGTTTGCTGTTACGCTCGTCTCTCACACAATCGCCTCTGTAGCTTCTTCCACATCGCTCCCCTATGCATGGCTTGACCTCTTTGAATGCATCTGCCAGCAATGTACTATTCCAACATTAAAACACTCTTAACACCCCACCCTTCCTGCCTTGCTGCCCAGCATGTTGATCCCTTTGGTTGTTCCCTTTCCCTGACCTCTGTCTGCTTGTCTGCCTTTCTGTCTATCTTGAGACTCTTCCCTTCTTCGGGCAGGGACTGTCCCTTCTTGAATGACTAGGAAATGCTTAGCAAATTGCAGGTGTTACCACAAACTCCTCCTCCTACTAAATGATAAGCATTACTAATTAAGAGGCCTGCAACTAGAATTTAAAAACAAGGGGCATGGGTATTCAAAACTGATTTTTCTTATTCGGCAATTCAGCTGAGCTTCAGAAACCAATTCTTCCCTTGAGATGTCACATCAGAGGCTTCTTTTGGGGGGAAGGGAAGGAGCAAGTGGGGGAGGGTAATTGCATCGAATGACTCCTCTTCTCTTCCCCTTATAGGCCTGATGGCAACATCTTAGCTCAGTAACAATGAGGCAAAGGATACAGTGAGGCTTGGGATGGGTCTGAGAGGCAGCACGGAGGACCAGACAGCACAGTGTCTCCTGATCATCCCCTCTAATTACTCCGTGATGGAAAAAGAAAACCTGAGCCCCAGGACGATAAGGAAGGGTGACTGACTTGGTGGCAAGAAGCAAAATATAAGCCCAGCCGCGTGTGTGTAAAAATAATGAGCCTGCCAGTCAGTCTGAATGGAGGGCCAATTTTCTCTTCAGAAATCGGGTTGTGAGACAGCATGATTGCTGCTTGAATGCAGAATGGGCCCTGTCGCCCCGATAATATCCTCTTATCTCAGCTGCTTTAAATGACAGTCGGTTCCTACCCCCTGATTAACAGCAGTTCCTTAGCTCCATTGTCCGCTCAAAGGGTTTTTCTCCCCTTGTCATAGAGGAAACACCCAGCCTTTCCAGTCACATTGTCTTTAAAATTTTGCTTCTCTAGGCGCCTGCCTGTTGTGCTTGTATTGTAGCTCCAGTGCTGCTTAGTATACACCACACAGCCCAGCAAATCACCACTTTCCTTAGAATCCTAAAATCCAGGGATTCTTTTGTTCCAGCCCGACATCAGCACCGTTCCCTTTGTTGTGGACCCTCTGCGTATACTACAGCACACTCTCTGTGTGTGCAATTTACTCTTGCTCCAGGGCTCCCGGGGAAATGAGCTCTTGATATGCAGCGGTATTATCGTTATACAACATTTCAAATGAATCCATTCTTATCCACAGTCTGAGATATTCACGACCCAATCATCAAGGAACGGCGCTGTCACACTGCTGTCACTCAGGACTGATTGCACTGACGTCAGTGCTGTAAGTCAGATCAGAATAAGGCTCTGTAATCTCTGAGCGCCAAGATGGGCTCAGTTTTGCTCTGCAGGCTGGAGGAATTAATTTCTCGGGGCTTTCCTACATGCACATGGGTGAGTGTGTGTTACAGATCCCCCTCTAGGCCTGATCCCCAGCGGTGCTTCTGGAATAATGCCCAACAGGTGTAATAACGGATGGGTCTGTCTCTATACCCTGGCGGCTAGGGTCCCTGGCCTGGGATGTAGGCGACTGTAGCCTGATTGAGGGATTGAGGCATTGACCATGTATGACTGATAGATTGATACCTCAGACCACAGTGGTTACAGTGGTTAGTAAGGGCAGGAAGATTCTTGCCAATATCATTAGAATGAGAGCCCGGAGGCGCATGCGAGAAGCAGGTTAAATTGATTGCACATCCGTTTAGTAATAATGTCCCTAGGCAGATAAACCACGCCACAGACACAGAACAGAAGACAGGGCGATAATACAAACTGGTACTTGCATCAGTCACGTCTCCTGGCTTAGGGACCCCCCCTCACCCTCCCGGAGTGTCAGTCATTCTCTTCATCATCCTCATCCTCGTTGTCCTCCTCATCACTGGGGTTGTCATCCTGGTGTCTCCCACAGCGCACAGGCCAGGCAACATCTTTGCTAATGAGTTATGCTGACACCCGCTGGGGTTCAGACTTGTTCATGAAGGTTTTAACCCCTTTTTGGTATCTGTGCTTCCAAACCTCACTAAATTTGGGGTCCTGCGTTTTTCATAGGCTAACTTGTTAGTCCCCCTTATACTCATTAATATTTACATAACTACTTGTGGTTAGCACACTGCTGATACCCTGTGTCTGCAAAAATCCCAGAAATATTCTAACCGGCTTTAATTGGCACATTGCAATATATATTTTCTAAAGATCAGCAGTTAGCACATCTATTTACTGTAACCGAAAATTTGTACGGGTACCAGGCTATTTATCAGTCAGCTACTTGTGCCAGCCTAATTCAGGCCTGAGGCCCTGTTGGGCTAAGCTAAATATGTTACAGGCCTGGGGCCTGAAGGACTTAATCAATCCCAACATTTTACCCATATGCCTACAACAAGCAAATGCACACCCCTGTTATACCCCAATACTGCTATCCTACTTATATCAAGCCTTATCCTGTATCTATTTTAACATTAGCTACAAGTCCAAGGTTCAAGTCCCAGGTTTGCATCATTCAGAATGATCCAGGATGCAAAACTGCTCTGAATCAGTGGCTTGAACGTGGCGCTCCCACACCATAGGTGATAGAAACACCCTTTTCCTGAACAGTAAAAGCTCATTTCAACCCAACGCTGTTTGCATGAAGGTGTTTGAAGGGTCTTTGTGGCAAATTGGAACGAAAAAAAATTTCACAACCCCGAGAGCTGTGGCGAAATGGCATTGCCGTCCTCCCGTCTCTGCTAGCTGTCAGCTCACAGGGGGCTGACTGGGCCGGGAGCCTGGAGGTGATATTGCATTACTAGGCTTGGCAGAATTCCATTTTTATTTTTTATAATTTTGATGGCTAATATCGATGTTTATTTTGAAGCATTTTTTTATTTTGATCAATTTCAGTTTTCACAGTTGTGGGGAGTTCTGGGGGGATTGGATGGTGAGGAAGCAGACAATAATTACTTAACGACAGTAGAGGTTGAGATTCAAAATTAAAACCTTTATAACCATTAAAACACAAATTGTCGACATCACATCAAAATATACAAAGTAAATATCCTTAAATCAAACTCTAACAAGTTCTCAAGCAGCTGGTTTTGTGTTTGTTTTTTTACTTTGTCTATCTGCACATTTCAATTATTATCAATGGAAATATTTTTTCATTGGTTTGTGCATGTATGGTAAAATCAACGTTCACCGACATTTACCGATACAAATCTAATCTTTCCAAACCAATGGATTACTAACACTGAATGACAATAATCCAGCCCCCAAAGTGTATTCCACATGAACAATGGGGGTTCCGTAAATGCCTGCTGTAGCTCAGTGTTAAGGATATTTTTCTTATAATTTGCTACAGGATTAAATTCACCAAAATAATACCGAGCGATATCTTCTGATCTTTTCATGGCTTTAGATCAATCTACATAATGGACTGGCTAATAATAATTCAGAATAATTTGCTCTAAAATATCTTATAATATTGTGATTAAGAGGAGTCAATCATATTTTTACAATAATTATTTCTTAACATCTGTAATGATAAAAATCCCCCAGAAGCTTGGAAATGAAATTTGATTCCTTAATGAAATGTTTTACCTCCATCACACTCTTCTTTCAGTTCTGGGTAGGAGGCATTGATTTTGTTCTTAGAAATAAAGATCATTGAAGCAGTTATTTATTTGCTTTCCAAAGCTGTATATAAAGAATTACATGGAGTTTGCATATAGATGCAAGAAAAAAGTAGGTTACATTTGGGGGCTTACTGACATTGAGAGTGTCTCTAAATTGAAAAGAATATCTGTGTAGGTTGGTTACTGATGGCTTTGTTCAAAGCAAGATGGGTTTTGTGCTCCACTTTGTCAACTTGCTTTATTTGTTCTTTTTTCTAGTTTAATTAGTGTGGTCTGCAGCAAAGGATTTATTCAGGAGATAGCAGACTATTGACTGCTGGCATATAAATAGAGTGGTAGGACCACCTTATTGATGTCTACTTTACTGTGGATTGCCTGGAGCCATCTCTCCCTAGGACTGTGAACTGCCTGGGTCAATATCTGACAGTATGGCTGGGGTCTGCCTTGTGGGACTGCTGCTGATATACTGCAAGATGTGTTGGGCGTAGGGGAGAGCAGATATTGAGATGTATGGACCAGGTGAAGGTCTTCTGTTACCTCGTGATCTACACCAGCTGAGGATCCCTTCTGAGTCCACAATTTATAGGCGCAAATAATTGTGGGCCCAATGTTACACTTGCAAATGTTTGTATCCATGACAACTGTGAGTTACAAACACACTTGGATACTTAAATATCCCAGGGTCCTAACCTGCAGGTGCAAAAATGGAGGAGTGGTGAAAGTTTATTGTCCATGGGGGCCCTTTGAAACGAGGGTTGTACATACACAGCTGTAGTGCCCTCCCATGTGGGGCTATTGCGGAAAGTGGGGTTTGTGAACGTAACAGCAGGTCAAAGCAGGGCCAAAGCTCACGAGACCCAAGAGGCCCTGCAGTGGGCGATAGGTGAAAAAAGAAATTAGCCCAAGCAGAGCAGCGGCTGCCGTGGGTCTGGGGGAGTATTGGCAAAGGTGGGGGCAGGACAGCGTTTGGATCGGGAGGGAGGATGGCGGTGGATGGAAGAGCAGGAGAAGGGGATTGGTCAGATTAAGATCAGGGGTCAGTTTCTTGGTTTGGGGGTGGGATTTAAATCTCCCACTCCCAGAACAAAGCAATAGGGAGGACTGGGGATGGGTGAACCACAGAGAGGTGGGAGGGTCAGTTCAGAGAAGCACCCAAAAGGCAGAACTGCCTGACCCCGAACTCAGAGGGTCTGTAAGGCCCGGCTCCTGCCTGGCTTGCAATGGGGCTGCTCCCGGAGCGTACAGCTAGCCACCGCTGGCAGTACAGGCTGAGGGCCGGAATGTGGCGCAAAATGTGCTGCCATGAGGCTTTGGCGTGTGGCTGCCGTTGCGCTCTGGTTTCAGCCTCGTCACAGCTCCTGCCAGAGACAGGGCCGCCCGGAGGGGGGGGGGGGGCAAGTGGGGCAATTTGCCCCAGGCCCCGGGCCCCGCAGGGGCCCTGGCCCAGCGGCGGTCTGGGTCTTCAGCGGCATTTCGGCGGCGGGGGGGCCCTTCTGTCACTCCGGGTCTTCGGCGGCATTTCGACGGTGGGGGGGCCCTTCTGTCACTCCGGGTCTTCGGCGGCATTTCGGCGGCAGGGGGGCCCTTCAGTCGCTCTGGGTCTTCGGCGGCATTTCGGCGGCGGGGGGCCGTTCAGTCACTCCGGGTCTTCGGCGGCATTTTGACGGCGGGGGGGCCGTTCAGTCACTCCGGGTCTTCGGCGGCATTTCGACGGCGGGGGGGCCGTTCAGTCACTCCGGGTCTTCGGCGGCATTTCGATGGCGGGGGGGCCCTTCAGTCGCTCCGGGTCTTTGGCGGCATTTCAGTGGCGGGTCCTTCAGTCGCTCCGGGTCTTCGGCGGCATTTCAGTGGCGGGTCCTTCAGTGCTGCCGAAGACGCGGAGCGACTGAAGGGCCCCCCGCTGCCAAAATGCCGCCGAAGACCCGGACCGCCGCCGGGTGAGTACAAGCGCTGCAGCTCCCCCGCTTTGCCCCAGGCCCCCTGAATCCTCTGGCCGGCCCTGGCCAGAGAAGGCTTCCGGTGGCATCTCCCACCCATCTGCAGCCCTGGCTGAAGCCAGGAAGTTCAGCGGCATGCCTGAAAAGGTCAGCGAGCAGGGTCAGAGCTCAGCGGTCCTGGGCTGAGAGCACGGTGCAGGTCTCGCTCTGCGATCGCTCTGTCCGAACCGGCTCACCGCTGTGCCCTCGTGACAGAGCCTGGGGCAGATTAACCCGATGGGGGAGGGCTTGGGGAGGGAATCGTTCCACTGGCTGGGGGAGAATCCTCTCTACTGCACCGAGCCACCGAGATCGGCCTCACTGCCGGCTCCGCGGCCTGTCCCCGGGCTCCATTGCCACTGAGCGAGCCTCTGGCTTTGGGCCAGCTGCCAGGGTGGGCGAGGGCTAGGCTCAGAACCCTTCCTTCCCATCTTCCTCTGACCCCCAGCCAGGCGACCGCCTCACCCTCAGCTTCTGTGCTCTGGTGAGGGGACCACAGCGGGCTGGGGTCTGGGAGGAGCCGATGAGAGAGGAAGGGAGAGGCAGGTCTGGCTCGCTCAGCCACAGGAGTTTTGCAGCTGCTGAGAAGAGGAAGGCGCCTGGCCCAGCCTGTGTGAGGGACTGGGTGTGGGGTAGGGGAGGATGGGTTGGGAACAGGCCGGGAGAGGAGGGAGGCAGTGTGCTGTGTGCTCTTGGAAGGGGTGCGATTAGTGGGGCTCAGAGAATGAATGCGCTTGCAACAGGAGAGAGCTGATGGAACTGGGGAAGAACTGGGGAATTGGGGTGAGGGGGAGGGGGGTCATGGAGTTTGGCCCCTGAAATTAGCGTGTGTACATAATGCTCAGAGTCCTGTCCAGCTTTCTGCTGAGCCAGCAGAGCCTGGCCCACGCCCTGCCCCCGGGACATCCCCTGTTCACAGCTGCCCCACAAAGGAGATACCCCCTGGTGCTGGGCTGGCTCATGAGAAATGTCCAACAGGTGCCTGCTGTGGCAACCTTCCCTTGTCAGCTCTGCTCGGAGTGCATGGGGAGGATGGGGTGACCGGGCACCGGGCAACCCTAAATGGCACCCGGACACAGAAGCCAAAAACCGGACAGGCAGCAACCCCAGCTGCAGCTTGTCTGGCCTCTGCCGCGAAGGAGGCCAGACTAGATGATCACGATGGTGCCTTCTGGCTTTAAAATCTGTGACTCCCTAAAGGCCCCGATCCTGTCACTCCTGGTCTCAGTGGGGTCAATGGGATTACTCACGTGAGGAGTGGCTGCAGGCTGGGGCCTATTTACATAACGAACTTCTGAACAGATCAGGTGCCACAATTTATATAAGAGAAAATCTAAAGCCAGTTCATTTGAATTGAAAAATGAGACGCTCTAAAGGGCTGTGTCCTATTTTCCTTTCTCTGTTTTCCTGTTATGAGGGGCCCAAATCCCTGATTGTCAAAGGGGGCAGGTAGGTGCCCAGATTTCATGACTTAGCCTTTAGACAAGTTAAACTCCTAGAGACGCATCTGGGAGCTTTGCCTGGGGAAGGAGACCAGGGTTTCAGCTCCTGTTAAATGCACCTAAGGAGAGGCGTTGAGGAGTTAAATCCCTCTGGTTATGTGGTTAGTTTTATGGGAGGCAGTGTGGCCTAGTGGATAGGACTCAGGAGACCTGGGGTCTATTTCCAGTCTGGCATCGGCATGCATGATGACCTTAGACATGTCATTGCCCATCTCCGTGCCTCAGTTTCCCCACCTGTCAAGTGAGGACAATGCCCCTGACCTGCTTTGTAAAGCACCGTGCGATGGGCTGATGAAACATGCTAGGTGGTGTTAGCGTTCACCAATCCCGCTGTTAGCCCAGTCAGGAATGACGTATAGTATAATGAGTGGCTTGTCTGGAGCCATTCTGGTCTCTGTGAGCTGGCTGACTGATTCTATTTACTCATGCGGATGTCTGGGCTCGGGGGTGATTTTAATAAGACGCATTCCTCATCTTGCTGGATGCCACGGTGGAAAAGTGGGGAAACGCGTTGAAATTTAAAAGACAAATCTCTTCTCTTCCAGCATGAGGAGCATGTGTACAGTCCTTGGCATTTATAACGCGGCAAAGCCAGAGTATTTGCATTCAGTTGTGTCAAGCTGGTGGCAGTATTAGTGACTTGGGTGATTTAGTAAGGCCATTGGTGTAGAATACACCGTTTTCCAACAATACTTGAGAAATCACTGCTCTCTGGTGTAGATTGTAGCAGGGATACAGCGTGAGAGACAGAGTGTGTGTTTCACTTTTCTACTTTGCCTACAAAGTACTAAAACCTTGATTCAAAGGAACGAATTAATCCAGTGTATTGTGTTGAATTGTGCTTAACTATACTACCTAGGGCACTGTTCGTGCTAACACACACACGCGCGATTAGGTCACTTGACTGTGACAATCCTGTTTCATCTTTGTGGATCAATAGTGTCAGAAACCACCATGGTTAGTTAAATTATCTGCTGGTCTAAAAAAACCAAACAGGCTAATTAAAGCAGAGGAATCCAGGAAAAAACATGTCCAGTCATTTTAGAATTGAGTTTATCAGGCTAACAGCTTTGAGTTCTTCAGAGAGATTAACTCATAGAGAGAGATTATCCTCATAGGAAAGTCAATGAATAAAACCACGAACGTCAGCAATAACCAGGGCTTTGTACATAACTGAGCATAACCCTGGTGACCCCATTTGAGATTTTATGGTTGTAAAGAAAACCATCTGTGTGAGAACTGATTCAATGCTGTCTCATTGAGGCTGCAGATGGAGAGCCTGAAACAACAGTGCTGGGAAATATGAGCTGTCCATTCACCTCATTGGGCTGTTAACCCTGAAGCCTAGTGATGACAATCTAAATGTAAGCCGTAACTATTTCACTGCTGATCATTTCAGCAGAAATATTCCGTTTTTTCTGGATTTGTATGGGGATTCTGGGCTTAGGGAAGACCTGTAGGTGAGAACCAGACCCTGGCTATAGCTGTCAAATGGAGCTGTACACTTATTATGAGACTAAAGGGGGTCATGATATTTTGAGGGAACATGTGTACTTTGACTGGGTGAGTACTGCTCCTGGTACGCCCATCTGGATGGTTTGCAAAGAACTGTAGTCTCCACCACACTGAAAGAGACATCTGGCCCTGGAAGAGATTCAGAGAAGAAGCTGAAGTCAGGTCTCTAAGAGTGCGTGGTGAGCAGCAGCTCCAGGAAGATGAGGTGCATTTGCAACCAGGCACATCCCACTTCCCAGGGGATGGCATAACTGAGGTCTCGCAGGGCAGCTCGGGAGAAGCCTGGAGTTTAGAGGTTGTGTTGTAGCTAGGCTCTGTGTGTTGCTACAGGGCCCAAGACCGGGGGGTCCTTTCAGCCTGTCATCCTCCATTTCTTTACAAGGATTTGGAGCGGTTCCAGATATCGCAATACCAGAAACCTGGAGGTAGCCTCTTCAAGAGAGAGAAGCAGCACCAGTAACTTTGCCGAGCTGTATCTGTGACAGCCACCATCTCAGCCAACACAGGGACCTCCACAGCTAAACACATGAGTCTCTACAGCCTGAGTTAACGAGGCAGGCCCTGCATGCAGCAACCATTAGACTCATGTCCTCTGTGGATCAGGCACAGAGGCGGGCACGTAACCCACGCTCCCCAGTGGGTGACCTCTCCAATGAAAAGCCATGTTGTGTTTCCTCTAACATCCTCTTGTGTGCTCTCATCCTCCTGGGATGGGCCTGGCTATGGGCAATGGTGACATCATTGACGGTGTTCTCCTGTAGGAGATGTTGCAAGAGAGCTGAGAAAGTTCAAGTAATTGAGTTCCTTGGATGGATTGTGGTCATTGACACCCCTTCTTTGAAGGTCAGGGACTGAGAGGAGGGCTAAGAAGGGTTCCTTTGTTGTCCCGGGGTGGGGTTTGCTTTACAAAATGTAACAATGAGTTTAACATTTTAAATTAGTTACAAAATATAATATAGAAAATTAGAAAACTGATGTCCAGATCCTCAAAGGAATGTAGGTGTCTGACTTTCATTGTTTTCAGTGGGAGTTAGGTGGCTAAATACCTCTGAGGATCTGGGCCTACTCCCTTCGCTTCCCTTTAGTTTCCCCCAAACTGTCAGTGTACCTTAAAGATGTCAGTGGGCACAGCCGAAAGTATCTGTCATTTTTAAGTGGCATCCATTATATGAAAAAACAACACCATTCCAAGGTAGGGTGACCAGATGTCCCGTTTTTAAAGGGACAGTCCCATTTTTTGGGACTTTTTCTTATATAGGTTTCTATTACCCCTCACCCCCTGTCCGGTTTTTTCACAGTTGCTATCTGGTAACCCTATTCCAAGGACCCCTTGGCGGTCTCTGTCTCTGCCATGCCTGGTATTTTAAAGACACAGGAGATGCTCGGGTTTAGACACACCAAGAGCATGGCCAAGTTCAGTCTTTTACTGTGCAACAAAGGAACCTTGCACCCAATGTCTATCGCAAGAGAAGCAAGGAAGGCGTGTCCCTTATCTGCAAATCCTTTCCTGTATGGTATCCCTGGAACAATGATTCTCCGCAGTACAATGAAGAGCCTGTGTGTGTCTGTAGTGCTGCCTGTTTGCAGGATGAAGTAATCCGTACATTATCAGGGCAGTGCCTTCCATCTGCATAGCCATCCTCCCAACGCCCTCCCTGGGCACTTAGAGCGAAAGTAAAAGAGATGAGTGGTGCGATTCATAAGGAGAACAGCCCTGTTCATGGTGTTTAGCTTTTGGCCTTTTGCCTGATCATTCATGAGGCAACTTCCATTCACCTGCTTCAATGCCCAGGTGGGAATTTAATTAAAACACTCTTGTAGTTATTTTCATTTAATAAAAATAATCTATTTTCTGGTCAATTTGCCAAATCATCGATGGGCAGAATCTCCACTCACCGCAAAAGATTTGCAGCAGCTTCTGTTTCTTTCTGAGCTAATGACGGAGCCGATTTTTTTCAACAATTACGTTTGTTCATAGCTCTTAATTGGTGGAAACAAATGAATTTGTGGTGCTGTTCTTCAGATTAAAAGGAGATCTACAGAAATGAACAGCACCACAAATTCATTTGTTTCCACCAATTAAGAGCTATGAACAAACGTCATTGCACCGACCTCAGAATTTCATCAGTCAGTCTAATTTCCATGTCCTTGGAGTAAAATCCTGTTCCCTCTAGATGTTAAATTGAGTGAATTTCAGTGCCCTGCAATGTAGCAGATTCACAAGGTGGGAGGCCAGGATTCTGGATATGTCTCCAGACAAGGTAATGGCAGAGTTCAACAGAGCAGGCTTCCCCATCCCTGGTCAGACAGGGCCCCTGAGAGACACTCTGCGTGCCCTATTCAAGCCCGGTCTCGCTGCTCAGGCTGACCATGTGTTCACTAGCAATTGTATCTAGGCCACCAGCTGATTTTACATTCAGCGTGTTACCACTCACCTTCAAATGAGTCAGAAATTGTAAGGCTGGAAAGGACTCTCATGACCGACTCGTCTGTGCTCCTGTGTAACGCAGCCCAGAGCATTTCACCCCGCCGCGATTCCGATAGCAAGCCCAATATGGCAGTCACTTTTCACTACTACTGACCTGTATTTGAGGCAGTGACCTGAAGGCAATTTCTCTATACTCCATTACCAACCTGTCAAGCACCCTTCACTGACTCTTTCTGTAGGGTTAAAGACCCTCTCCTGGATACAGTTGTAGGACGCTGTGTGCTGGCTTTCCATCCATAATCACTGAGAGGCTCTGCCGCTCCCAGCACAGCTCAGGAAGGCAGTGGCAGGACATGAATGTGTTAGCAAGGCCCCTTCTTGCACCCCTTTATTCTGGAGCCACTGCATGAAAGTCTGGTTGTTGAGCCACACTCTAGAGCAGGGGTAGGCAACCTATGGCACACGTGCCGAAGGCGGCACGCGAGCTGATTTTCAGTGGCACTCACACTGCCCGGGTCCTGGCCACCGGTTCGGGGGGCTCTGCATTTTAATTTAATTTTAAATGAAGCTTCTTAAACATTTTAAAAACCTTATTTACTTTACATACAACAATCGTTTAGTTCTATATTAAAGACATAGAAAGAGACCTTCTAAAAATGTTAAAATGTATTACCGGCATGCGACACCTTAAATTAGAGTGAATAAATGAAGACTCGGCACAGCACTTCGGAAAGGTTGCCGACCCCTGCTCTAGAGCATGCCCAGGGGAGCTCTAAGTTACACCTGCTGCTAGTGACCTCGAAGGGTCATTCCAGCAGCTGGGGATCAGCAGGACCCAGTGGTTCCCTGGACATGCCCCCTTTCCCCTGCACCTGGGCCAGTTTGGCCGTGCTGGAGACTGGAGCCCCTCCTGCAGTTCCCATCCCCACCTCAGGCTGCTTCTGGAGAGCCGGCCTGCGGGGACGGGAGGGGAGTTTGGTCTTGTATGGCTGTTGGCTCAGTGGGAGCTGTTGGGTGCTCAGCGCTTGTAACCAGACCCGTGTCCAGACATGGATTTAGGAGCTTAACTCTCATCTCCTGGCTCTGAACCCCAGCCTTTCTGCTGAGCGTGCCCACAAGATCGGCGTTTGAGCTGTGAAACCCCAGCCACTGGGGCCTGCACTGACATCACCAATCACCAGACTCCTTCATTTCCCCCTGATCGTTGAACAGCTGTGGACTGGTCATTAGTGACGGCTCTTCCTGCTACATTCTACCCAGGCTTCTGGAGATGGAAAGCCTGATCAGGTCACCAGCCTTCTGAGACATCTGGTCCTGGTAGGGGAAAGCTTCCTATAGGGAAGAGTCTGCTAAAAGCTGCATTGCCCTGAGAAAAACCGACTGAGTGGCTTAAGCTGGACTGCAATTCTGCACCAGCAGGGGCCTGGTTCTCCTTTCAGTTATAAAGGCACGCAGTGCAACATGCCTTGGAAATTCAGCCTCTGCCTTTGAGCACATGAGCAGATTTTTCCTGAGATGGCTGGTGATGTGCAGCCATGCCAGAGGCAGGGAATGGACACGGCGTGCGACCCAGAATAGCTGCTATTGCACACGAGCGTGCATTCATCATTTCACTCCACGATGCTGTGGATTCCTTCACCCATGGCATGGGAGGGTTAGGCAGGAATACATGTTGAGAGGGCGGATTCAACGGCTGCCATATGTTATTATGATTATTTTCGATACCAGTCCGCATGAAAATCAGGCGTCCTTGTGTGCCTCATGATTTTCAACGAGTGTCCGCTCAGAGCTGTCGGGATTGCGAGCTGCAAGCTCTCCATGCTGGCAGTGGATCCACTAACGGTGGGCAGAGCATTTCCTGAGTTAAGAACTGGTTAAACGGCGCCTTATCAAACATCGAAATGGCAGCACAGCTCACCACAGCGCGTCTGCAGTGAGTGGGGCCACTGCTAAGGAATACTGCCATGCACTATAAACTCGGGCCAGCGCGGCCCTTTCCCTGAGCCTAAATCAAACAATCCAGCCCGGGGATCATTCTTAGGTGCTTATCTGGGGCCCACTGTCATAGTCTCTCGATGCATCTATCCGCATGCTCCCCGGGAGGTGGGGCAGGGCCAGTGTACAGAGGGGAGCTGAGGCACGGAGAGCAAAGGGCCAGCTTTCCAAAGCTGTGTAGGTGTCTTGTGGGATTTTCACTGATTTCAAAGGGAGTTAGGTGCCTAGGCCCGTTTGAAAATCCCACAAGGCACCTATCTGCATCTTTAGGGCCCTAAATACCTGAAAAATCTGGCCCTAAGGTGCTTGCCCAAGGTCACACAGGAAACCTATGGCAGAGCAGGGAAGTGAGCCCAGGTCTCCCAAGACCTAGGCTACTGCTCTAACCACTGGGCCCTCCTTCTCCTCCTCAGGCTGCTCCAAAAGACTTGGGTTTTCCCCACTTGGCTTTTTGGCGCTATTTGCCCACACTGTCATGATCTCCTCATAGACCCCCAGACTGGGACCAGCGTGATCATCTAGTCCGACCTCCTGCACAATACAGGCCACAGAACCTCACCCACCCACTCCTGGAACAGACCCCTGACCTCAGGCTCAGTGACTGAAGTCCTCAACTCATGGTTTAAAGACTTCAAGTGAGAGAGAATCCACCATTTACTCTAGTTCAAACCAGCAAGTGACCCGTGTCCCATGCTGCAGAGGAAGGCGAACTCTCTTCTCCCCCTCCCCCCCCCCCATCTCTGCCATTCTGACCTGGGAAAAAAATTCCTTCCGGACCCCAAATATGGCGATCAGTTAGCTCTTCCTGCCCTACACAATCCATTTCAGGGTCTGTTGTCACATCTATCTGAGGAGCCTCTGAAGTCTTTCTATGTTCTGTACCCTAGGCTGGCTTGGGTGTCCTTTGTGCCACCTGTTGCTTCTGAAGATGGCGAGAAATGGAGACCCTTGTGGCTTGGACACAGCGGGCCCCTTCACAGAACCCCACAACACACAGAGGAGCAGTGTGGGCCTTGTCTCTGGGGGCGGTAGTGAAGGGAGGAAAGCTGTTGGGAATCTGGACGTCATCTTGGCAACTGCGGCTTTTGTGGAGAAAGCCAAGGGCTTGCCTGAGAGCTGTAGACAGGGGTGTCAAAAAAGCATGAGGAAGGTGGTGTTGGGGCAGGGAGATGTGTACTGTTCAGCTTTTATCCGGTGAGGAGGAAGAATTGGGATAACCTGGTGTTTAGATGGTTTAGATTCAAACTCAGCCTGTGAGGTTTGTAAGGTCTATCCACCATCAACCTCTACATTATATTAAACTGATTTCTTTGGATGCTGGGTTACTGGGCTCTGATTGCACAGGTGCAGTCTGGATTAACTTCATGTTTGGTTGGATTCTCTGTACCCTAGACCTGGCCATGATACTGTGAGGAGCTAGGAAATGTGTCTGGATAAAAATCCCTGCACGCTGCTTGTCTAAGTGAGCTGGGTGGTTGCTATCATCCTAAAGCTTCAGGAACAAGGAATATTGAAAGGTGGTGGATTTCGCCAAGCTCTTCTATTGCAGCATAAATCCGAAGATAAAGGAATGTTCTCCAGAGAAATACTGAATTCTCTTGAATGGCCATTAACAGAGTGGTGTGGGAACTGGATTTCCACTTTGTGGGAAATTCCAACATTTCAACATTTGTTTTGGTTTCAAAATGGCTACCTTCAAAACGTCCCTGCAAAACAACATTTCTGAAATAATTTTGTTTTGGGCAATTAAACATTTCATTTCAATTTGACTTTTTAACGTTTTATAATCCATTAGCGTTTGTGTATTTGCCAAGCCAAGCAATAGCATTCTAAGTGGCCAAGTGGAGCTCTTGAATTTGGTTAGCGGGCATTCCTCAACAATGCACATCATTGTTTGATCTGCGCCACAGCTGCAGCTTGGATTGCCTCAAAGACCCCAAGGTGCAGGCTGGCTGCACAGAGGCCTTGCCCAGTCTGGAATCGGTTAAGAAGGACCCACTGACAACGTGACCGGTCAAAGCTGGGCAGGCGAGCAGTAGGGTCGTGATGAGGAACTGATTGGTGTTTGATATTAAGCACCAGTCTTCCCACTACAGGGCCTCCACTGTCACATCCTGGTGTGGCAACCTCGGCCACAGTGGGTGTCGTAATGAAAGACCTGTGGCTGGTGGGCTACAAGGTCATTGAACTAGGGCGAGCTTGGGTTGGCATGTACCTTCCCAAGCAGCTTGCCAGCTGCGATCTCCCTCCTGATGTAAAGGGGAGCAATTGGCTCAGAACTGGAAGCCATGGAAGATGAGTTAGTCAGAGAGTTCCTGTGAAGATGCGCATGGTTGAGCTGAGTTGCAGGTCAACAAGTTTGGTGTGTGCCAACCTGCTCCATAGTGGCGCACAGTATTCTGCTGTTGAGTATGAGTTGGTAAGGACTGAGGTCCTAAGGATTGGAGCAACTATTGCCCATGAAGAACCTGCCAGTTTGCTGAGAAGTTTGTTGCATGTCTCGACCTTCACTGCTATCTTGCTCACATGGCTTTTGTATGTCAGTTTTCAGTCGAGGGTCACGCCTAAGTAAACTGTGTATGCTTCATGCTTCAGCCGCTGACCATTCATGACGATGCTTAGTTCCCTCTTAGCATTGGCATGGTGGAGGTGGAATGTGCTAGAGATAAGGTGCCATATCTTGCAGTAGACAGCAATGGAGCAGCGTTCTTGTGGTGCTACCTGTCAGTGCCTGGCACAATCCAGGGAAGCTAATGATTCTCTTAGCAAACCGAATTTCGCAAGCTCAAACTCAAAGAATCCCGGTATCACCACTTCCGGTGTTATATGTTATAAAGGATTCGAAAATCATTTTTAAATTGAAATTGATTTTTTTAACAGATTTTCACTGAAGTGTGTTGATTTAGCTGAATTGGCATTTTCCAACAGAAAACTGTTCCCTTTGAAAATTTTCGACCAGGTGACACTGTGTTACAGTTGTTGATTGTATTCAGTGTACAGGTCTGTCTCATCTTACGCGCATTTAACATGCGCGATTGCAGCTTTGCGTGGTCAGCAAAAAGACACACACACACACACACAAAAAAAAGAGAGAGAAAAAAAGCAATTTCTGTACTGTGTCTGTAGTGCGGGCGATTCCGCCCGCCATTAAAGTCAATGGGATTTTGACTATACGCGGTTTTGGCTTTACGCGCTAACCGCGGAATGTAACCCCAGCGTAAGATAAGACAGACCTGTACTTTTATAATGATTTCCTTTCTTTATTATGAAATAAAGGGATGCTACAGTGAAAGATTAACCTCTGACTGACACTGATTTAAAAAATCAGTCCGCAAAAACCTTTCAGGCACTTCCACTGTCTTGTGTTCGCTCTGTTTTTCCAACCAGAGAGGAACTTATTTCTTAGGGTTGGAGGTGTGGGGAAGAAAGTATATTTTGATGAAATAAGAGGTCCTTTATGGTTATGTTGAGCTGATGTGTTTTGATTGCATGTCCAATTGTTGCTTTGCTCCTAGAGAACTGGATAGAGCCTCACTGTGAATAGGCATTAACAACATGAAAGGCACCAAGGTACACTGACTGAAGGGGGCAAAACTCCAAAGGTGAAATCCTGCCCCACTGAAGTCAGTGGGCATTTGGCCTTTGGCTCAGCAGGGACAGGATTCCACCCCAACGTGGGTTTTGTGTCAGATGAGCAACTAAACACTGGGGTGTGCAGCCAAAAGTTCTCTGAATCAGAACATAAGAACGGCCATACTGGGTCAGACCAAAGGTCCATCTAGCCCAGTATCCTGTCTTCAGACAGCGGCCAATTCCAGGAGCCCCAGAGGGAATGAACAGAACAGGTAATCGTCAAGTGATCCATCCCCTGTTGCCCATTCCCAGCTTCTGGCAAACAGAGGCTAGGGACACCATCCCTGCCCATCCTGGCTAATAGCCATTCATGGACCTATCCTCCATGAATTTATCTAGTTCTTTTTTGAACCCTGTTATAGTCTCAGCCTTCACAACATCCTCTGGCAAGGAGTTCCACAGGTTGACTGTGCGTTGTGTGAAGAGAAGAATGCTGCTGAAGCGTTGTCCCTCCAACCAGCGAACCCCCCATTTCTTCCCGGGTTACTCTGGAGCAGGCCATGTTCACCTGCTGCCTGGGTGCCTTATGCCATTAAGGATTATGGAAATCCTGAAGGGTCTGAGATGGGGAATTAGCTGGGAATTCACTAGCCCTCCCTGCTGCAGTAGCCCTCTTACTCCTATGAATATTTATACTTGGCAGTGCCTCCAGCTGGACAGGCACCGTACACAGCTGTGGGTACAAAAATCTAAATAATGGATCCTATGCAGGCAGCAAACGCCCAAAATAAAACCAACACAATTCGACTTAAAAGTTACCCTAACAGCATGCAATAGAACAGGGGTAGGCAACCTATGGCACGTGTGCCGAAGGCGGCACGCGAGCTGACTTTCAGTGGCACTCACACTGCCCGGGTCCTGGCCACCGGTCCGGGGGGCTCTGCATTTTAATTAGTTTTAAATGAAGCTTCTTAAATGTTTTAAAAACCTTATTTACTTTACATACAACCATAATTTAGTTATATATTATAGACTTATAGAAAGAGACCTTCTAAAAAGGTTAAAATGTATTACTGGCACGCGAAACCTTAAATTAGAGTGAATAAATGAAGACTCGGCACACCACTTCTGAAAGGTTGCCAACCCCTGCAATAGAACATGCACCAGGTTAATGCAGACTAAGGTGTTATATCCATACTAGACCAGTAGGTGGTGCTGCAACAGCTCAGCTAATGGCTGCAGCTTTCAACAGCAAGTGGCAAGTAAACCTAACCAACACTCTGGGCTTTATAGGCAGCTCCACCCCATCCCTGCGTGCACCGTGTCCCTTCAGCATACAGCCCTGGGCCCCTCGCGGGGTGAGCAGGAGTGCAGGCCAGCACTCTGCAGGGCCGCCAGAGGGGGGGGCTAGTGGGGCAATTTGCCCCAGGCCCCGCAGGGGCTCCGCGAGCCCTGGCCCGGCGGCGGTCTGGGTCTTCAGTGCTGCCGAAGACACGGAGCGACTGAAGGGCCCCCCGCCGCCGAAATCCCGGACCGCCGCCCGCCGCCGGGTGAGTACAAGCGCCGCAGCTCCCCCGCTTTGCCCCAGGCCCCCTGAATCCTCTGGGCGGCCCTGGCACTCTGTATGTCCGGCGAAGGCCGTCCAGCTGGAACAAGGAGTGAGGCAGTTTTGTACTGTGACCGGCTTAGGTTGCACCGCACTAGCTGGCAGTAGCAGTCGTCATGGTAGAGAGCAATAGCCCAGGGGTAACTAACTCTTCCCTCAACTGTCTGCAAGCCCAATTCAGATCTGCACAGCCCCCAGCTTCCGCCCTCAGTGCCTCGCTGTGGAGAAGGTGTCCATGAGCTAAGGCTCAGCGCCAACAAGTGGTCAACAGTCGTGTAGCCTTAATCCTGGTTGCGTGTCTTCAACCTCGGCAACTCAGCACAGCTCGGTCGCAGCTTCTCCTCGGTCCAGACCAAAGGGGAGTGACTTGCTGGCTCTCTCTTCCAGCTCCCTGCCCCGCAAATTAAGACCACAGACCCCCTGCAAAAGTCTCTGACCCCAGAAGCTCAGTCCTGTTCCGGAGGGTGCCCACCACTGCACCACGGGACACACAATCCTTCAAAGCCAGCCTTCAGTATGGTACATAGAAAGAGTTCAGAGGCTCCTCAGATAGGTGTGCCTACAGCAGGCTGCTCCCACTCCTACCTACTCACACAGATCTTTGTTCCCCCCAGTCCCACAGCTCTCACTCAGGCACCCCTCTTCTCCAGGTGCCAGGGCTCTCTCACACCCTGACCGTGTGTCATGTTCCAGGGGAGAGATTGGGTCACTGTCTTTCTTCTCCNCCCAGACCAAAGGGGAGTGACTTGATGGCTCTCTCTTCCAGCTCCCTGCCCCGCAAATTAAGACCACAGACCCCCTGCAGCAGTCTCTGACCCCAGAAGCTCAGTCCTGTTCCGGAGGGTGCCCACCACTGCACCACGGGACACACAATCCTTCAAAGCCAGCCTTCAGTACGGTACATAGAAAGAGTTCAGAGGCTCCTCAGATAGGTGTGCCTACAGCAGGCTGCTCCCCCTCCTACCTACTCACACAGATCTTTGTTCCCCCCAGTCCCACAGCTCTCACTCGGGCACCCCTCTTCTCCAGGTGCCAGGGCTCCCTCACACCCTGACCGTGTGTCATGTTCCAGGGGAGAGATTGGGTCACTGTCTTTCTTCTCCCAGCATGGCCCTTTTCTTCCAACTGGCCTGCTTCTCTCTCCCCTTCCTGTGGGGCCTGACTGGCGGCTTGTTCCCTCAAAAGCCCTGCTGACGGATAGGGATGGTAGCCATCAAGGCCAACGCTTCTTCCTGTTGCAGTAGGACCCAAAGACTCCCATTGAAGGGGTTGGTCAGGCCCTCAGTCCCCGCGCTGGAAGCTTTACCAGTCACAGACCCGTCCTGTGTGGATTGAGCACAGAAAGGGACGTGTAACTCACACTCAGGAGTGGGCGGGTGTCTCTCTCTCTCTCTCACACACACACACACACTGGGGATGGGCATTCAGCACATAGAATCAATATGTTTCTTAATGCTCTGAATTCCATGCATTTTAATCCTGTTTTCCTTAGCTGGCCTTATCTGTGCTCTTTGTCGGGGCTTTTTAATTCTGGAATGTTTCAGCTCATTTCCTTAAGCCTTCATCAGGCAGGTTGCTTCATTTCCACCTTAACTGCCAAGTTTCAGTTCCTCTCCTCTCTGGTTTTGTAAGCCTCCCACTCTTTTGTTCTCATTCCAGTCTAATGTGAATCTAATCTCTGGTACCTAGCTTCTCTGTGCCATAAGTGCTGGACACACAGAGTTACTCTGGCAATAGTTAGTCTTTGCTGGATGGATGAAATTTTGCTGTATAGTTTTGTTAGTCAGTGTCTAGTAATAGGTTGTGAACTGCGTCGGTTGGTTCACCGCCGCTAGGGGGCGGTGGGGAGCTACTGCCTCACTGGCCGGCCTGTGTCACGCCTCTGTCACTGGGGAATTAGCGGCGGGGAGGGCGCTGGCAAGGGTCCGTAGCGCGCCCCTCGGGCAGGGGAGCGCCTGGCAAGGATCCATAGCGCGCCCCTCGGGCCGGGGAGCGCCGGCCAGGGTCCGTAGCGCGCCCCTCAGGCAGGGGAGCGCCGGCCAGGGTCCGTAGCGCGCCCCTCGGGCCGGGGAGCGCCGGCCAGGGTCCGTAGCGCGCCCCTCGGGCCGGGGAGCGCCGGCCAGGGTCCGTAGCGCGCCCCTCGGGCCGGGGAGCGCCGGCCAGGGTCCGTAGCGCGCCCCTCGGGCCGGGGAGCGCCGGCCAGGGTCCGTAGCGCGCCCCTCGGGCAGGGGAGCGCCGGCCAGGGTCCGTAGCGCTGTCGGGATTCTGTTCCCGAGGCGGGTCGGCCGGATAGGGGGACGCCGGCCCACCCTACACCACTGCGTTCCAGCCCAGGGCCCTGACAGGGGCAGGGCGAGGGTCCCACCACTGGGTTAGCGGGGGTCCTTCCGCAACATAGACTCACCGCGGTGTAGTTCTGTC
Source organism: Platysternon megacephalum (assembly GCA_003942145.1). NCBI lineage: Eukaryota > Metazoa > Chordata > Testudines > Platysternidae > Platysternon > Platysternon megacephalum. The sequence goes on from QXTE01000072.1 coordinate 5,576,330, forward strand.
CCTGGGCTACTTCCTACCCGATTGCTCGTGCGAGTCCCTCTGGTCCCTCCAGTTCATCCGGGTAGTCGGCTGCTGGCAGCTCCAGCTCCCCCTCCGGCTCCTCCAGTCCCTCCGGGTACTCGGCTGCTGGCAGCTCCAGCTCCACCTCCGGCTCCTCCAGTCCCTCTGGGTACTCGGCGGCGGGCAGTCCTGGCAGCCCCAGTCCTCCCTCGGGGCCAGGCTTCCCCTGGTCCAGGGCCCCCCCTGGCGTGGCAGCAGGGTCTGAAGGGAGCAGCCCGCGGTCTGTGACTGCCTCCCTCCCTGGTGCTGCCCTGACTGAGCTAAGGGCCCCGCCCTTTGTACTTCCTGTCCCACCCCTCCCCTTCCGGGGGGTGGAGTAAGCGTGGCCTGGCCCCGCCCACTCAGGCTGAGAGAGTGGCTCTTTACCCTCAGGTTCGGAGGGGAGCCACCCTGGCTCCCTACATAGGTACTGTTGCTACACACGTGAATCTAGGGATAGTTACCTTGATTCTTGATGTGCCTAGATACATTTTTCTGGCTGGCCAACCAGCGCTGATGAGTAAGCTGGAGAGAACCTCGCCTGACTTTGAGAGCCCAGTCTGAGTTTGCAGGGATGATGGTTACAAAATAGTTCAGATTGTAAAGGGTCAGGTTCTAATATTCTTAATCACTTTGAGTAGCAATTTGGGGCTGTTTGGTGCTACTGTCTCTGAGCAAGGGAATCCAAATCTGGTCACAAAGGAGCACATTTGATCTGGAAGGCATCAAGACACAAGAAATATGGATCTCCACAAAGCCTGAGCTAAACACTTGTCTGAGCAGAATCATGCTTTGTGCCATTGCTTACATTCTCTCTCCCTTACCCTGGCTTGCTTCAAGGAAGTTTGCTGCAGTTAGTAGGACTTGCAGACAGCTTGCCTTTTCCCTAAATTATCTCTGCTTCATTGATCAACTCAGTGTGTGTGTGTAGATGGATGGGAATCCTCAGGGAAAAACAAGATGTTTTCATTTACAGATTGTCTATCACATCCGGTGTCTCACAGCAACTGGATGATTTTTCAACTAAAATGATTAGGGGTTTAGAGAGGGTCCCATACGAGGAAAGATTAAAGAGGCTAGGACTCTTCAGCTTGGAAAAGAGGAGACTAAGGGGGGACATGAGAGAGGTATATAAAATCATGAGTGATGTTGAGAAAGTGGATAAGGAAAAGTTATTTACTTATTCCCATAATACAAGAACTAGGGGTCACCAAATGAAATTAATAGGCAGCAGGTTTAAAACAAATAAAAGGAAGTTCTTCTTCACGCAGCGCACAGTCAACTTGTGGAACTCCTTACCTGAGGAGGTTGTGAAGGCTAGGACTATAACAATGTTTAAAAGGGGACTGGATAAATTCATGGTGGCTAAGTCCATAAATGGCTATTAGCCAGGATGGGTAAGAATGGTGTCCCTAGCCTCTGTTCGTCAGAGGATGGAGATGGATGGCAGGAGAGAGATCACTTGATCATTGCCTGTTAGGTTCACTCCCTCTGGGGTACCTGGCATTGGCCACTGTCGGTAGACAGGATACTGGGCTAGATGGACCTTTGGTCTGACCCGGTACGGCCGTTCTTATGTTCTTATGTTCAAGACAAATAACTTTGCAATACTTGAGATCTCTTCTGCAGTTATATATACACCCATCCACCCACATCTATGGTCGTGTTGGACCCTCTTACTGGTGAAAGTTAGCGTCAATGCCGCTGTCGTCAAACTCAGTGGGAGTTTTGCCATTGATTGTCATAAGTTCTGGAACAGCCTTCCAAGGGGAGCAAAAAACCTCACTGGCTTCAAGACTCAGCTTGAGAAGTTTATGGTGGGGATGATATGAGGAGATTGCCTACAATGGCATGTGGCTCATCGGCGACTGCTAGTAGCAAATATCTCCAACAGCCGGAGATGGGGAGGGCTCCAAGTTACTACCGAGAATTCTTTCCCAGGTGTCTGGCTGGTGGGTCTCACTGACCTGCTCAGGGTCTAACTGATCACCATATTTGGGGTCGGGAAGGAATTTTCCACATGTTAGACCAGGGGTAGGCAACCTTTCAGAAGTGGTGTGCCGAGTCTTCATTTATTCACTTTAATTTAAGGTTTCGCGTGCCGGTAATACATTTTAACGTTTTTTAGACGGTCTCTCGCTATAAGTCTATATTATATAACTAAACTATTGTTGTATGTAAAGTAAACAAGGTTTTCAAAACGTTTAAGAAGCTTCATTTAAAATTAAATTAAAATGCTGATCTTTTAAAAGGCATGGGGCTGGCAGCTGGGACCCCAGACCTGGGGGGGAGGAGGGGGGCAGGGATGAGGGCTGGGGGTGTGTG
>QXTE01000072.1:5579585-5670931 GCA_003942145.1 Platysternon megacephalum
GGGGGAGTTCAGGGGTACAGGGCAGAGGGCTGGGGGTTCAGGGGTGAGGGCTGGGGTGCTCGGGTTGTGGGGGTGCTCCCAGCCCCCTGCCCTGAGCGGCTCAGGGCAGGGGGCTGGAAGGGATATGCCTGTTCCACCCGCTTCCCCAAGGCCCCGTCCCTACCTCTTCTCTGTCTCCGGAGCAGCGAGCACGCTGCGGCTCGGCTCCGCCCCCCTTCCCCCGGCCATGAGCTGATTGTCGGGAGGGAGGAGGAGGGGCAGGAAAGCTCCAAGCTGGGGGAAGAAGCGGGGGAAGCGGGAGCTTGGCTGCCGCAGGTCCAAGCTTCTGCCTCCTGCCCCCGCAGGGGAGAGCGTTGGGCGGGGGGGGCCGAGTGGGGCTGGGACTGGCAGGCAGCGGCGTGCCGCCGAAAATCGGCTCGCGTGCCATGTTTGGCACGCGTGCCATAGGTTGCCGACCCCTGTGTTAGACTGTCAGAGAACCTGGTGGGTTTTTGCCTCCTCTGCAGCGTGGGGCACAGGCCATTTGCTAGTTTGAACTAGAGTAAATGGTAGATTCTCTGTAACTTGAAGTCTTTAAATCATGATTGGAGGACGTCAGTAACTAGCCGGAGGTTAGGGGTCTACTACGGGAGTGGGTGGGTGAGGTTCTGTGGCCTGAAACGTGCAGGAGATCAGAATAGATGGTCATGATGGTCCCTTCTGGCCTTAGAGTCTAAGTCTATGACTCTATAAGAAAACAGTCTGGCCTGTAGAAATCAAGTAGGTTCTCCTGCCAACTCCTCTCAGAACCTACCCAATATGTCAATCATATACAACACACCGGCTAAGGGATATGTGTGTTCTGGCAGTACATAGAGTTTAGATTGGCTCTAGAGAATCAGCATAGATGAGTTTTGTGCCAGGGTTCCCTATATTTCAAGGTCAAAAATACAGAAGTAGCACATTGAAATGTAACCAGTTTCAGGCTGGATGACCTATGGGCGCAGGGCCAGCCTCTGATGTCTGGAATTCATACATTTCTCCCACAGTGCTGCTGCACAATAGAAATCGGTCTCAGCGCCGAGTCTCTGAAACGGGGACAGAAAGCTTCTCTCTGGATGGAAACAGGAATTTGTCTGGGACACATTTCCCCCGCCGCCCCAGATGAGGTTTCTGTCTGGCAGCAGGAGAAGGTGGATCTGAACACAGGAAATGAAAACAGTCCTCTGGGAATTGTGCTATTTTATAGTCAAGTGCATTGATTTTCCTTCTATCATGCTGCAAACTCTGCACCATTAGAAATGTCCTTGTATCTCCATCCATCATTAAGGGACGCTGTCATCTTAATTTTGCCCCCCAATTTATGTACTGTACTAGAAAGATGGTGGGATGGGATTGAGGGAGCCGGGGGTCATGCACCCAGAATATAAAACAGATAGGGGCAAACACGAAGCTCGTCCAGCCTAGTCTCCTTGCCCAGCAGAGCAGCACCCAGATTGCCTCCCTTTATGCTGTTGCTTCAGGAAACTGCTCAGTCTCAGTCCGGTCTCAGTGATTTAGGGCACGGCTAGTAGGATGCAGGGAGCCCACACAAGGAGTTTACAACCCTCAGATGCTCCGTGGGGCGTCCAGCAGCCCCAGTGCATAGAGAGAGTCTAGGGGCAGTGCCAAGTTGATGTGCCAGTAAATCCACCAGGGTACGCAGTAGCCAGGGGTTTTCCTTAGCTCTGGTGTTTCTCTGGCACAGCCCTCTGGCTCCTGGGGAGGAATTCTGATTGCCGATCTCACTTATGTTCTGTGCAGGGCCCATGCTGTAGCCTACAGGTGGGGGGTTATTTGGTTAATGTTATGGGGTTTTTATCCCGTGTGTGAGCTGACGGGTGTCAATCGGGGCTTTCTTTAGAGGGTGGTGGTGATGTCAGACTGAGTCGGTAGAAGAAATGTCAACGTCTCAGCTCAGTAAACCTGGCAGACAGCTCTGACCAATAAAGTCATTGGAATGACGGTGATGCAGTTACTGGTTTTATTGCACGATGCAAGTTGGTGGCACTGATCCAGATTCAGGCCTGGTGTAAGTAGCTGCCATTCCGTTCACAGCGGTGGAGTGGTACCTGCTTGCACCATGGCTGCGTTTGGCCCATTGAAATCAATAGACCTACACTGATTTACACCAGCTGGGGGGCGGGTCCAGTGTCTCTAGGTTAAACAGCTGAAGCCATTTCCATGATGACAACACGCTGTGCGCATTAAACACCATTGTGCACCTGACAGCAGCTGGCGAGGCCTGAACTCCTGCTGGGAGGCCAAGCGGTACCAGACAAAGGGCTGAATTCCACCCCAGGCGCAGGGCTCTCGTGAGGTTTCAGGCCGAGCAGGGAGTGCAGCATTGTCTGGGCGTTAGCTGTGGCCAGGCCCGGCCGCGGGCTCCAAAGAGCCACACAGCAGCCTGCCCTGTACAAACACTGCACTCCAGGAAGCACTGCCTGCTCGCCTCACAAGGGAACATTGACTTCATAAACGCTTCCTGTCCAGGGGACCCCAAGAGAGCTGAGTCACTGATTAGCCCCAGTGCATGAGCAGCATCAAGGGCTGGCCACTCTATTAATTACTTTCATTAGCCCCTCCAGGGCTCACTTTCTCCTTTCTTTCCCATCCTCCAGCATTTCCATTGCTCTCGGAGAGGAGAATTTGCCAACATATGCTGCTGCTGCTGTGTGAGTGCAGTGGCGTCCCCGTCCCGCCAGCGCTGTCTAAGCTTAGATGGTGCCCCGTGCTCTGCAAAGTCTCTCATCAGCCCACTGGCAATGGGAATTGTGCGGGGAACACATGCTAATAACTAAAAAGCTGAGCACACGCCATGCAGCTCTGCATCAAGCAGGACTAATTGGTTACAAAGGATATTGAATTGGGCTGATTTCCCAAGGGATGCGTATGCGCCTTTTGTACGCTTGAAAGTCTGATTTCGTCTTGTCACTGTCTGGGCAGAACCATCTTGGCTAATCAGTTCTTTTAACTCTTCTGTTCCAAATTCTCTACACTCATTTCCTTGTGTGGGGGATGGGGTGTGTGTGTGTGTGGGGGGACTGTGGAGAGAACAATTTGTGCGCTGAGGAGAGTGGAATGCTACAGCCTTCCAAAATCTCTCTCTTTCCATGGCTTAAGGACTAACCATGTAGATGCTGGGCCCACTCCTCAAATGGTGTAAATCGGCTCAGTTCATTCACTTCAGCAGAGCTACATCGATGAACAGCGGCTGAGGATGTTTCTCTTTGTGTTGTACAAAAGAAGGGGGTGGGCTTACAAGCTGCCTATGAACAGAGTCGTTTCCATGATGACATATTTAAGGGCATGCAAATCTATATCAATTAAGCATCGCCCTGCCCTGTTGATTCCCCAGGCACCACTGCAGGGGGCACAGGACTGACTCGGCCGAGCAATCTAGCTCCATTGTCTGAGCGGAGCGAGATGCAAAACAACGCGCAGAAAGGGGGAAGAGTGCAACATTCTCTGCAGTGGCACAGTGCAAGCAGGGCCGGATGAACGTTTTGTGGGCCCGGCGCCAAACCTATTTGTGGGCCCGCACGGGGCAAGGCGCAGGGGGGCGGGATGGTCAGTCTCCAGAGTGAAGGGCGGGCTGGGGGCAATGAGGCACAGCATGGCGGGAGCAGCCCCACTCCGCACAGCCCAGCAGGAGGGAACTGTTTACAAACCTGCACCTGCCAGACGCACACGGGCCTGCCCAGCCCTGTGCTGCCAGCATGCCCCTTCCCCTGGAGGGCAGGCCCGCAGCACCCACCCCCCGCCCAGTGCCCCCCCTGCCCAGCGCCCCCTCGCCCAGAGACCTCCACCACAGATCTCTATGCCCAGGCCCCACCCCTCCCAGAGACCTCCCCTGCTGGCCTCCCACCACAACTGCACACCACACCGCTCGCCCAGCGCACCCCGCCCATAGACCTCCCCACGGCCCACCCCCTTCCTCACAGTCCCACCGTCACAGCCGCACAGCACCCTGCACCCCCCACCGCTCGCCCAGCGCACCCCGCCCATAGACCCCCCCCCCCCCCACCCCAACCCCCTCCCTTTCCCCCCCCCCCCCCCCCCTTACCCCCCCGCCCCCGTCCCCCTCCCCCCCCCCGCCCCCCGTCACCCCCGACCAGCCCCCCGCACCCCCCCCCCCTCCCTTTCCCCCTGCCCCCCCCCCCCCCCCGCGCCCCCCCCCCCCACACCCCCCCCCCTCCCCACACCCCCCCCTTCCCCCCCGCCCCCGCCTCCCCCACCCCTCCTCTGTCCCCGCCCCATCCCCTTCCCCCCCCCCCCCTCCTTCCCCCACCCCTGCCCCGTCCCCTGCACGCCAAGCCTCCCCCCCTCCGCCGTCGTCGCTTCCCCCCTCCCCCCCCCCGCCCCCCCCCACCCCCCCACCACCCCCCTCGCCCCACGCCCCCCCCCCACCAACCCCCCCCCCCCCCCCCTTTCCCCCCCCCCCTCCCCCCTCCCCCTCTCCCCCTCCTTCCCCCCCCCTCCCCCCCGCCCCACCCCCCCCCCCCCGCCCCACCCCCCCCCCCCACCCCCCCCACCCCCCCCCTCCCCCCCCTCCCCCCCTCCCCCCCCCTTCCCCCCCGCCCCCCCCTTCCTCACAGTCCCACCGTCACAGCCGCACAGCACCCTGCACACCACACCGACTCTTTCCCATCCCATGCCCCTTCCCCACCACTCCATCTCCTCCCCACCACAACCCCTTCCTTTACCCCTGGTCCCACTTCTCCCTGCCCCCGCTTCCCCTATCCCCTTCTCTTCCCCATCCCATGCTCCTTCCCCACCGCTCCATCTCCTCCCCATCCCACCGCTTTCCTTCCCCCCTGCCCCTGCTTCCCCATCCCCTTCTCTTCCCCATCCCATGCCTCTTCCCCACCGCTCGATCTCCTCCCCACCCCACCGCCTTCCTTCCCCCCTGCCCCTGCTTCCCCATCCCCTTCTCTTCCCCATCCCATGCCTCTTCCCCACCGCTCGATCTCCTCCCCACCCCACCGCCTTCCTTCCCCCCTGCCCCCGCTTCCCCTATCCCCTTCTCTTCCCCATCCCATGCTCCTTCCCCACCGCTCGATCTCCTCCCCCACCGCCTTCCTTCCCCCCTGCCCCCGCTTCCTCCATCCCCTTCTCTTCCTCATCCCATGCCCCTTCCCCACCGCTCCATCTCCTCCCCACCCCACCGCCTTCCTTCCCACCTGCCCCCGCTTCCTCCATCCCCTTCTCTTCCCCATCCCATGCTCCTTCCCCACCGCTCGATCTCCTCCCCACCCCACCGCCTTCCTTCCCCCCTGCCCCCGCTTCCCCATCCCCTTCTCTTCCTCATCCCATGCCCCTTCCCCACCGCTCCATCTCCTCCCCAGGCTTGCGGGGCAGGGGGGAAACCACCCCCCAGCACGAGCCGGCAGAGCGGAGCAGGTTGAGGCTGGGTCGTGCTGCCCCGTGAGTGCAGGGTGAGCCCGACCCTGCACTCATGGGGTGGTGGGAAGTGGAGTGACCCGGCCCCAGCCCTCTCCGCTCTGCTCCCCTGGCTCCCGGACTTTGGGGGAGGGGGGAACCACCCCCCAGCACTCACCAGCGGAGCGGGCTGGGGCAGGGTCGCTCCACTTCCTGCCGCCTGGTGAGTGCAGGGCGGGTCCCACCCCTGCTGCAGTCCCCTGGGACACGTAGCTCAGGCGAAGGGGTTTGGGGGGAAGGGGCGGAGTGGGGCTGGGGCGGAGCAGGGGTGGGAAGGGGCGGAGCAGGGGCAGGGATTGGGGGGAAGGGGTGGGGGTGGGGCTGGGGTGGAGCGGGGGTGGGAAGGGGCGGAGCAGGGGCGGGGGTTTGGGGGGAAGGGGTGGGGTGGGGGTGGGGGTGGGGCGGAGCAGGGGTGGAAAGAGGCGGGGTGGAGCAGGGGCAGGGGCTTTAGGGAAGAGGTGGGGCGGGGGCAGCTTTCCTGGCGGGCTCAGCCGGCCGGGGGATCGGGCAGGCCGGGGCCCCTTCTGATTGTGGGCCCAGCACCATGGCGCCACTGGTAAACCCGGTACTGAGTGCAAGGGGACAACCCTGAACTCAGGGGGCCTTAGGCTGGATCCTCAAAGGTATTTTGGCACCTGATGCCTTTGAGGATCTAGGCCTTAACCCTGACTCCCGTGGGTCGGATCGTCACAGAAGAGCTCTGCACTTGCAGTTTGGTCTGGATCCACTGAGCTTCTGAAGGGGGCTCATGCAAATCCGGAGGTCTGGCTGGCCCAGCTCCGTTTCAGGCCCACTCACTCTCTCCCTATGGAGGTGACTGCAGCCTGGGGATATGACATAGGAACTGGACTTTGGAAATCTCAGCCGAGGAGAAAATACACTTGAAGTCGGAAATGTCAGTGATTCTGACAGGGAATCTACGAGCCACCGGTCCCTGCCTTTGGATTTTCAGATACTAACTAAACATTCCTTTGCATATCCAACAGAAAAACAGCTTTTGCCTGTCAGTCATTCAACTAAAACATCCTGGCTGTGAAGAAATAACGGTTTCCCCGAGACTGGACTTGGTTGTCATTGCCCTGATCAGATTTAGCTCAACAATATTTCCTTTTTCTCATGCGGAGATTGACTGAGGATTAGTCTAGGCAGGTGGCGATTCTGACAGTTTGGAGAGAGCAAATGGAGGTAATTTCCCCAGCTTTGCATGTTTAATGAAAGGTCTAAATGAGCAGAGGCTGTTCTTGACTTGTAGACAGGCTTTAGATGAAGCGTTATGTGTCTGATCTGATGCAGTGGAGGAGACGTGAAATCAGCAGTGTGTCATTTTTAAATAAAAGTGAATTAAAATTCTATTGAAAGGAACCAGAGAGGTAGCCTGAAGACTACAGCACTCTGTCAAGCCATATAGCAAAGACAATATGGATCACTTGATGATTCCCTGTTCTGTTCATTCCCTCTGGGGCACCTGGCATTGGCCACTGTTGGAAGACAGGATACTGGGCTAAATGGGCCTTTGGTCTGACCAGTCTGGCCATTCTTATGTTCTTACAGTCGTGCAGTACCTATTATGAACAATGGTAATGCTATAGAATCCACTGAGGGGCCAATCCAGTGAATTCTTTCCATTGACTCCAGTTGACAGTGGACCAGGCCCGTAATGTGCCTGAGAGANTGCCATTCTTATGTTCTTACAGTCGTGCACTACCTATTATGAACAATGGTAATGCTATAGAATCCACTGAGGGGCCAATCCAGTGAATTCTTTCCATTGACTCCAGTTGACAGTGGACCAGGCCCGTAATGTGCCTGAGAGAAGCTCTCTAGGAGGGGGAGTTTCCTTGCCCGTTTGGTCCTAGTCTTTTCTGCAGAGGCAGCTAACTATTGCACATATTTCTGGTGTTGTGGCTCCACTAGACACCTGGCTGAGACCATCCCAATGTGCGATTAAAAAGCTGTTAGCTGAACTGGGCTGGGCTGGATTTGAACCAGGGACCTCTCATTATCAGGCATCTACAGTCTGTGTCTTTAAGATTAACAGGGATTCAGTCAGTAGTACCAACTGTTAATTTATGGCATATCAAGCAATTCCCCTTACAGTGAAGATGAGCAGGGTTTGAGAGAAACGGCATATGGGAAGCTGTTAGTACTGTTATATAATCTGGAGAAAAAGCAGCCCTTGCAAACAAATCTCACCGTATGGCGGGATCATGTGTGCCCATTTGAAATCTAAGTCTAGTATCATCACGATTCCTTACACCATAGTCTGTTCACATAACCAATGAGACAACAACAGAAATAATAATCATCATATTCAACTCACTGGAAATTATTAATAATCCTTTCGCATTTCTCTTTTATATGAAGAATTTAACTGTGCCACTAATTAATTAATTAATTTTCTAATCAATAATTAGTTAATTAATTAATATTCCAATAAAAACCCAGAGTAGAAAAAGATTCTGAGGCCCCCATAGTATTCTGAGCCCTGGTGTATACCCACACCAATGAATGGAGTCACACACTGTATGCTCCTTAGAATCTCTCTACCCCATGTTCATATGTGTATCTAGATCAGAGGTCGGCAACCTTTCAGAAGTGGTGTGCCGAGTCTTCATTTATTCACTCTAATTTAAGGTTTCGCGTGCCGGTAATACATTTTAACGTTTTTAGAAGGTCTCTTTCTATAAGTCTATAATATAGAACTAAACTATTGTTGTATGTAAAGTAAATAAGGTTTTTAAAATTTTTAAGAAGCTTCATTTAAAATTAAATTAAAATGCAGAGCTCCCCGGACCGGTGGCCAGGACCAGGGCAGTGTGAGTGCCACTGAAAATCAGCTCACGTGCCGCCTTCAGCACGCGTGCCATAGGTTGCCTACCCCTGATCTAGATATAAATATCTAGAGGTAACTGTTCTTTATTTCATGGAAGTCCAACAGCGTGGCTATTTCTAAACACAGGTGCATGCCATATATAGATAAATAATGTAAGGCACTTCGGTTTGGTATTGCTAATTGGGGGCCATGGTCTAATTTTTACTTTTCTATTAGCAACATATTTAAAGTTTCCCAGTTGGGCTGCAGGAGCTCTTATAGGAGAATGTATTATCTCTACACGACCTGCTGCACCATCCAGTTTGACAGCCCCTTACCCTCAGATCAGAAACCTTTGCCTACTCCTTTCCCTTCACCCCTCCCCCAAATCATTTGTTTCAAATGTCTCTTTATCGTCCCTCCAAATGGATGCTTGAATAAACATTGCCATTGTGGCCACCCGTGCATGTGCCGGTAGCATTATCCTCTTGCTCTCCTCGATGGTTCTTTTCTCGTGAGTGGCTACGAGAGATTCCAGCCCTCAGAAATGAAGAACAATATGTGCTGCAAAATGAACCAGGCAGCCCAGATGGCCAGTGTGAGCAGCCATAAGCCCAAAGCCGAAGAGATGATGATCTATACTCATTGCAGACAGTGGGCAAACTGGGACTTCTCCTTGGAAGGTCACTGGGATTTTTCCTTGGGTGAAACCTTCTAGCTGGAAGACAAAATCATCTATCTTGAGGTGCTTATCTGGCCTCATGACCACAGCATCTGAGCGCCTCTCATCTTTAGTGTGCTTGTCCTCACACCACCCCTTTGCGAGGCAGGGCTGCTGTTATTCCCATTGCAAAGATGGGGAATTGAGGCACAGAGACTAAGGGTGGGACTTTGGTGTTGCAATTGTAACCCTTCTGCCTGGTGCAGTCGGCAGCAACCAGGGCCAGGTTCAGTATCTAGGGGTTCCTCTTCAATAATACAACACAAAACCGGCTCGAGCCCCCACCCAGTGACCTGGGAAAATTACACACCACCCCTAGGAAGCAATACTTCCTCACTTGCAAGCACAGAGTCTGAGTGTAGGAAAGAAACTTTTAATGAAAGGAGGGAAGTCACCCAACATTAAATTAGGGAAAATGCGACAAGTAGGATTCATAATCAAAAAACTGTGAGCGGGACGCCCACCCCAGAGAGCGTGGGCCAGAGCCTTCTGCCTCATGTTCTTGAGTTCTGCAACCAAAAGTTCCTTTTCTGTGCCCCTCTGCTCCCTCACCCCACCCCACTCACAGTGGTTGTCCTTGTCCAGTGAGGACCCAGGGTTCAAAGGTGCATCTGTGTGAGTTCACCTCCCACCTGGGGAAGAAGGCACCTTGCTGCGCCACCCTCTGAGCACTTGCTCTGGCTGGCCACCTCGCTAGCCGCCACTCCCTCCCACTGGCTCGCCAGTAACCTCTCTGCTGCCACCTGCCTCTCTGCTGTGACCTCGGCAGGTCAGTCTCTTGCGGTTCCACCCAGCTCTCAGTGATTGTCAGCCCTGAGTAGGGGAACCTGCAGCAATGCTGGGCAGAAACGCTGCCCCACCACAAGGGATTTCAGCTCTAGTGAGCACTTAACAAAACAAGACTCTTAAACCAGACTGGGGATCCTTAGGCAGAGTCCACACCTCCTGGCAGGGACACCTGTCCCCACCCCTCTTACTTTCACAGGGATCCGGCATTTGAGCGCCTGGCTTAGCGAGTTCCTTTCAGCTGAGGGTGACTCCCTCAATCAAGACAGGTTAAGCACAGTTCTGCTCCCTTTACTCATATAATAAAGACAACAACATTGATAACAGCATTTCACTACCCCTGCATTCAGTACTAAGGTGATTTGTAACCCAACACCAGCCAAAGTTGAGCAACACCGCTCTATCTGCTGGCTATCTTGGCAGAGTAGGTGAGTTCATGTAAATACAGTTTGCTCCTGAAGTCTCTCCCCCTTAGCTGTCAGGGGAGAGCTCATTCAGACACAGCTTACACAATGCTAAGCCATGTAAACTAGCCAATGGGAGATGCCGATGAGATGGATGTGTGCTAAACCCCGCCCCTGTCAGGGAGATCAGTGCCTGAGTCTGGGCTGCAGGGAGGTGCTGATCTCTGCTGGCGACCCGTGAACAGGCACCAGCTGCCTGGAGTCTGGCAACGTGGGTACCTAAGGCATTTCCTGCAGGAATGAGTCAGGCGCCTGCCTCGCTCCACACGAAACAGGCGCAGGAGGAGGAGATGCCACCTTATGACTTTCAGCCCGGTGGCCAAAGCGCTCAGCTGGGATGTGGGAGACCCAGGCTCAATTCTCTCCTCTCTGCCAGAGGGGGAGAAAGGGTCTGAACAGCGTCTCCCACCTCTCAGCAGAGCGCGCTAAGCACTGGGCTATGGGATGTGCTGCTGTGGGGCTCCCCCGGTCTCTCCTGTTGAAGCTGTTCCACTGTGGAGAAATACAGAAAGAGCCGTTGGAGCAGGGGGACTGGACCTGGGGTCTCCTGCCTCCCTCGTGGGTGCCCAGACCACCAGGCTACAGCACCATTCTCTCTCTGGCCCTATGACTGTTCCACTGTGGATAGTTAAATAGTCACTAGGCAAGAGAGGGAGAGAGAATTGACCCAGGGTCTCCGGCATCCCAGGCAAGTGCTCTAACCACTGGGCTAAATGTTCTAACTTGGCGGTCCTGTCTCGTGCCTGTCTCGCTGTCCTTCCTCTCCACCTTCCCACCCTGTCCTTTGGCGTCTTCCTAGGACCAGCCAACCATTGCAGAGCCTGGCGGTGACTCCAAGTGCCTGTCAAGAAGGAAATAAAAAACAGGAAGCAAAAAGAAAACCCCTCCAAACTATCCCCTGCTCCCTCAAACAACAACCAATGTATAAGCACTCTGGGAACAGGGGAGGCTGTGAGGGGATCGCCATTAAACTGCCCGCTGTGCCATCTATAATTGTGGTACAGCAATTAGATCCTCTGGCAGAATAGGTGCCTTAGAAAAACCACTCAGTATTGGAATAGGAATCGAGCTGATTTTGATACCCTGCCTACTTGCAAAATGGGAGCAGACAAAAAAGATTGCAGGAAGAATGCAAATGCCCAGATTGGAAAATAAAGAAGGTGGGCATCATCTTAGGCCTACTTTGCACGGCTGGCTGGTCACCCTTCAGGTAACACAGAACACCACTAGTAAAAGTTGACTCTGGACTTGTAAAGTTCACCATAGGGTCCAAACTTCTTCAACATTTGAGAGTATTCAGATCCGGGAGACAATTTTCAAAAACACCTAAGTGGCTTAGAGGCCTACATCCCATTTTCAAAAGTGATTTAGGTGCCTAACTCCCATTGTATTTAGGCGCCTTGCTCCCATTGTATTTAGGCACCTAGTTCAATACGTTCAGTTAGTTTCCTCTGAAAAAAATTGATATTTTCTAAACAAAATGGAAAAAAAGTCCATTTGAACTGGCATTTCATTTTGAATTAACATTTGGGGGGGAAAAACGGTTTTTCGTTGAGGAAAAAATGAAAAAATTCAGTTTTCGTTCAAAAGGAACCTTTCCCTCCCCTCCCCCCAGATTTTTCAGTTCCTCCCCTGAACCGAGAACATCAGTCACTCCCTCCACTCTAGTCTTGGCCAAGATTGCACAGGACATTTGGAATCAATGTCTCAATCTCATTCGCTCACAGCTTGAACCACAAGACCACTTTGTTCTCAAAGTGACCCACCTATTAAAACCAGCAAGATCTCTTGGGTTTGCTGACAGCCTGTGCCGGATGAAGAGCGAGGGGTGGAAACTTGAGCGCTGATGGCGGAAAACGAAGGCTGATTGCGAAAGGATGAAACATAACAATTCCTCCAAGCCTGGGCTGAGGCTGTACTACAGGCCAAGAGAACCTTCCTATCAGCCTCCAATGGGGCTGCCAAATCCCACACTAAGGAGCCATCCGATAAATCGTGTCCGCAATCCTGAGTGCCTGCAAAGCTGCACCAGAGCTGAGCATCAGGCACTGCAAAGAACTGCTTCACTGAAAAGGTCACGCACATCTGAGAGCCTGGGTATGGTCTGCCTCCACCCGTCAACCAACAGCCCACCTGCATTCCCCGAGTTCAGTACGTTCTAGAGGAGTCCTGATCCAAGACTTGTGACTCCAGCCCAGGCCCTTCCTGGCTTGTGACAGAGAGTAATGACCAACGGGTGCCACTTCTGATCGAAATAGCCGACGCCTCATACAGAGAAGGGATCTTCCCTTCTTCCTTCAAACACACAATAGTCCCGACCAACACTGAAGAAACACACCCTGGATGCGTCAGTTCCACCCAACTAAGTTAGTGTCAAACCCTTCCCTTCCTGTGCAAGCTCACAGAGAAGCTAGCCAAAGGCTGACTGAAAACTCACCTCACTGATCCAAAATCCTAGACCTGGCACATTCTGGATTTAGGCCAGGACAAGAAACTGAAACTGCTTTAGTGGCACCGATGGATGATTTCTTCCTGTCAATGGATAGAGGACAGACATCCATTCTCATCCTGCTGGGTCTCTCTGCAGCCTTCGACGCTGCAGACCATGAAATTCTGCTGTCTCAGGTGGCAGGAATCCAAGGTAATGCGCTAAAATAGTTGGAGTCCTTCCTGGAGAGATGTACCCAGTGAGTAGTTGGGAAACTGCATCTCCACCATTAGCCCTCTCAGTTGCGGGGTTTCACAAGGATCAGTTCTGTCTCTGGTCATTTTCAATGTCTACATACAAACACTAGGGGAGCTGGCAGAGGACCTGGACTCACGTGCCAGCTGGATGTAGATGAGACACAGCTTTACCTATCCTTCACCACATACGACCACACCACTACCCCCAATATGGCCCAGGGCTTCAATGCAATCAGCTCGTGGATGAAGAACGGCTGGCTGAAGCTGAAACTCAGCAAGACAGAGGTGACGCTGCTGGGCAAAGGAAAGTATTTTGAGGAATTCGCAGCCTCCATTGGTTGAAGGTTCACAACCACAAACCGGCAGCTCAGTCCATAGTGCAGGCGATTGCCCGCTAACAGTGAGCTCTTACATCACAATGGGCGTGAGTAATGCGTCCTGCCCTCCCCGCTTGGCTCGGCGAATCCATCCCATCCTGACAGACAAAGACCTTATTCATGCCTTTGTCACCTCTCTGCCAGACTACAGCAATGCCGTATACCTGGACATGAAACCTGCAGCACTTAGGAAATTGACGTGTACAAAACACTGCAGTGCCTCTCCTCAGCAACACAGGCTACCGTGAGCACAGCGTACCTGCCCCCACTCTCTACACAGGCCTCCCAGAGAATTTTGAATCAAGTTCAAAATCTCAATCCTTCTCTTCAAAGCACTCCATGGCCTGGGCCCAGGATACCTAAAAGCCTGTTTAAAGCGCTGGGACAAAGCCCACTCCTTGCTGTGCAGGAGACAGAACCTTCTTTGGGAGTGGTCCGAAACTGTGCCGTGAACTCCCCCGGGAACAATGGGCCATCGCAGACCTTGCCACTTTTCTTTCCAAGTGCAAGGTGCGTTTCTCTGACCTTGCCTTATCTAATACACACACATAGCAACAGGGATATTTAGCAACAAACAAAAGAACCCTACCCAAACAAGACACTCCACTCCAAGCACTTCTCTCTCTCTGGGGGGGATGAGAGAACAAACAACACATAACGGATGTGCAGTCACGTTGCTTAATCGACTACTGGAAGGTGCTCGGATAATTCAGCGATGATGAGCATGGTATAAAAACCTATAAAGAATAGAACACTGGAAATGATTAATCTCTGAGTTCTGCTCAAGGCCTCCATATTGCGCATAATCTTAAAGTGCAGTCAGCAGAGCCATTGGCTTGTGTTAATATTCAATGACTCAGAAGATACTCGGTTCCTCAGGCTGCACTGGGACACAGCTGGCTTCATCATTAGCTTTAGAAAGTGGTGGGAATTGATGGGAGACCTGCAATTTAGCAGTTAGATGCCACCGTATTTCACCACTTACCCTCCCTAGCATCCCATTTCACCAGTCCCCGGCCTTTCATGTTGGTCACTTTCCCTTTGCTGACTTATAACTGCTCTGAATGTATTTACCCAAATGTACCGTGTAATGACTTCACCTGAAAAAACAACTGGTGTACAGCTGTCCCCTGTATTATTCTACAGCAGTGTGCTAGAGAGCATGGACGTTGGGTAGCGTGGGATGCACAAGAGGTCAGACTAGATGATTGAGTGGACCCTTCTGGCCTCGGACTATGACTTGTCTCACCCCAAACAGAGAGCTGTTCTTCCCTGGAAGCAGCTCCGTTGAGTGCTTCGTCACTGAGCAGGAGGAGGGCATTAAGTCAGATGCTCTGGCTGGGTTTTACAAAGGGTGAGATCATTCCATGTGTAGTCACACAGGCTAAGATAATAAGGGTAATCAACTCTTGCCCTCCAGGGTGAAAGCTGGTTGCCATAGGAGTTAAGAGGGATTTTCTCCTTCATGTACTGCGCAGCACAACTGGTTATGTGCATTATGGATGGTTTGCCTTCCTGAGAAGCCTCAGCTGAGCATCATATAAATAAATGCCTGGATGAATTTACTGGCTGCTGCAAGAGAGAACACCGGACACAAAAGACCCATATCTCACTGGCTAGGGCAAAAGACCCTGCTTAGACCCGGCTTATGCACCCCTGGTGGCCTAGGTACTTTGGGGTGCTGGAGACAGAGGCTGGGCCAGTGGCTGGGGCAGTAGTCCAGGACTTGTGAGTTTTCAGTTCATTCTCTGCTCCACACAGGATTCCTGTGCAACCTTGGGAAAGCCACCTAGGGTCTGTCTACATGGCAACTAGACTCCCGCAGCTGGCCCAGGCCAGCCGACTCGGGCTCGCGGGGCTCAGGCTGCGGGGCTGTTTCATTGCTGTGTAGACGTCTGGGTTGGGGCTGGAGCCCGGGCTCTAGGACCCCATGTGGTGGGAGGGTCCCACAGCTCGGGCTCCCGCCTGAGTCGGAACATGTGCACTGCAGTGAAACAGCCCCGCAGCCCGAGTCCTGCATGCCCGAGTCAGCTGGCACGGTCCAGCCGTGGGTGTCTAGTTGCCATGTAGACCAGGGGTCGGCAACCTTTCCGAAGTGCTGTGCCGAGTCTTCATTTATTCACTCTAATTTAAGGTTTCGCGTGCCGGTAATACATTTTAACGTTTTTAGAAGGTCTCTTTCTATAAGTCTATAATATATAACTAAACTATTGTTGTATGTAAAGTAAATAAGGTTCTTAAAATGTTTAAGAAGCTTCATTTAAAATTAAATTAAAATGCAGAGCCCCCTGGACTGGTGGCCAGGACCCGGGCAGTGTGAATGCCACTGAAAATCAGCTCGCGTGCCGCCTTTGGCACCCGTGCCATAGGTTGCCTACCCCGGTGTTGACAGACGCTTAGTCTCTTTGTGCTTCCGTTCCAATTGGTAAAATGGGATAACAGCAATGCCCTGCATCAGCGGGGGGTTCAGATAAACACATTCACGACTGTGAGGAGCTCTGATTGTATAGTAGTGGTGGACCATAGAAATTCCTTATGCAGATAGATGCTGTCTTTAAGATGCCCTGTTTAAGAAACAAGTGACTGTCTTCTGTACCAGTTCCAGCTTCTGAACTGATTTAATCTATAGCCCCATGTGGAGCATATTGCAACAGTCCAACCTTGCAGTGACAAAGGCATGGGTGATGGTAGCAAAGATATCCAAAAGATAATGCTGAACTCTTCTGGGTAGGCGAAGTTGAGAAAATACCTTTTTGACCACAGCTCCCACGTGATCATCACAATGCAGCTGTTGGTCTGGAGTGACAATTGGGTCTCCCATGCTGTGCCAGTGTCTTCTAAAAACAAAAAAGCCAAGTAAATACACTTGCCAGCCTGGCCTTGGAGTGAGCGCATGAAAGAACAGATACACCGTGGCTGCTAGCAAACCTTTCCTGCTTGTATTGTTGTTCCCCTTCCATTTTTGCAGCAATCAACTCTACTGATCCCCCCCGCCCCGAAATTCCAAAAACGCCAAGAAAGTCAAGGAGACTCTGACTTCTAACGTCAACGTTCTCGAAAACTTTACCCATGGTGCTTAGCCCTAAACAGAGCAGGTGTTGCCCATTTCCTTGTAGTTGTCATTTGGTTAGCTCGTTAAGCTACCTGAAGTTGGTTCCATAGTAACTTTATTGATAGTTATCACTAAGGAACACAAGCAACACTCTCCAGAGAAACAAGCGCTTTGTGTTTTGGAGAGGGAAATGGGGGAATCTGTCCTGCCAGCTGAGAATTTTGTTAGTTTTGTTTCTTAATACTCAGAGAATTGTTTGAAGTTTCTGCAGCCCAGCCACTGGGAGCTGAAAGGGGTTGTCCTCTTAAGTAAAGTTACATTATGTTAATTATTAAATGGAGCTGTCTCCAGCCAGGGTGAAAAACATGCCAACTCCCTTGCTGTTAAATAATTGTGCCAAATGAGAATGAAGACATGCTACAGGGTACGCAACCAAATGTAATTGGTTTAGGGTCAGCGAAAGCAGAGAGTTCCTGAGGATAGAGAGTCAAAGGACGTCAGTTGGCAAAGTAAGTGGGGACAACCAGGGAGCTAAGAGAAATGCCGTGTTGTTTGAAGTCCACTGACTCATAGCTGCAGAGTAGCTGAGATCAATAGTTAATTGATGTAGTGAAAAGCCTTCAGTCGGGTTAACCCATGCCCGTTCTTAGGAACAACCGCGATGATATGAAGGCCCCAGTCCTGCAATCAGATCCATGCAGACAGCACCTCCTGCCTGTGCAGAATTGCACTGACTTCAATGGGGGTTGGGTTTAGCCGGCTGGGATCTGAGTGCGGATCAGGCTCTAAGTGGCTGTGAGCTGCCTGCTGAATCTTTGGAAGTGGGGTCGGTGGGAGGCAGCTTGTAACAAAGCCCTGCCCTGCGTTTGTAGCGGGTGGCTGGTTCTCCGGCTATCAATCAGTTCTGGATACACTCTCCATCCAATCCCAGAATACTGTCTGTCTGGATGGAATTAATAGTGAAGCCCAAATATACACAGCTGCAGAGCACGGCTGACAGGTCCGCCCCTCGCTTCGCTTGTTACTGCTTTTGGGCTAGGAGAGGAGACACGTAAACAAAGAGTAGTTTTAACTTGACAAAAGAGAGTAAAAAATATCAGATTGCCTTCT
Source organism: Platysternon megacephalum (assembly GCA_003942145.1). Classification (NCBI taxonomy): domain Eukaryota; kingdom Metazoa; phylum Chordata; order Testudines; family Platysternidae; genus Platysternon; species Platysternon megacephalum. The sequence continues at coordinate 5,597,053 of QXTE01000072.1, forward strand.
GGTAGAAAACGGTGATTTTTGTTCTAATTACAAGCCGTTTATAAATGGTGAATTTGCACAGGGCTTTGCAAACAGAGATAAGAACCCAACGGTTGCAGGTATATTTTTATGCAGCTTATCTAACAGGAGGTTGTTCTGGGAAATGGTTTCACGGCTAAAAGTGACACATATTGTCCAGTCGTTATGGGACCTGCAGCAGCAGGTGAGTTAAACATCTCACTCAGGGGCCATTCTGAAGGTGAATTCTGGGCTCAGACCATCGTCCGCTCTCATTTTTCTTCATCTGAAGCATGGCCTGTCCTATGGTGGCTGGCCCCAGTACGGCCAGCTCCCCTGTGTCCAAACTCACATTTGGCCAAGTAAGAGTATGGGATGGGCAGCGCCTGGGGCTATAAAGAACCAGGGAGAATCAGAGAGGAGGGAGGGAGACCAGGGGAGTGAGGGCTGCCAGAGTCCATCCGAAAATGCTGCCTGGTCAGTTAGGAAGGGCAGGGCAGAGCTGCCAGAGCCAGAAGGTGTTTGCTTGAAGGCAAGGCAGCAGCAAGAGGAGTTTGCTGGCTGGCCTCCCCCTTCCAGAGAGCCAGGGCCGGAGGGCTGACTGGAGGAGGAGCAGCAGAGGGATGTGCCTGCGGGAGTCTAAGCCGGAGAGTTGACATGGATGGCTGTAGACAGGGGAGCAGCGCTGCGGAGGGGCTTACACACTGACATCTCCACCCTGGAGAGCTGGACCCAGGGGTGCAGTGAGAGGGTCGGGGGGTGAGCGATGGTCCTCTGGTGAGGATGACCTCGCAGCGGGGAGGCTGTGGGGGCTCCTGCTGGGAAGACTGGGCTTGCACTCCAGCTGGAAGGGCTGGGGGGCTGTCTGGGCAGAGGGACAGCAGAGGAGTGATGAACACCAAGGTGTGGGGAAGATACCAGAGCCTGATAAAACCATACACTGGGGTGTGTAGGTCCTGACTCCTTTGGGTGAAATGTTCTGGGAGGACTACCTGCGCAGGGGTGTTAAGTGGACTATGTTTAGAGGCTTTTGTTAGGGACCAGGTGCACCATGGTTTTGGTAATAAACCAGTCCCCAGGAGGGGTATTGTTGAGGTGAGAGAGCATGGGGCAGAGTTACCGTGGAATCAGAAGGAGGGAAACTGAGGCAGGCATGCCTGTCATGCCACAAACTGCCACAGGAAGGTGCTCTGGGCAGGTCATCCTATGACTGTATATGGCTTTAAGGATATCAGCTTTCCTCATTGCCTTACTGTGCACATGCCTTGCCATCTGTCTATCCAGGGTCTTGGATGGCTCCATCACCAAGTCCTTGCGCAGCCCTCAGAAGTACAAATGACAACAATGCTACTCTCTGCCAGCAGGAGGCAGCCTTAGGGCTTGGGGTGTTTGGATGTGCACAGCAATATGCACAGATAAAGTGTGTGCCATGTATTTGGCCTTGTGGTAGCACCGAATTTTTTATAGTTTACATCCAGGTACATCGCTGTGCTGTAGTCCAGACAAGAGGTGATAGGGGTGTGCATAACTGAGTCCAGGTCATCATCCCCAGGACGGGATGGAGTCTCCTAGCCAAGTGGGGAGATAAGAGAGCATTAGTCGTGGTGCTGCAATGGGAGCACCCAGCCCCTGCGAGGAATCCAAGAGCACTCCTAAACTATGGGTGGGATTGGCCAATTGTGGGTGTGAACCTTCAACCAAAGGAGATGGCACTATGGCTGCGAACACTTCTGAGTGCTTCCCTTTGCTGTCAGCATCACCTCAACTAGCTGTCTGTGCATGAGCTGATCTCGTCCCAGCACGGCACTCTCTGGTGCTAGTGGCATTGGTGAAGGCTAGGGAGAGTCATGTACACACTGAGGCCTTGACCCTGCAAGCACTTATGCCTGTGCTGAATTGACGCAGTCCCATTGAGTTCACATGCATAAATGCTTGCAGGCCTGGGGTTATATTCTACCCTCCTGTATACATACGCACACACACAGTCAGTAGGAGTGCACAGGTGTGTATCTCTGGACAGAGTTTTCCCAATATGTCATGATACTGACAATGGCTCGTGTGACGTGGATCACTGTGAAGGGTGAAAGGCTGGTGATGGTTAGTAGTTTGTGGTACTACACATCACTTCACTGCATAAGACAGAAGCCATCACTCTGCACTGGTACTTCCCAGCTGTCAACTTCCCCTCATACTCACCCAGCATTTTCCTCTCACTAGCAGCAGGCAGACGAATATTTTTATGTTAATCAGCTGAAATTTATAGCAGAATTTCTTCCATAAATTGGAACCAGGCTGCAAAATGGAGACCTAGTTGATTTGGATTTGTGACAACCCAGAAGATATGTAGATGTAGGAATTAGAATAAGTAGGAGATATTGGCAAGGTCTCTTGAGGTTCTCCTCTGAGATATCCCTGGAATTTAAGTGTGTTGGTTACAATGTTGAAGCGGTCTAGTGGAGGTAGACACATACCTCCTGACAGCTTTGAGGAGCAGTGGGCGCTGTCCAGGGTTCTCTGCTCGGTGTCCCCCTCTGGATCCCTAGTTTTGAACCTGTGACCTTCACCCCTGACCCTGTTATTCGTTAGTTGTGCCCCATATCCAGTGGTCCCTCCCGCAAGGCTGGGGGAGGGGCCTTTAGATGCCCACCCTGATTACTAAAGAGACATACCTCCCATCCATTTCTGTGGATTATGTTTCTAAATTGCCTAGACTGCTTTGGAAATCTCGACCCTGTTATTGATGGCCAAACATTTTGAAAAACAGCTTCAGAAAAACAAACCACCATTTGGAACATCAAACAATGAAAGGGAAACATGCTTAATGGCTTTGTAGCACCAGGGTCTTGCAGCGGTACTGAGAACTTTCTTATTTACTTTGTTTTAGTTAGTGTCTTGGTCTATTCAATAAGACACATTGAAACGTATTTCTAAAAATACATATATCATCTTTATTATGAGATACACTCATTCCAATTTTTAGAGTTTTATTAAATGCTAAGATCTAATCACAAAATAGAATTGTCAGCATTGCAATACCTTTTTTTTTTACTTAACCCTCTATCAAATATTAATATCTGCAAATAACCATAAATTCAAAAGAAAAAACCCCTTGGATGATTCAAAAAAGTGTTATTCAGCAAATCATCAGCATTAAGTTAAAGTACCACTCATACCGAGAGAAAACAAAACTCATCAATATTTTGTTCTTCATGCAGCTTCTTCACATATAGCAGAATCAAAGGAATTTTTCAAAGAAGAAAAGATTACTGTGGGCAAGTTATTTGAGTGATCCAGCAGCAAAGTCTTCTGTCCAGCTGGCATCACCCTAAGATTTCATTATACATAGAATGAAGTACAAAGCAAAGTGTTATAAAAAAAGGCGGAATGAGTCTTAGGCCCTGATCCTGCAATGGGATCCACCAATACAGGCTCCCTTATGCATCTGGGGTAACCATGTTCACTTCAGTAGACTTCATATGGGTGCTGGGGTCTCTGCTAGCAGACAGCATGGCAGGAGCCGTACCTTAGCTTTTATATGACACAGAGGACACCGTTCCAAACAAAACCATGTATTGTAATGAAACCATTTATTTAGGGCATCAGTTCTCTCTGTACACATGGGCAATGATTTCATTGAGCTCATGCTGTTCTTTCATTGAGTTTAGCCATTCATCCTGGCGCTGGGTCTTGTCATTTAACTTTCTGTTGTTTATTCCCTTTGGCGTAGGCGTCTCCAGTTGTGCTGTCAGTTCTGCAGGGATTGGCGGCTGGCATTCAGTTCTTTGGGGGACCCCTTCCTTTGCCGAACAGGTAGGGAAGCTGAGTCCAGGAAGCTCAGAACACCTTGCTCGGGAGGCAGGACAAGCTGAGTTTAAGCACAAGGGAGAGGGTCGCGGAGGCTCTGTGTTGGCCCAGAAGATGCATAGATGTTGGCTGTACAGTGGGTGTGAGGTGTTGGCTGAGTGGCCTGAGGCACTTCCAGCAGGTTTGGTGGCCTTTTACCTTTCAGCTCCCCTCCAGCTGCCAGGTCTTCACTCTGCCAAGGATGCCAGTCCTGATCGCCTGCCTGTGGCCTGTGTCAGAGTAGATGAGTAGATGAGTAGATGATCTGGTGGGCCCTTCTGGCCTTAAACTCTATGATTCTGCCCACTTCTCTATCGAGCCCTTCTGTGCTTTCCCCCATATGGCTCCCCGTGCATGGGGAGAACTCTCCATTGACATCCATAAACCTGCCATCTTAATTTCCTCCTTAGACCCTAACTCTGCTACGCTGCCCCCAACCACCCCACCTGGCCTTGGTCAGCCAAGTGGCCAGCTGAGATTTCCATTCTCCTGCTAAACTCTGCTTTATTTGGGTACCTCCTCCTGTCCCCCACCCCCAGCTTGTCCATTTCCTCCACCTGCTGTGTCCGCTCTGAGTGTGAGTTCTCTGGGGCAGGGCTGCCCTTGTCTGTCTGTACAGCACCTATCCCACTGCACCTTGACTAGAGTTCCTAGGTGCTACCATGATTTCGGAGATACATACTTTGAAAAACCTCGCACTAGCAGAGAGTCTAATGTTTATGATGTTTGCCCATAAACTGCCCACTCAGCACTGGTTATAATGACATGCAGTTAACGTCTTTTATGCCAGCAGCGAGCCACTAGAATAGTGAATCCAGCCATCTGTGCAAATTCTGGCCAAGTGCTCTCCAGAGACCAAGATCTGGGGGAACTTGCCAAGTGGAGAGAGCCAGCCGAGACCCAGCCATTTAGTTAATGAGGGTTGTAAGGGTTTGCGGGACAGGAGATTGGATAGAAAAAGTTGAGGTGTATTGCTATAATGTGACACCTAATGCAACAGCTTTTCTCTGCAATTATAAGGGCTAGAAACTCACTTTTTGTTTCTAAATGAGTTAAGCTCAGATGTGGGAAAGAAAAACAGAGATGCTCACATACTATAGCATTGGGGCCATAAGTATCTAAGACAGATGGTAACTGAAATCTGCTGTTGGATGTCTCACTTTTCCACCTGTTTATTTTCCATTCTGGGTTAGTGCCATTCATTGTTCTGATTCTCTGTTCCAGGCCTGGACCTGCATGCTCCTTGGTCGTTTTCTTTCTCCCCTGGCTCAGCTAATGCTTTTGGTGTATCCTGTTCTCATGGTTTCACACCACATGGGAATTTCACCATGTTGGTCTTTGAACTCCCTCAAGAATTGAAAGCAAAACTAAGCTAAAGCCATTGGGTCAGTACAAAGATAAACAGGAGACAGGCCCTGGGACACGCCTTTGTGCTTCTGGAGGGGTGTGGAACAATAGCTCCTCCTCCTGATGTCTTTGAGGAAGATTGACTGGCCTGCTGTGTTCTTGGGTTTTTTGGGAATCCAGCAAGGTCAGTCTGCTCTAGGGTGACCAGATAGCAAGTGTGAAAAATCGGGACAGGGGGTGGGGGGTAATAGGAGCCCATATAAAAAAAAGCCCCAAATAGTGGGACTGTCCCTATAAAATCGGGACATCTGGTCACCCTAGTCTGCTCCAGCTGCTCCTTCAATGCACAGAAATCCTCCTCAGGGGAGCAACCCTAGACCCCCTCCCCTTAAATCCAGCTCCAGGCCCCGGAACATGGCGTTTTATTTGAGGCATGCACTCCGGATGTTGTGTCTCTGCTGTTGCTCCAGTGCTCTCCATTTCTGACATGTTATTGATGTGCTGGTTTAACAGCAGGCAGGGAGCTCTGGCCTCCAACATAAAATTATCATATTTTCCATTTAGAGATGAAATTACGAGCTAGGCAACTGCATGCAATGTCACTGAAGGATGACCTCTGCAGCTGCTGGATTTATGGGATGCTTAGCAATCCTGGCCCGTAAAACAAAATTATTACCGTCCCCACTTAGAGCTGGGATTAGTATCTGCCAGATGCATGGAGGGACCGGAATCTCTGCCCTGGTAGCCCTTGCTTTGTTCCTGGGAGCAGGAGCCTGAGCTGACACGCAGGGGAATCCGGCTTGCACAATCAGATCATAGAACACCACACTTGGCACTTAGAGATGGAGTCGCTGCTGGGGGAGTCATTGTGAAATAAACACACATGCCCCCACCCATCCCTGCCTGCCTTTCCAAAGGCATGATCAGGGGGCCCCGTTTCACCTGCTGGGGTGGCATTTTAGCCTGCTAGGGGGAGGAATCTGGGGCTGTGCTCTCCAGCCTGCTGGGGAAGTGGAAGCATCTGACCTTTGCCCAAAGGCTTCAAGAAGCTGGTGGAAAGTTTGGCTTCTAAAAATGGGAGAAAATGTCATGGGGTCTCCTTGTGTCCGACCGGTGTGTGGGAGTCAGGGGGGCGGAGTTCAAATATTTACCCCACACCTGACACCCAGGGCCGGATTAACCATTAGGTTAATAAGGCTGAGGCCTTGCTATTTTTAGGCCCTACTGGTCAGGCAGCCCTGCTGGAGCGCTCCTGCCAGCAGGAAAGGCAAAGCAGCCCCCAGTGAAGGAGCAGGAGCTCAGCCGGCAGCCAGCTGCCTCTCCCGCGCTGCGGGAACACGCTGCCAGGGATCCGGTTAACACTGGTGACCGGGCACTAAAAACCCGGTTACCACGGGAACCCGTGCCAGCCGTGGGTGTCGTTTGAGCAGGCATTGCCCCCCCAGACCCCTCACCCTGATTGCTCCAGAGCTCTGCTTAGCTGTCAGGGAGGGAAGAGGCTCCCTCTGTCCCTCTCCTGGGCTGAGGCTGGCAGGCAGCTCTAGGACGCTGCCTCCTGGGTCCTAGTGCCTGTCACCATCATCTTCTATGTGTGCTGGGTCCCGTTTCTGGACAACTGGTGAGTGCGGGGGGGGGGGGGGGGGGGGAAGAGGCAGTTCCAGAGTGGTAGGGTGGGAAGCTTGCACAGAACCTGCACACACTCTATTCTGCTCCAGCCAGAACTACTGCCCCCCTCCCATGTATAAGGAACAAATTCCCACACATCTGTAGGCAAAACAAAACAAAACATCCCATTCTGGATACCAGTCCTTTAACTTTTACAGAACCTTCCACCAAGGGGCTTCAGCTGTATGATGCACCGTGTTCAATACTGCATTGAATTGTACTAAAAATCAAAGAAATCCAATTTTTTCTTTGATATATTTTTCTGTACTGGGATGCTCAGGCCACCAAGTTCTTTCCTTATGCTCAGCCTAGTTCCACAGGTCAACGCATCTTTGTACTTTTAAGGGGTTGCACAAGCACTGGAGGAAGCTCAGCACACAATGTTGTAGGTTTCTCCCTCCCCTCTCCCTCAAGGATTTTAAATCCACTTCTTAGCAGGTTATGATAGAAAGACTGGCTGAATAAGCTAAAGGCAGGTTCTGTCTATTTGCTGGTTCTCTGGCAGTTTAATCCATCATAAAAGTACCTCACATTTGATTTCTTTTGAGTTTCATTCCAAAAACTTAAAGCTAAATAAACCTGAAGTTAGTCCTCATTTTTCTGCCCCAACTCTAACTTCTTTCCCAAGTAGAAAACGTTGGGTAAGCGTGGATGGAATGTGATTTGAGAAGGGAATGAGAACACAGGCCAATTCCTGCTGACAGTTACACCTGTGTAACCGTATTGACTTCAGGGAGAACAGATTTTTTCACAAGACTTCCCTTCTGCTTTTTCACACCTGGTATGAGCAGAATCTCATTCACTTTCCTCCCCTAAACTCTGAGGACTTTAAGGGAAAAAAAATAAGCAAGGTCTGCTTGATTTACACATGCAAATGAAACAGGAACACCAGCCTTAAACAAACACCAGACCTGATGTAACAAGGGTGTCACTACAGCAGCCGTGGTTGGACTGTTCTTTTGGAAGATCCTTCATGGTTCTTTTAAGATGCTGATTTTCAGGGAAGTCTTTTTGTTTGGGGGGGGGGGGGGGGGGGCGGGAGGGCAGAGAACACAACAGGGAATAGCTCTGTTTTGTCAACTCCTAGTCATTTAAAAGCTGAAAGGCTTTAGTTCAAGTTTGTTTAATGTTTGCACAGTGATTTTGAAGAGCTAACCTAGTACAGAAGTGCTAAATATTATGTCGGGGGGGGACGGATAGCTCAGTGGTTTGAGCATTGGCCTGCTAAACCCAGGGTTGTGAGTTCAATCCTTGAAGGGGCCACTTAGGGATCTGGGGCAAAAGTGGTCCCGCTAGTGAAGGCAGGGGGCTGGACTCAATGACCCTTGGGGGTCCCATCCAGCTCTATGAGATAGGTATATCTCCATATATTTATATTTTTATATTTATGACTGGGCAACCATCTAAAGATCTGTGTCACTTCTAGCTGTTACCTTTTTCTTACAGAAAGCTTAAAACAAACAAATGCAAACCACAGGGGGCTGGTGCACACAGAACTCATGCTTAAAAAACCTCATGTCAGAGCTGCTGATCTCACAGTCTAGAATAGATAATACTTACTCCTGCCATGAGCGCAGGGCACCGGACTAGATGACCTCTCGAGGTCCCTTCCACTCCTATGATTCTATTCTATGATACGAATTGTGGAAGAGCTTGGTGACAGAATGGCCTGAGGTGGTGAATCACTGGAGATTAACTACACAAACTGGGTATCATCCCACACATAATATTTGGGTTCAATGTGAAAACAGTCATTCATCGTCCTCAGCCAGTGCAACACCGGGAGGCAGCTTTCAGAGCAAGACAGCCTAAAATACAATGCCACCCCATGTCATTTTCCCACTCCTACTTCCTCTGTGTCAGTGGATTGTACACCAGAGTGGTTTTCTTTTACATAATAAAAGCTGGCTGCCTCCCAGACTGCAGTCAGAGTGAGACAGGGTGTGTGGTGTAGAGTCCATGGCTCGGCTTTGCACTGGGCCATGTGGAGAGCTGAGGGTAGAAGCACTAGGTTGAAAGAGGCGAGCAGGACGGGGAATGTTGCAGTGTTCGTCCTCAGACAGATGAGCACTCCTCTACCTCGGAGGAAGGAGGCCAAAGAGAAGGACAGCGTAGCATCCCTCGTGCTACCTCTTACTCAGGAGTATCTGTTTGGAGAATTGAGCGTCGTGAGAGTAGGATAAACTTGTTCATTTTACATAAATAAATATTATGGAAAGATGTATGTAGAGGAATGTTTGATGACATCATAATTTGTTTTGCAATATCTCATTCATACTTAGGCCTTTCCCTCCCATTAGCCTAAGGCCCCTCCTAACCCCAATCCAGCCCTGCTGACACCTCCCAGCTGCTGTAATGGAGGAGCAGGATCCAGAGGAAGCCAGGATGAAGGTAAGGCAGCACGAGCCGGTACCGCGTACTGGTAAAAAATGGCCGCCGGTACTGGCCCCTACCGCCTTACTTTAAAGCGCTGCCGCTTTAACGACGCTGCCGCTTTTGTGCCCCCCGTCGGCGGCCCTGCCGGGTCCCTAGCAGCAGGGCCACTGACGGGGGAGTGCAAAAGGGGCAGCGATGTTATCGTTGCTGCCCCTTTTGCCCGCCCTGGCTGCCAACGGGGAGGGGGGGGGGGAAGAAGCAGCTGCCCCGGGGCCGGCGATTTAAAAGGGCCCGGGGCTCCTACCGCTGCTGTGGTAGTGGCAGCAGCAGCCGGAGCCCCGGGCCCTTTAAATTGCCGCTGGGGCCCCGGGCGGCACGGGCCAGGCAGCCTCGAAGGGCTGGCTGGGGAACGCTGACCCCCAGCCCCGCCCCTTCTACCTGAGGCCCCGTCCCTTCTGGGGGGGACGGAGCTGGCCCCCGTACCAGTAAGTTTTCAATTTTATTTTCACCTCTGGGAGAAGCCATCCCGAGAGGGATCCGAGCATGCTGTCTAACCCTTGTGCTAGTAAGTTTAGGTTAAAGTTTCAAGCCGTCTATGTCATAACTAATTCTTGGGCCAGCGTTCATTCCCACAGCCTCTGTCCTACTCAGCAGGACAAGGGGCTGTCAGTGAGATCTTCCATCCTTTATTTCCCATTGTGCACGTGAGTAGAGTTGGCATTTAATTCCCAATCAAATGACTGCATTACTTGCTATAATTGGGATGCACTGTTGATACGAAATCCTGTATCTTTGGTTTGTTTCTAGTAAACTAGTCTGACCCCAGTTAACTTTCTACCCAGTACCTGATCTCTGCTATAGGTGGCACTGATTAGGTGCTTTGGTCACAAGAAAAACATTGCCTGGTATATGTTTATTTAGACCTGGTATTCCTGTTGCTCCGGCCTTCAGTCTGTGATTGTGGGCCTTTGAATGTTATTGCTTTCTAATTTTAACATATGACTTGATCCCAATGGACAATGGTGAAAACACAAAGCAAAGGTACTTGTTGGTGGTCGCTACATTTTTATTTCCTGTTTTATCCTTGACTAATCCTATGACTAATTAGAGCTGGTTCCATATCCTTTTGGCTTGATGCCTGAGCTAAAGAGCCCTGAATACTCTCCAGTCATTGTATTTGAAAGGTTTTTGGCCAGAAATCCATCCAGCCTTAGTAATTTGTTTGGGGATAGTTCTCCTCTGGTGCGCATTTGCATCTAGCTCTATATTTTGCGCAGATGATAAGTGGTTTTAAAGTTCCATTATCCATGTAGTGATCAAAGCCTTCCTCAGTAAATATGTCTTCAGCTATGGAGGGTATTTCTAAAATGGCGAATTAGATCAACTACCATTCCATCGTCTCTCAGTGAAAAGGTAATGCGATTAGCTGCTTGTTCTGTTCATAATCTATATGCCCATAATCTACCGCCCTTATCTCTCCATCTATGCAATTGCCTCAGTGAAGGGAATACATTTTCTGCTTGTCCAGATAGAAGGGCTGTGTTGGTATTTTAGTATTTATCAGAGATGGGGCCAATTTCATATTTGATACTTGCTTTTTCAATTTTAATGGGTTTTTATAGCTATTGACCGCCTCTCCACGATGACTCCAAGATCTTTTTCCTGATTCGTTGTAGCTAAATTAGCCCCCATCATATTGTATGTATAGTTGGGGTTATTTCTTCCAATGTGCATTACTTTACATTTATCCACATTAAATTTAATTTGCCATTTTGTTGCCCAATCACTTAGTTTTGTGAGATCTTTTTGAAGTTCTTCACAGTCTGCTTTGGTCTTAACTATCTTGAGCAGTTTAGTATCATCTGCAAACTTTGCCACCTCACTTTTTACCCCTTTCTCCAGATCATTTATGAATAAGTTGAATAGGATTGGTCCTAGGACTGACCCTTGGGGAACACCACTAGTTACCCCTCTCCATTCTGAGAATTTACCATTAATTCCTACCCTTTGTTCCCTGTCTTTTAACCAGTTCTCAATCCATGAAAGGACCTTCCCTTTTATCCCATGACAACTTAATTTACGTAAGAGCCTTTGGTGAGGGACCTTGTCAAAGGCTTTCTGGAAATCTAAGTACACTATGTCCACTGGATCCCCCTTGTCCACATGTTTGTTGACCCCTTCAAAGAACTCTAATAGATTAGTAAGACACGATTTCCCTTTACAGAAACCATGTTGACTTTTGCCCAACAATTTATGTTCTTCTATGTGTCTGACAATTTTATTCTTTACTATTGTTTCGACTAATTTGCCCGGTACCGACGTTAGACTTACCGGTCTGTAATTGCCGGGATCACCTCTAGAGCCCTTTTTAAATATTGGTGTTACATTAGCTATCTTCCAGTCGTTGGGTACAGAAGCCGATTTAAAGGACAGGTTACAAACCCTAGTTAATAGTTCCGCAATTTCACATTTGAGTTCTTTCAGAACTCTTGGGTGAATGCCATCTGGTCCCGGTGACTTGTTAATGTTAAGTTTATCAATTAATTCCAAAACCTCCTCTAGTGACACTTCAATCTGTGACAGTTCCTCAGATTTGTCACCTACAAAAGCCGGCTCAGGTTTGGGAATCTCCCTAACATCCTCAGCCGTGAAGACTGAAGCAAAGAATTCGTTTAGTTTCTCCGCAATGACTATCATCTTTAAGCGCTCCTTTTGTATCTCGATTGTCCAGGGGCCCCACTGGTTGTGTAGCAGGATTCCTGCTTCTGATGTACTTAAAAAACATTTTGTTATTACCTTTGGAGTTTTTGGCTAGCCATTCTTCAAACTCCTCTTTGGCTTTTCTTATTACATTTTTACACTTAATTTGGCAGTGTTTATGCTCCTTTCTATTTACCTCACTAGAATTTGACTTCCACTTTTTAAAGGAAGTCTTTTTATCTCTCACTGCTTCTTTTACATGGTTGTTAAGCCACGGTGGCTCTTTTTTAGTTCTTTTACTGTGTTTCTTAATTTGGGGTATACATTTAAGTTGGGCCTCTATTATAGTGTCTTTAAAAAGCGCCCATGCAGCTTGCAGGGATTTCACTTTAGTCACTGTACCTTTTAATTTCTGTTTAACTAACCCCCTCATTTTTGCATAGTTCCCCTTTTTGAAATTAAATGCCACAGTGTTGGGCTGTTGAGATGTTCTTCCCACCACAGGGATGTTAAATGTTATTATATTATGGTCACTATTTCCAAGCGGTCCTGTTATAGTTACCTCTTGGACCAACTCTTGCGCTCCACTCAGGACTAAATCAAGAGTTGCCTCTCCCCTCGTGGGTTCCCGTACCAGCTGCTCCAAGAAGCAGTCATTTAAAGTATCGAGAAATTTTGTCTCTGCATTTCATCCTGAGGTGACATGTTCCCAGTCAATATGGGGATAATTGAAATCCTCCACTATTATTGAGTTCTTAATTTTGATAACCTCTCTAATTTCCCTTAGCATTTCATCATCACTATCACTGTCCTGGTCAGGTGGTCGATAATAGATTCCTAATGTTATATTCTTATTAGAGCATGAAATTTCTATCCATAGAGATTCTATGGAACATGTGGATTCACTTAAGATTTTTACTTTGTTTGATTCTACATTTTCTTTCACATATAGTGCCACTCCCGCCCCCTGCACGACCTGTTCTATCCTTCCAATATATTTTGTACCCCGGAATGATTGTGTCCCATTGATTGTCCTCAGTCCACCAAGTTTTTGTGATACCTATTATATCAATATCCTCCTTTATCACGAGGCACTCTAGTTCACCCATTTTATTATTTAGACTTCTAGCATTTGTGTACAAGCACTTTAAAAACTTGTCACTGTTTATTTGTCTGCCCTTTTCTGATGTGTCTGATTCTTTATGTGAATGTTTCTTGTCTGATCTGGCCCTTACATTATCCTCTTCCATCCTCTGCTCCTGACTAGAACCTAGAGAATCTCTATCAATAGACTCTCCTCTAAGAGAAGTCTCTGTCCGATCCACATGCTCCTCTGTAGTAGTCGGCTTTCCCCCATCTCCTAGTTTAAAAACTGCTCTGTAACCTTTTTAATGTTAAGTGCCAGCAGTCTGGTTCCACTTTGGTTTAGGTGGAGCCCATCTCTCCTGTATAGGCTCCCCCTATCCCAAAAGTTTCCCCAATTCCTAATGAATCTAAACCCCTCCTCTCTACACCATCGTCTCATCCACGCATTGAGACTCTGAAGCTCTGCCTGCCTACCTGGCCCTGCATGTGGAACTGGGAGCATTTCTGAGAATGCCACCATAGAGGTCCTGGATTTCAATCTCTTCCCTAGCAGCCTAAATTTGGCCTCCAGGACGTCTCTCCTACCCTTCCCTATGTCATTGGTACCTACATGTACCACGACCACCGGCTCCTCCCCAGCACTACACATAAGTCTGTCTAGATGCCTCGAGAGATCCGCAACCTTCGCACCAGGCAGGCAGGTCACCATAAGGTTCTTCCGGTCATCACAAACCCAGCTATCTACGTTTCTAATGATTGAATCTCCCATTACTAACACCTGCCTTTTCCTAGTGACTGGAGTTCCCTCCCCCGGAGAGGTAACCTCAGTGCGAGAGGCAACCCCAGCACCATCTGGAAGGAGGGTCCCAACTATGGGAAGGTTTCCCTCTGCTCCCGTTGACTGCTCTGCTTCCCTCAGCCTTTCATCCTCCTCAACAGCGCAGGGGCTGTCTGACCGGAGGTGGGACAATTCTACAGTGTCCCGGAAAGCCTCATCAACATACCTCTCTGCCTCCCTTAGCTCCTCCAGTTCCGCCACCCTGGCCTCCAAAGTCCGTACGTGGTCTCTGAGGGCCAGGAGCTCCTTGCACCGAATGCACACATACGCCACCCGCCCACAGGGCAGGTAATCATACATGCTGCACTCAGCGCAATAAACTGGGTAGCCCCTACTCTGCTGCTGGGCTTCTGCCTGCATGGTCTCCTAGTTAATGAAAGGGTTTTGTTTAAATCAAGAGGTTTTGAATGTAGTTTAGTTTATAGTTTTAAAAAACGGCAAGGGGCCCTTCCCACTCCCCTTCTAAACTCCCTTGCAAAACTCCCTGTTTGCAGCCCCTGTTTGCAAAGCTGTTCCTGGAGGACTGGTTTCACCAGGACAGATAAAGCAGCATCCACATTGGCAGTGCCTTTAGGCTGCAAATGTTCATGGAGCCACCGACGGAAAGTCAGGGTTTTACCAACATGGCTCAAAATTATTCTAGTCAAATTTTCTAGTGCAGGTCAGCCTCAGAGTGCTAACCCGCCTCTCTTTAAGCATTGATTCCACGGTTTTCCCTAGTTTGGTTACCAGTGCCTGAAACTGAGCCCACGGTGGTCCCCAGAAACCCTTGGGGGGCAGTTTGGAGAGGAAGGTGGCTGCCTTTATGTGTCCCTGACCTTGGGTCTCGATTGCGACCTGCTCCCTTCTCAGAACCCCCGCAGCGAGGGCAGGGAGCATGGGTTAGTTTGTGCCATTCCTCATTGGGAATTGTACAAAAACAGTGAGAAAATCATAAAGTCGGAGGTACACATGGACACACCCTCGTGGACACCAGCACTAGACTGGCACCAAGAAGGCCAAATATTGAAAGACCCTGGAGTGGCAGCACGGGTGGCTGTGGGCTCTGCGGCTAGGGTGAAAGACAAGCCAGCGTGACAGCCATTGAAAGAAAAATGATGCATGGAAGTGTTACCCCGCAGAATCCAGTTCCAGGACTCCTCCTTTTAACGCGAGGATTTTCGGCATTTGCAGAAGTCTTTCCTTGCTGCGATGTCCAACAATAAGATTGTATCATATCATGTCACCTGTAGCTAGTGGTTAATACCCCTCGCATACAGAGATACTACTCTATACTGTCTGGAAGGGTCCATTTCCCACAGGTTACTGTATATATTTTACCTACCCAAGGCTTGCCTGCAGGTCCATTAGACAGCCTCATGTATGGAGAGTGATTCTCCACCCGCATCTGATTCACCTGACCCTGAGCAGCCTGTCCCGGCTCACTGTCCATCCCCCACAGCAGAAGGATTGTTCTTTATACTACTCAGTGCTTGGAAACCCCAAATAAGATCCAGGCCCCATTGTGCTAGGCACTGAACATGCACACTGTGAGGGGGGCTCCCGCCCCATAGTGCTCACCCGACTTATTTGTGTATTGGAAATGAAGGATTTTAGGCTGAGTTTTTTAAAGCTACCTAAGGATGCCCAGTTCCCATTAAAATGAATGGAAGTGGGTGTTTGGACCTCCAAAGCAGCTTTTAAGATCTTAGGGCTTGTCCACACAGGGACATCCAGGAAAATTAATCTGAATTAACTAAGGGTGTGAATTTGAAGTGGATTAGTTAAACCACATTAAAACCCTGTGTGAACACCCTCATTCAGAACTGAAGTGGCCTTAATTCGGTTTATTTTAATTCACTTCCAAAGTGAATTAAGATAAATCAAATTAAGGCCACTTTAATTCTGAATGAGGGTGTTCACACAGGGTTTTAATGTGGTTTAACTAATCCGCTTCAAATTCACACCTTTAGTTAATTCAGATCAACTTTCCTGGATGTCCCTGTGTAGACAAGCCTCAAGCCTTAAAGTATAGCTATTGATGGTGGATGCGCCTCTGCTGCCAACGTGGATGCAAAAGTAGTAGCCCCCGCCCAGTTTGGTTCTTTCACAGTTAGCTGCTCTTTTCTTCTGCATACAGAGATTCTTGTACCAATGTGGTCTGGCATTTTTGGGGGTTGAGGAATATAAGTGCAGTGCTCTTGTTCTTTCAGAAGGCGAATTCAGCTCTTAGATGCTGGGATTAAAGTACGATACCATCTGTAGTCATCTGTTAGAGTGCTCTGTGTCTCTGTTTTCATGTATTTTGTAACTGTGACAGCCGATCAAGACCACTGGCTTTGGTTTCCAGGTTTAAGATGTGCCATCGCTGAGAGTCAGGTATACCAGATTTTGAGATGAGGAAAGAGACCTGCAACATCCCTCCTGGGTACGATAGTTCTGTATTTGTCCTCTCTTGTTTATTCCAAGCAATCAGGCGTCTGCCACTTCCTATTATTGGCCTGGATGCAGGAATTACTGGGTGAGGTGCTCTGCCCTGTGTCAGACAGGACAGATGATTGCAATGGACCCTTCTGGCCTTAGAACTGGTGATTCCATGTTCTAACAGATCTCACAGGCAATTTTTTCTTATCATTAAACTTTAATTTTTGTTATCTTACTTATATCCCACAGCTCCCAGGCATGCCCCTAGCTGATTGCTCGGCAGTCATTAGAACAGAAGCCAAAGCTCTCTGCAGACTTACACACAGCATTCATCTGTATTCATACCATAACCTTCTTCCGAGGGATAGGATCTAACATTTAAAAAACCCAGTTCCCCTGTAGCCAGATGCATTGATGCGCCTTCATCTCCTCCTTTCCCCCACCCATGTTTTTATAACGCATCTTTAAAAGCCCGTTTTACGCTGCTCAGTTTCCCCAGTGCGATTAGGGCATGTGGAGATGAAAAGGAAGCAAAGGGGAGGGGAGAGGGGGAGGCAGCTTCACACAGTGTAGCTCCAGGAAGGCTGCGTACAGTATCTGTTTATGTCCGCTCGGCAGGGATAATCCTCCCAAGCTGTCTCGCTCTCTGAGCGAGGGCTTGATGTGCAATCAGCTCGCTTGCTCTCAGTTCTCTGAAATGTCAGAGTTCAAAGAGAACACCAGGCACCCAGGAGAGACCGAGCCCAGGGGATGAGTGCCAGAGCTAACAGAAATGAAGTGTGGCAGAAGACATCTTTTTGCAGCTGAATAATTTGCCTAAAGACTCTTCCAGTTTTCCTCCCTCCCCCCTTTCTTTGGGTGTCCACTTGAACATCTGTCACTCACGTTGATTTGCTAAACCTACGCCAGCCAGCCCTCCCTTCCCAATTTGTCGGTGTGGAGCTTCCCTCTCGAGATGGAGATCTCCTAGGCTGAGGCCGGAGCGAGCGGACGGAGGCTAGGAGTTCTGTACTGGAAAACGCTGGCCCAGCACTAGATGAGACGAAGCCAACGAGCAGAGAGGCGGCTGGGCTATGTGTGCGAGGGGAAGGCTGGGCTGGGCCAGGCGAGACACTGTGCAATCCTGGCGGTTTCTGGCTCTCACCAGCTGCAGGAAGGGCGTCTCCACAGGGAGACGGCCTTTGTTTTGTACCAGTTCCCAGTCGCAGCTCCACTGTGGATCACGCCAGCCCGCAGCACCTGCCTCATCTGCACTTAGCCACACTGCGTTGCCAAAGCCCCAGTGGTGAGGGGGGGCTCCTGGGAAGTTGCGTTGAGAAGGGGCCTTGGGGATGTAATTGGAGTTCTTGGTGCCTAAGCATAAGGCTGAGTCCTAGGGTCCTTGGCCCAGTGGACCTGCCTCACCTGACTTTCCTCGCTGATGTCCCAGACTAGGGTTGGGTGGTTGGTGCTGCCAGCGCCAGGCAGCCGTTGTGACAGGAATGGATCCTCTGCCTCTCAGGAGCCTTCCCACTTGCTGGGTGCCAATCAGCTGTTGTATAGAAAGCAGGAGTGACCTCCAATTCCTGCTGAAGGGCACAGGGGCAGCCAGTCCAAACATCTGCAGATCCTTCTGCTCCACTCTATGTCCAATGGGCCATGAGGCAGGGAGGGGGGTAAGAGAGCATATGCCCTGTCTCCTCCCCTCCAGATGCAGCTGGGGGTGTGTATTGATATTGATCTCAAAGGCCTAAAGACTTAAAGATGTTTATAAACTCTCTGACTGTCCAGCATTAAACAACGATAGATACGTTCAGGGCTGGTTTTTTCACAGACATAGGATTTACTTGGTGAGTTGGCAAACACCCAAAAGCATTCGTTCAAGTTGAACGTTTATTGATTTAAACGCAAAGAAAGAACAAGGAATTAAAAGAAGAATTTAGATTGAAACTGTGGTTGAGTGACTATGCAAAACAAACGTAACCAGAGCTATCAGAGTCTCTTCTTTTCATTAATAACCTTTCCTTGATGTAACTCTGTGTCCTGATGTGAAGGGCATTCACCACTCCTGTTTTTAACAAACAGACAGGCACAGTGGAGGAGAGACAGGGTAGAGAAGATGGATGAAATCCAGCGTTGGCTGATGTTTTTGGAGCACAGGACCACTGGGTAATTACGAGTGGATGCTTTGGCTGGTTGGTCGACCACAATGCCTGCTGCTTGGACCCTGGTTCAGGTTCTGAACAGGGACATCATATGGCTGGACCCTTTCTCCTTACAGAAGGCAGACTTAGCTGGCTGCAGTATAGGTGATCTGAGGATTCAATGAAAAGCCAAGAGAATGAGAGATAGGATAGGATGAAAGGGGTGTGTGGGGGGCAGAAAGCAACATAACAAGGGAAGGGAAAACAATATGGAACTGACGTGCCTGTACAGGGCAGGCAGTTAGCTATCCCCACTGGTGGGCTGAGGACTGGATTTCATGATGATGTGATTCCTTGAATAAGAGTGAGGCCAGCCGGCCTTCCTCTCGGGAAGAAAGTCTGTTCCTCCTGGCCTGAGCTGAGTTGCAGTCCTGGCAGGTCAGGGGATAGCTGGGGAAAGACGATTCGTCCTTTTTGTCAAAGTCTCTTTTTAAGAACCTCACAAAGGAGTAGACGTGGGTGGCATATTTTATCCTCATTATTTTGTCAATCAATTAAATCCATTTCCATAAGGCCAAACTCAGCATAGGTAACTTCATTCCCACATTTTCTTGTTTACCAGGTCTGATCTCACTATAGTTCTTTACTTATATCAACAGGCCATTTTTGTCTGGACTAATTTAGTTTTTCTGTCTGGTTTTTTTTGCACCTATTCATAACGTTTATTTATTGAAAATAACGTGACCTATTTTCCATGGTTAATTCTCCAGCAGGCAAAAAGTCCTCGGTAATTGTGACATCTTACAAACTTTCGCATACTTTTACCAGTTGCTTAGGGTAAATGTTTAGGTCCAATAATCACACCAGTAGGGACAGAGACCCCCTGGGGGAGGTGGGGAGAAGACTGTCCTTCCCCAAGGAGGAGAAGACAGGTGCTTCTTGGCCTTAGCCCCCATGGGGCTTGAGCAGAGAGTGAGCAGTTCAGGCTTGGAGGCGCTCAGATTTTCCAGTGAGACAGAGGCGCCAAGCAAGAGGAGTGTGACAGCAGCTTTTCGCTCCTCCAAGGGGGATTATGGAGTAGTACGTGGGGAGTCCCGAAGACCTGCTGGAGCCAGGCCCTCTGCAGTAGATTGGTCTGAGCTGAGCAAGGGCATAAATGAAAGCCATTGCACTGGTGCCTGGTCGCCCTCAGGAGTGCCCATTTCCACCTCTTCTTTCCTGTCCCTTCTCTCTGGTCATTAGAGAGCAGAGGTTGTAAGGAACGGAGGCATATTGCGCGATGGGACGTGTGAAGGTGCCTGGGAACATGACTCTGCAAGGCAGGACATCACTGCCTCCTCATTGGCCTGTGTTGGCAGTAGCTGGCAGGACTGGCCCTCTCAGTGGAGAGGCTGGAGACTCGGTGGGCATGGAGACGGAGCTGCTGCTAGCCTCCTGGTAGAGGGCAGAGCTGGGCTGGATGCCACCTGTCACACACACAGTTCTTCCCCGTGCTCGCAGGAATGCTTCAGCTCTGTGTGCCATGGAGAGCTGAGGTTGATACTTGGTCCTGGGTCCCTTCTCTCTGCCCCAGGCAGAGCCATTTCTCTGTCTGGGGCAGAGACACCGACTTGGATGGAAGCCAGTGGGCTTAAAATCTGTCTGGTAAACTGAGGCGATGCTTGTTAGCAGGGGGTCCTATTTGGAGGGGTTCTCAGAAGCGGCAGGTGCCCCTCAGGTGGAGGTGCCAGCACGCCGCTTGTCAGAGTGATACACCATCCTCATTTCCCTCTGCCCCTGGCAGCCACGGTGGCATACAGATGTTCCTGTCCAAAAGCGGGTGCCCCCTGCTCAGTGCATATACCGTGGGTATCCGTGCCTGCCTTGGGCATCTCCCACCAGGGCTCCTGTGACACTCCAGGGCAGTCTGCCGCTGCCGGCTTTCAGGGCAGGGCCCCCTGGTACGCCCACAGCACAACCCCGCTCTGCGCTGGCTGCCATGTCTGCGCCAGGTGGAACTCAAGGTGCCAGTCACTCTCATCCCGGAAACGGTTTGCGTCCCATTGTCTCAGACAAAGCTCTGTGACAGTCCCATGTACGGCACCTTGCCATGGGCTCCCCTCTCACTTACGCCACCCCCATGGCACTCTTGTGATGGGGCCTAGACTGTAGAATTCCTTTGTCAGAGCCGGGCTCTCATTGAGCATGCTCAGAGATGCTGTTCTTTGCCCATAATTTTTGCTAAGTGCAGATATTAGAATCCCACTTGGCCATTCATCTACTGCCTGGTATTCTCCATGCCCAGTGTTTTCAGGGTAGCTGCCTAAGCCCTGCACAGAACATGCCACAGTACATCTAGTAGGAGCAGGGAGGTGGCATGCCCCCTCTACAGCACTGGTGAGATCATTGTGTCCAGTTCGGGAGCTGGGCTGGGGGGTGCACTTCCAAAAGGACGTTGACAAATTGGAAGGGGTTCAGAGAAGACTAACATCATTCGAGGTCTGGAAAACCTGCCGTACGTTGATGGACTAAAAGAGTTCAATCTACTAGTTTATCCAAACCGAGGTTAAGAGGTGGCTTGATCACAGTCTATGAGTCTCTAATGTGGGACGAATACTCCAGATAGTAGATTAACCCTTGAGGTAGCAGACGAAGGCACGGCAGGAGCCCACAGCTGCTGGAAGCTACAGTTAGACAAATTCAAAGTGGCAATAAGCAGTACGTGTTTGAGAGTGAGGCTATGCCCACACTACCCGCCCGGATCAGCGGGTAGCCATCGATATATCGGGGATCGATCTATCGCGTCTCGTCTGGACGCGATCGATCGATCCCCGAACGCGCCCCCTTCGACTCCAGAACTCCAGCAGGGCGAGCGGGGTTGCGGAGTCGATGTGGGAGCCGCGGCCGTCGATCCCGCGCCGAGAGGACGCGAGGTAAGTCGCGGTACTTCGAAGTAAGATACTTCGACTTCAGCTACGCTATTCTTGTAGCTGAAGTCGCGTATCTTACTTCGACATCCCCCCCTAGTGTGGACCAGGCCTGAGAGTAACGTGCTGGATTCTCCATCACTTGGAATAATTTAATCCAGATTTGGTGTCTCTTGCTAGAAGAGTTGCTGTAGGTCTGTGGGCTTGGGGGAAATTCTATGGCCTCTGCTATGCAGGAGGTCAGACTAGATAGTTGCAGTTGCCACATCTGGCCTATGAATCTGTTACCCTGTCCCTAGAGGAAAGCTGATGGCACACACTGGGGATGGACGAACCTCACCACCGACGCCCAGAAAGCTAGGCTGGCACCAATCTAGATCCATAGCTAACTTCCATTAGCATGCGTCTCTCTTCTCAATCTCTGCTTCTTTTCTCAAGCTCTCTTTTTGTTACTCACTCGCCCTCCTGCCTGCTCAAAGGTTCATGCTGGTTTTTCGGCATATTCTCCTCTCTGCTCCTTTCCTCATTTGGTCCTAAGGAGACAACAACCTCCATGATATTTGAGTTCAAGTCAAACTACGGAACCCATGATTTTTGAGTGGGTTCAGAATTATGCAAAACAACCCCCCACCACCACCTCCCATGGTGCCTTTTGCCGAGGTGGACGTTGGCTTTCTGACATCATTTTAAAAGTAGGATGAGCACAGTGTTTCGGAAAGTCAAGAAGAGCTGTTAGTGAAACCTCTGCAACTATTCCTCGATTTCCCGTTTGACTGCCCGATGGCTGAAATGGGTGAGGGGAGCTTGAGTACTCTGGTACTCCTCTGCATGTATTTATGTCTCTTGATCAAGCATACCAGGAATTCACACAAGATACACACAAATGGTTGAACTTTTGATTCTTTTCTTTCCAGTCCCTAGCTGATGTACTGGGCCTTGTAAGTAAGTAAATAAGAAAGAAAGAAAGAAAGAAAGAAAGAAAGAAAGAAAGAAAGAAAGACTCTACCAATGTTTGCCTTGCCAGCAATCATGGGGTGATGTCCCCACCCATCTACCTGATTAATGTGGATGCTCAGTGCTCCAGAAGAAAACTACAAACAAACCCAACTGCCCCCCCAAAACACAAGATCTTTGCTAATACACCCAAGGAAAAGTTCCTTCCTTTATTGTGGTAAGGGTCAGAGCAACATCATCTACCAGCAAAAAAACAACAACAACCCCCCCCCCCCAAAAAAAACCCCCAACAACAACCCCACATCTTTCCTTTTTTTCTTATTCCGAAAGGCAACAGCCTAGTGCTTAGTGACAGAGCATCCCATTGGCAGCCGGGCTTCGGTAACCAAAACAAAACTCTCTCCATCTTTGCCATCCTTGTCTTCCTCATCCTCCCTGGGATTAATTTACACAAGCCAACTTCTTTTTGCTACAGAAGCTCCCTTATTGCAGAGCATCGCTTGTTCTCTTCTCTGCCACTCCAGCCCCAGAGAGGGCGTTTCTGAAAAGAAGCCTAAGGCTTTGTTAGCCTTAGATGTGTCTCTGTCTCTTAACTTCATCGAGCTTTCTGTCTGGCTTAGAGCTTTATCACCCTGGGGTCTGGGAGCCTTCCATGTAAAATCAGTAGCAATAGCAAAGTCCCTGGTGGGCTTCGTGGCACCTCTGGCACGTCTCCCTTTCCCCTCGGCTTGGGTTTTGGGTTTTGATTTCTCATTTCAGACTCATTTCTAGCCTTGGTTCCCAAGCCCCTGTCCCAGTGCTGCGCTGCGGTCTGATTGCCCCAGAACTAGGCTCCGGCTGAGGCAGCTGTTCGGAGCATATGTTGAGGCCCAGTCCCTTCGTAACACAAAGCAAGTGAAAGCTGTCAGGACGGCTCTCCGTGGAGGGACAAGTGGGTTCCTTGGGGCCGTTAGCTGAAATGTGGCGGAGTGAACGTGCAGGGACCTTTTACCCATGGCTATTATAGCTGCCTCTCGCTGCGCAGGGCTGGGACTCGAATGTCAAGCTGATGTCTGCTTGATACACTACAGCACTATGATTGCTACAGTGCTCCTCTCCTTGCCAAAGCAAGGAGTAGCTCCCGTGTGCAGCCAGATCAGGCCTTTGTTCCACCTTCCTCCTGACAAGCATCCCTAAGCGAGGGGCAGCATTTTGGTCTCTTGTTGCTACTGTGCATTCAGCGGCCTTCGGAGGGACGCTGAGCAACGTGGAAACCCTTCATGCCGGGTAATTATCACCTCTCTGAAAAGTGCTAGTGCCCCGCAATTGCTAGGCCGAGGTACACCTGCGCCGTGAAAAGCCACCCAATTACCAGGGATAATGTGTGAAAACGTGATTGGGAGCAGGAGGGAGGTGAGGCCGGAGGAGGCGCGCCATTATTCCAGCCCCCTGCCGCGCTGTCCAGCCATGCAGAAAGACGCAGCGCAGGAAGGTGGCCAGTCCAGGGGCTAGCTGGGGGTTAAAGGCAAGGAGGCGGGGTTAGGCGGGAAAGAGGAGTTTGGGGGAGGGGAGGACTTGAGCGGCAGCCTGTAAATGTCTTCTAGGGGTAACCTGAGACGAGTCAGTATCCTTTGTGCGACAGAGCCCTCACCAACATTCAGCCACCCATTGCATGTATTTTGCATGCGTTCGGTGTGCCAGGATCAGCCACTGACATGCTCATTGGCACATTCCATGTGGATACCGCACCTTTCTTCTTCTCCCGAGCCACTTCAAAACCTCCAGCCCAGTTCAGCTCTCAGGCCCCCTGACAGAAACCTGATGTGAGTGGGGTGACTCTGGATTTACACCTGTGGGACTGAGAGGAGGATCTGCCCCATAAATGATTCCATGGGACTCTCCAGGCAGGTTTCATACAAGGTCTGCAGGAACACGCAGAGCCTGCAGAAACCGAAAGCAGTTATGTATGTAAGTGTTGCTCAGAAGGACAGCCTCATCATTCCACATCTCACTTCGGGGCGGAGGGGGTGTTCCCACGGGAGGGCAGACGGACAGGAGAACGTTACTGATGCACGTGTAAGTACGGTTCATTAGCACGCAGGATGCTCGGTCTGCAGCAGCAGAGAGCAGTGCTGAGCAGGAACTCCCTCAGATCTTCATACACTCAGAGGCTATCATAGACAAGGGATGAGGAGTCTAGGTAGGTGTCTGATTGAATGGAGCCAGAGCTTGTTCCCGCTGCCTGGAGTCACAATCCCAGAGCCTGGCTCCCACTCGCTGCCAGCTCTGGGGATGAGTGTGTGAGTTCTGCCCCTCATCTGCCAGTCCAGTTCCAGGATTCCCAGGCCCACTCTCTTCTCCTTCCCACTTGTTCCTTGGCCTCTTGCTGAGGCTCCATCTTTCCTTCAGGCCTCTGTGGAGCCTCCATGGGTCCCAGACAAGAAACAAGGATATCTGCTCCCTGGAGAATAAGGGGAGGAAGGGCAGGGAGTCTCTAGCTGGTGCCTTCCCCTGCTTGGATCTGCACCAGTCAACAGCCCCTACCCCTCCAAGAGCTCCAGCCAGGCCTCTTCTGGGCCAGAGCCTGGAGGCCCTACTTCACCTCTTTCCCTTGGGACCCTTATAAAAGGGACAATATTCTGTGAGCTCATCATCATAGCTACATGCTAGGGGCCATTTATCCTGCTGCTCCAGCCCAGGCAAGCCAAGGGGTTTTACTCCAGACACTGCAGGGTCATAGAACCACAGGGTTAGAAGGGCTCACCAGGGTCATCTAGTCTAACCCCATGGCAAGGTGCAGGATTTGTTGGGTCTAAACCATCCAGGACAGATGCTATACAGCCTCCTTTGGAAACCCTTCCATGAAGGAGCTTCCACGACCTCCCGAGGCGTCTGTTCCATTGTCCTACGGTTCTTACAGTTAGGAAGTTTTTCCTGAGATTTCATCTAAATCTGCTCTGCTGTAGTTTGAACCCACTGCCTCTTGTCCTGCCCTCTGTGGCAACAGAGAACAAATTTTCTCCATCTTTTGTATGGCAGCCTTTCAAGTATCTGAAGACTGCCATCGTGTCCCCCCTTAATCTCCTCTTTTCCAAACTAAACCTACCCAGTTCCTTCAGCCGTTGCTCATAGGGCTGCATTCCATCCCTCTGATGATCTTTGTCGCTCATCTCTGGCTCCTTTCCAGTTTCGCTACATCAGTGACCAAAATTGGACACAGTACTCCAGCCTACCCAGCGCCAAGTAGAGCGGCACTATCACCTCCCGTGACTTGCGTGCTAGGCCTCTGTTAACGCAACCTAACATTGCATTTGCTTTGTTTGCAACAGCATCGCATTGCTGACTCATGCTGAGGCTGTGATCCACCAGAACTCCCAGATCCTTCTCAGCAGTGCTGCTGTCAGACCAGTTATCCCCCATTCTGTATTTGTGCATTTGGGTTTTTCTTCCCTAAATGTAGCACCTTACATTGGTCTTTGCTGAATTTCATTTTGTTGCCTATAGCCCAGTTCTCCAATTTATCAAGACCCCTCTGAATTTTAGCTCTAGCCTCCAAGGTGTTGCCAACCTCACCTAGCTTTGTGTCATCTGCAAACGTGACCCATAGGGCCAACAAGGGATAAGGAGGACGGAGACCGACCCTGGGTCTGAAATGGCTGAATCAATCTGCAAACTACCTGAAATTCCAGATGGAGTCTCCCCAGGCCAACCTGGCAGCCACAGACCCAAGGGATAACATGCATTGATGAGAAGGACATCAACACTTTGTAGAACCACCAGAGACTGCTCAGGTTCTCCTCTTCCCTCTTGGCACCCTACCCTTCGTCCGGGCCTCCAGCTCCCTGGCCTTCGTCAAAGCACTGTGGCAGGAAGGAAGGCAGTCTGTGTAATTCTCTGTATGGATGAGTTGCTGGTCTGAGCTCCTGCCAGCACATGGATCAGCACTGGTTCTCTGGATGGTGACTCAGGGAGAACTCCCGGACTCCCTTCCAAACATGATGCATCTCAGAACAATCATAAAAATAGCAGCCAGCCTGGTTATGCCCAGTGTCCTTGCAGGACCTAGTTCTCATGTGACACTTGCTGTCCTCTCCCCACTCAGCAGGAGATGACTATCCCCCCCACTCAGAGCCAACACGAGCTCTGGACTGGGGGCTGCACACATCCCCCTTGATGATGAAGATGCCTTTTCAGGATCTCCAGTGAGGGAATTAAAGCTTCACATCGATGCCCTAAAGCGGAGGGCCATCAGGCTGCTCCTTCAGACCCTGAAGCTCCCTCCCCAGCTACCCACGTCCTCAGTCTCGGCCTAGTGCTAAGGTGCCTTCACTCCAAACCCTTTGAGCCCATCCTCTCCATGCTGCACTCCTGTCTGTCATTGAGCCTGGCCCTCCGGGGGGCTGTCACTGGAGCTCAGAAAGCTGGCCAACCCTCAGTCCTGGCCTGTGACCCTTTAAACTCACATGATTCATGAAGATGGTGGTTCTTTGCACAATACCCTTAAAGTGGGTTGGCCATTCCCCATCAGCCACGAGCAACCTCCCCAACAGCTACCCTGAACCAGGCTGGAAATTCAGTGCATTCCTTGCACATGTGGATAGCTCCCACGGTCTGCCTCCTGGACCATGCCCTGTTGAATGTTCAGAGCCCTCTTTGTCCTTCTCAAGGGGTCTGGCTAAGGGGGGAAATACCTCCAGATATGTCCTTTCCTGCTGGATCAGAGCTTGTACCCACCCTCCTTACTCCTTGGTAGACCGGCTATGCTCAGAGAAACTTAGGACCCTGCACTTCCTGAGGGCTGGCTGAGATTAGGTAGGTAGAGCAGAGCAGGCTACCTATAATTTCTCTCAAACTCCAGGTCTTGACCGGGGAGAACCTTGCGTGTTCTCCTGCGGCGGGATGGGTGTGAAAACCCTGGATCTGGATAGGCTGCCAACTGAGTGCCCGACAACAGAACATTCACTAGTGCTGCCATATCACCAGCAAGAAACACTGGTTGTTCATGTGTGAAGACCCCCCGGCTGCTCTGCTGCTTCCTAGTGCATTAACCCTAGTGCAACAAGTGAGAGAGAAAAACATCCCCCCCGGTCAAGAGTTGTCTTTTTTAAGAGTACCGAGTCTCTGACCAAATGGATCAGCTCTTGCAATTCCCTGGGTCCTCGTAATCCTGCAGTCCCACTGACACATGGAAATTAGCGTAGACTCTGATCCTTTGGGCCTGTGGAATTTGTAATACAAATTGTGGGGGAAATGGTTCATCTTCAAGCCTTGGAAACCTGCCAAGGAAAAAAATAACTCAAGTGAGGGGGATGGCGTCTGGGAGGAGAATCAGACCATTCAGTACGTACTGCCCTTGACTGTGTGTGTGTGTGTGTGTGTATATAAATACACACACCCTTATGTGTGTGTGTTTGAAAGGGGGAGATGGATATTGATAGGCTCAGAGTACAGCCAGTTTCATTGAGACTGAAGAGCTCAACTTTGTTACACATTATCAGAGGGGTAGCCATGTTAGTCTGGATCTGTAAAAGCAGCAAAGAATCCTGTGACACCTTATAGACTAACAGACGTTTTGCAGCATGAGCTTTCGTGGGTGAATACCCACTTCTTCGGATGCAAGTAGTGGAAATCTCCAGGGGCAGGTATATATATGCAAGCAAGAAGCAAGCTAGAGATAACGAGTTTAGTTCAATCAGGGAGGATGAGGCCCTGTTCTAGCAGTAGAGGTGTGAAAACCAAGGGAGGAGAAACTGGTTCTGTAGTTGGCAAGCCATTCACAGTCTTTGTTTAATCCTGAGCTGATGGTGTCAAATTTGCAGATGAACTGAAGCTCAGCAGTTTCTCTTTGAAGTCTGGTCCTGAAGTTTTTTTGCTGTAGGATGGCCACCTTAAGATCTGCTATTGTGTGGCCAGGGAGGTTGAAGTGTTCTCCTACAGGTTTTTGTATATTGCCATTCCTAATATCTGATTTGTGTCCATTTATCCTTTTCCTTAGAGACTGTCCAGTTTGGCCGATGTACATAGCAGAGGGGCATTGCTGGCATATGATGGCGTATATTACATTGGTGGATGTGCAGGTGAATGAACCAGTGATGGTGTGGCTGATCTGGTTAGGTCCTGTGATGGTGTCGCTGGTGTAGATATGTGGGCAGAGTTGGCATCGAGGTTTGTTGCATGGATTGGTTCCTGAGCTAGAGTTACTATGGTGCGGTGTGCAGTTACTGGTGAGAATGTGCTTCAGGTTGGCAGGTTGTCTGTGGGCGAGGACTGGCCTGCCACCCAAGGTTTGTGAAAGTGTGGGATCATTGTCCAGGATGGGTTGTAGATCCCTGATGATGCGTTGGAGGGGTTTTAGCTGGGGACTGTATGTGATGGCCAGTGGAGTCCTGTTGGTTTCTTTCTTGGGTTTGTCTTGCAGTAGGAGGCTTCTGGGTACACGTCTGGCTCTGTTGATCTGTTTCCTTATTTCCTCGTGCGGGTACTGTAGTTTTGAGAATGCTTGGTGGAGATTTTGTAGGTGTTGGTCTCTGTCTGAGGGGTTAGAGCAGATGCGGTTGTACCTCAGTGCTTGGCTGTAGACAATGGATCTTGTGGTGTGCCCGGGATGGAAGCTGGAGGCATGAAGGTAGGCATAGCGGTCGGTAGGTTTTCGGTATAGGGTGGTATTAATGTGACCATCACTTATTTGCACTGTGGTGTCCAGAAAGTGGACCTCCCGTGTAGATTTGTCCAGGCTGAGGTTAATGGTGGGGTGGAAGCTGTTGAAATCTTGGTGGAATTTTGTTACACATTGCGATTTGTCTGCAGTTTCCTCCTCCTGGATTTTTAGGCTGCCCCTGGCTGGAGGCACAACCAAGCTTCAGACTTCCCTGAGCTGGAAGTAGCTGAAAGGGCAGTTGTCTCTAAGACTAGCACACACAGAGAGGACCCAGACCAGCTTTTCCCTAGTCTGTTTGCCCAGAGCTCTACGCCATTGGCTTTCTGGCTGTTTCGGAGACGCCAGGGAGCACATTCACTCAGTCTGTCCTTACAGAGATGTTACCAGTATTTCAAACACTCCAGCGGTGGTTTTGCCTGCTGCTCCCACCCCATCTGCGCAAATGTGTACTGTTGCTCTTTGCCTCTAAGCCGGGCATGCCGCAGACGCGTTCTTGTGCAGCTTGGACTTGCGTCCATTGTTCAGTTCTATTAGATGAAATCTAAATTCATTAGCAAGGCACAATTAAGTCCATGTCTTTATGAGGCCCAATCACAGCTTGCTTTGTGCTGCTGTTGCCTGAATGAAGCTGGCAAACTGCATCCTATAGAAATGCATTCATTCGGGCTCTTCAGCTTTGGGTAACAGATGGGATAAACTTGTCTTTCCAGACTCTGCATAGCAGATTTTTGGCTCATGATAACACCCCATTTTCAACAGACAGAGCGTATTCTTTATTACTTTTAGTAATTAGCTGTGAAATACTCTTTATTATTAACGAAGCCGGGTCCCATTATCTACCCATCTGTCCTCTCTCTTTTTCCATTGCCCGTGTTGCTCGGATAATTTTTCTCAGTGCCAATTCACTGACACTCTGCAGAGACCACGGCTGGCTATGGGGACGTTTTGCTAATCGCTGTAGGCCTGTCTGCCTAGCAATGAAACCTCGCCAAAGCCAGGCAGCCTTCTCGCAACGCAGCTAGACCCGCCGTTTGCTGCAAATTGTAACTGTGCTAACCGGGGGAAGAGCCGCACAACAGTTATCTGTGGAGTGCAGATGGGGTCTTTGAGGCACAGAGATTTCAGGAAAGCTGGGGTGAATCTGATCAGTTGCCACCGCCTGGGAGAGACGCCTTTGGACGCACAAGGCTGTTCTGTTTGCTTGCGCATTAGGGCCATGAAGAGCAAAGGTGAAGAGACTGCTGTGCCTTCATGACGCACTGAGAGAGGTGCCCGTAGGGTGCTCAGTGGCAGCAGCCAATGGCAGAGGTTGAAGTCAAGCGATTTGTCTGCTCAAACCTGCAGCATGCTTGGGGGCGTCTTGGGTGGAAGAGCTTGAGCGAGGGCATCGGGTAGTGGGAGAAGCCGGGAGGGAAGGTCGGGGTTTCTGTACTCGCTGCTTTAAGAGCCACGTGCCATACGGCAGATTAGACAGCTGCCGTGACAGACAGATTTGATTGCTAATGGGGGCTGTGTCTGAAAGGGAGACAAGGTGGGGAGAAGACAAGGGAAGACGGCAGCCGGCTGTGTCTGCCTTCCTTCCCGCTGGGCCACGGGCAGCCCCGCTGTCTGGGAGCAACGTTACCAGCACCAGCCTTCACAAAACACTCTTGTCTGGCAGCTGGCAGCAGCAGCTCCCAGGCTGTGCTGTGTGTCTCTCTCCCCTTTGTGCCACACTCCTGCGCTGGGGAGAGTGGAGGCCGGCCAGCCTGACACACACAAAAGACACACAGGCGACTGTTGTGTGAGTCCGGCTGCCAGATTCCTCGGTTTCTGTGCATGGTCTCTGAAAGGGCAAGTACCCGCGCTCAGCACCGGGAGCCCTGGCCCCACTGCAGAGCAGCCGGCAGGAAGGGAATGTTGTTCGGTTCCCTGTTTAAAACCAAGCTGGCAGAGATTTGCACTGTGAGAGTCGCTCACCAAGCAGCAGCTTTGCAGCCCCGCGGTGTTGCCAGGTTGGGAAGCGCCAATGGAGACGTGTGTAGGGCATGAGTAACGCATGCTAGGCGCTGTACAGACATCCCAAATCACACAAGGGGGGACGGCTACAGGAGTCTAGGGAGTTAAGCACCCAAATTCAACTGATTGACTTTCAGTGGGATTTGGGAATCTCCTTCCCTTTAGGCGCCTTTGGAAATCCCGGTGTATCTAAGGAAGGCTCCCCAGCCTCGGGTGCTTAGCCAGCTAAGAGAAGCCAGAGCTCTGTTATGACACTGCCCATGTCCTCCTGAAGCCCTCAGTCTGTGCAGCACCCACACCTCACAGCAGAGTCTCCTAGCATGCCCGGGGAATCGGGGTCTCTGCAAGATTCTGCTGAGGTTGCTGATTGGTCCTGCTTTGAGCAGGGGGTGGGACTAGATCATAGAATCATAGAATATCAGGGTTGGAAGGGACCTCAGGAGGTATCTAGTCCAACCCCCTGCTCAAAGCAGGACCAATCCCCAGACAGATTTTTACCCCAGTTCCCTAAATGGCCCCCTTAAGGATTGAACTCACAACCCTGGGTTTAGCAGGCCAATGCTCAAACCAGCAAGCTATTCCTCCCCGCCCCCGACCTCCTGAGGACCCATCCAACCCTGATCTTCTATGACTCTATGATTCTATGTTTCTACACATGGGAAGGGCGGAGTGCGCAGGTTCCGGGCATATTTTCCTGGCTTCACACTGCAGCGGAGGAAAGCTTGGTGATAAAACCTGACCACAGGCCGTGTCTATTTCCCCATGGCAGCGTAGCACCACTCTAGTCCCGCCTGCGAGGAGCTAAGAAGCAGGGCCGGCTCCAGGCACCAGCTTAATGAGCAGGTGCTTGGGGCGGCCACTCCCGAGAGGGGCGGCACATCCAGGTATTCGGCGGCAATTCGGCAGAGGGTCCCTCACTCCCGCTCGAAGCGAAGGACCTCCCGCCGAATTGCCGCCGCAGATCGCGATCGCGGCTTTTTGGGGGGAGGGGGGGGGCTGCCTGGGGCGGCAAAAACCCTGGAGCTGGCGCTGCTAAGAAGATGGACCTGGAAACTTGCCCGAGTTACGGGTTTTTTATGGTATAAAGCCATCAGTCTGGCTGAAAAGCTTGCTGGTGCTCACTGTTTGACACGTGGGGCTGATGTGAGGTTTGTTCCGATCCGGTCTGACAGTGAAAATGAAGGATGTGAATTAAAAACATTTCACACAACCCCTATACACCAAGGCCTATTCATTCTCCCACTTCAGGCAATGAGAGTTTAAATGAGTGCAGGATCTGGCCCCAAGACAGCCATCTTCCCACAGTCACTCTCAGGTGCCGGCAGAAAGCAACGTGCACACCATCATATTTTCATCCTGCTACTTCCTCCTGCCTCAAGCAGGACCTGTTCATCTGAAGAATCGAGGTGTGACAGGTCCTAGGGAAAGGCATGAAGAGTCATTTAAAAATTAGTGACCAGCATAAGAAGGAGAAGAAAAGAAGGGGCAGGCGGGCGGCTTGAAAGGATGAAACAGGAGAGAATGACAGAAAGTTTGCTTCCAACATACGATGCAATGAAGCAGACACGGTGAGCACATGGCTGCCTGCTCATCTAGCAAGGGCCCTCACAGACAGGGAGCATATGGCTGCTGTGCATGGGATCTGTGGTGGCTTTTGCGTCATTGCTGGGAGCAGTTCAAGGTGCATTCAGCCTTACACGATTTACATCCTGTCTAGAAACCACTTCTCACTGCCTGCTCCATCCTGGCAGCTGAGCTCATCCGAGGCACCCAGGCTAACAGCATCCCTGTCCATTCATTTATCAGTGAATGGCTCATGCTTGGGGAACACACCCCTTTGTTGATCAGAGCCAGAGTCTTTACCCTCAGGGCAAAGTGTCAGCCCCCCCACTTACACAGGCCTTCCTTCTTTTTTTCTGTTTTCGAGGGAGACTCTTGGAGCTGTTTAACTGATGTGGAGTTGTGCTTTTAACTGTACATGCACGTAGAGTGTGAGGGGTGCATTTCAGAACATCTAAATACGTTTCTATATGACAGCTGCAGCGTGCAAGGGAGGGGGTGGTGTATCCCTGATTCTTAACTTCCTTCCCCCAGCTTTTTGGCTGCTGTGGGAATGGGGTTTCTGCTATGCCATCCCCCGCTCCAACGTCCTCTTTGTGTCCTCATTAGACCGGCTCCAGCTGCTTCTGTTGCTGTTCCTCTCAGCTTTGCGAAGCATTGGCGGAGTGAAATTGATGTGATTCTGGTTGGTTTCATTGCTTCCCTCAGGGTTTTGAATAGTGAAAAATGCTAAAAATTCAGAATTCCATGTGTTCCCCATGGATATTTTATGCTTTCCACAGCAACCAACCAATTTCACATTTACCATGAAATCCGTTCTGAGGAAGAGAATAAAACTTTCTTCATGCTATATAAACCCTGTGTGAGACAGTTTCATTATATTGTATCAATAGTGGGTAACATCAAAATTAGCGTCAATGTCATTGGATTGCATCTTCTTACATTATAAACCAATGAGAGAGCGAGAGAGAGAGAGAGGGAGACAGCAAGCGTTGTTGACAAACAGTGAAGCCGGAGAGGGGATCTGATGGCTCTCTATAAATACATTAGTGGCAGGGGGTAAACACCAGGGAGTGATGAAGAGCTCTTGAAGCTAAAGGAGGATGTTGATACAAGATCAAATGGACATAAACTGTCCCTGAGTAAATCCAGGCTGGAAATGAGAAGAAGGTTTCTAACTACCAGAGGAGTGAGGTTCTGGACCAGCCTCCCACTGGGACCAGTGTGGGCAGACTAAATAGCTTTAACAGGGAACCTGCTACGTTTCTGAATGGAATGATAGGACAGCTTTGCCTGCAATAGGGCAGCAGGACTGCACTGGAGAAAGGTGACCACACTTCAGTGCTGGGTGACTAGGCAGGCCACTTCTGCTCTTGTTTTTCCCAAAGGATTCAATTGACTGCCTTGAAGACCCTGGAAGTCACTTCCAGCCCTCTGCCCTATGAGGAGGTTTGATTTGCTCCTAGTGCATGTGCAAGACCTTACAAATTCCTGCCAGTGTCATGGTTAGATTTGTCAGAAACAGTTTTTTCAGCCTGTTGTAGTCTCTTGACGAGAGGAATCCTTGCCGTGTTACTTGGCCTGTGCTCTAACAGGGAGTTGTAAGAAATAGATACCATCTCTGCAGCTTTGCCTAGCTTTCTAGACCTCATCCCCACCCCTGGAGATTTTCACTTGTGATGTCTAGATACCCACAAGCCCGCAGTACTTGTGAAAGGGGTATGATCAAAAATCTTTAAAATCAGAGGCAATGCATGGCGGGGACATGTGGGGTCATGCTCCCCCCCCGCCCCCCGATTTCTCAGGCCACCTCTCGCCAGGACGCCCAGCAGCGAGGAGACAGCGGCTCCCCCTGGCGGTGGCACTCACTGTGTGTCCATGCAGCACTGGGCGGGGGGAAGCAGCAGGGTGGCTGGCTGCAGGCTGAGCCCCCCCGCCCCCCTCCCACTACATGCAGCTGCTTCTCTTTCCCTGCTGCTGGAGTCCCAGCGCTTCCTGCTGCCTGCTTTGCAGGCGCCCGCCGAGGTGAGTCAGGGGGCAGAGGCAGAGGGAAGGCATGGGGCGAGCACGTACCCCCCAGAACCTTTCAGTTGTGCCCCTCCACTATCCACAGTTATGTGTCACCTCTGTTTACAATATACAATATTTTCTAGAGCGGACACTTTAAGATGAAATTAATGCTAATGCTACAGATCAGTGACTCGTTGGTAAAGATCCTTAGGCAGATGCTGCTAACAAAACAGAACAAACCCTGCCATTAGAGAGCTAGGAAACTCAGCGTTCAGTGTCTGAACCTCTGGACATTCCCACTTAAGGCACCCAGAGAAGCTGAACTCCCCCCCCGAGCTGGTGCCACCTCCTTCCTTTGTAAGCTGTTCTTTCTGGCTCAGAGCCTCCTTTTCTAATGGCTCTAAGAAGTCCCCTGGCTGCAGCCGACGTGCGGCTGCAGCGACAAGCTACCAGCACCATAGCCCGATTTCTCCTTCGTCATCCGTGGCTGTGGAGATTTGGAGATGGGGCGGCACAAGCACCGACTTTTTGATTTCCCATGGGTGCTCGACCCCTGCTCCGCCCTAGGCCCCGCCCCCACTCTACCCCTTCCTCCAAGGCCCCACCCCTGCCCCGACTCCACCCCCACCCTGCCTCTTCCCTCCCCTGAGCGCGCCCCACCCTTGTTCCACCTCTTCTTGCCCCCGCTCCTCCTCTTCTCGCCCAGTGTCTCCTGCCCACCACTGAACAGCTGATCAGCAGCAGGCGGGAGTGGGAGGAGCTGATCGGCAGGGCCCGCCGGTGGGTGCTAAACACCCACCATTTTTTTCCATGGGTGCTCCAGCCCCGGAGCACCCACAGAGTCGGCGCCTATGTGGGGCGGTGCCTCTCCAGCGTGTTGCTGGAATATTAGCAAAGCTCCCCGCAAAGCACTGGTTTCATCCACATATGTCAGCGGCTTTGTCGCCGTGCTCAACCTTGTGCTCTCTTCACGCCAGGGCTGTAATTCATAAATCCTACGCACCGGCTCTGTGCTTAACAACACTTGAATAATGGTGACACATGGCAAATGAATGAAGGGTCGAGGAAGCGGGTTGCTATTTTTCTGTGTAATATGCCATTAGCAAAGCTGTCTGTGGGCCAGCGTCGAGCCATCTGCACAGCATGTCCCACTTGGCATTTGGTTGCTTGGGGCAGCAGGACTGCACTGGAGAAAGGTGACCACACTTCAGTGCTGGGTGACTAGGCAGGCCACTTCTGCTCTTGTTTTTCCTAAAGGATTCAATTGAATTTGACTCTCTGTTGCTTCGACACAAACTAAGGTCACCATAGAACCTGACCGTGTTTTTATTGATTTTTCAATGTTGCTTAGGAGGTTTGCATAGTTTTTTCATACCTGACCAAAACTCATGCAGTCCCAGTGGCTGAGGCAGGTTACAGCATGTGGTTTTTCCAACAGAAGAGAGCATTTGCTGGGGGGAGGAATACAGCTGGTTGGTCTAGTAGCAACCGTTTGGAACGGGGTGGACTTGATGGATGACTGTTTGCTTTGAGTCCATCTCTCCCTTCTAGAGTCTCTACTGGCTTAATTTTGCTTATGAGCTTGTGTTTTAGTTCCTTCCAAGTTCTCCTCGCTCTTCGCCTCTGTTTCTGAAGCACAGGAGGAGCTGTAAATGGACGCACTCGAGAGGGGATTGTTAACGTTTCTGCTGTCCTGCTGGGGAGACTTGCAGATGAGTGGCTGCC
Source organism: Platysternon megacephalum (assembly GCA_003942145.1). Taxonomy (NCBI): domain Eukaryota; kingdom Metazoa; phylum Chordata; order Testudines; family Platysternidae; genus Platysternon; species Platysternon megacephalum. The sequence continues at coordinate 5,633,221 of QXTE01000072.1, forward strand.
CAGAATTCCACATGACTAGGTTGTCAATAACATTACCCTGGCGATGGGCTAGATTCATTATGAGCAGAATGAGTTAGCTCACAGCCATTATGGCCATTCAATTAAGTTCCATATGGTGTTATCTACTAGGGACCTCTGTCATAGCAGAGAACTAATCTTTGGAGATCTTTTAAAGCCAAATGATTTTTGTATTTGCATCACTAAGCCAGTAAGGACATTAGACGAGGATGAGGCCTCTATGTCCTTTCTCTCTATATTGGGTGCAGAGGAAGTTTTTATAGGGCCTCTGAGCCAATGGAGAGAAATCAATAAGCCATTTCTTTTATTGGCTCATTGGAATAATTTGTGAGTTTCATGTGCAAAAATATTGATAACGTGCATTTTCTTTACAAAGTCTGGACTGAGACCTAATACATTTGCCTGCTACAAGCTAGTTTAGGACAAGGAAATGCCAGATAGGGCATGCTCTACTTCTGGGCTGTATTTTACACACCCGTTTATATTATTTACTACAGAGTTTCCAATGCCATGCAGACGGCTTTGCATTTCTTATAAACGGGTTTGTTACTGAAAAATTGGTTTGTCACAGAGGTTGCCATTTATATGGGGTGAATTGATTTCCATTGGTTTCCATGCAGAGCACACTGCCTCATACATAAGAATGGCCATGCTGGGTCAGACCAAAGGTCCATCTAGCCCAGTATCCTGTCTTCCAACAGTGGCCAGTGCCAGCTGCTTCAGAGAGAATGAATGAACAGAACAGGGCAATTATTGAGTGACCCATCCCCCGTCATCCAGTACCAGCATGGGTTGCATCCCTGACCATCTTGGCTAATAGCCTTTAGTGGACCTCTCCTCCATGAACTTATCTATTTTGTTTTTGAACCCAGTTATACATTTGGCCTTCACATTATCCCATAGCAATGAGTTCCACAGGTTGACTGTGCTTTGTGTGAAGTACCTTCCTTTTGTTTGTTTTAAATATCCTGCCTGTACAAATCACTATAGCACCATTATGGAAATCACATTGTCTGTATTCAAACTATGTCAAAACAGATTTCTAATACCTATTGCTTGGTATATATAGGAACATAGGAATTGCCAGACTGGATCAGATATAAGGTCCATCTAGCTTAGTATCCTGTCTAGATAGCAGCTAGTGACAGATGCTTTACAGGAAGGTTTAAAAACCCATAGTAACTGATGTGTGATAATGTGTCACCCACATTATGTCTCATCCTGGTCTCTAATAGTTAGAGATTGGCATAAGACTGGAAGCATGAGGTTTTATAACCTGTGTCGAATTTTTGGCGTCATTAACGATGATAACTCTGGATATTCTTGTTCTCCATATAAAGTCCAATCCCTTTTTGAATCTTGCTAAATTCTTGCCCTCAATGACTTCCGGTGGCAGTCAGTTCCACAGTCTCATTACATGTTGTATGCAAAACTATTTCCTTATTTTGGGTTTGAATTTCTCACTTCTCCGTTTCATTTATTGTCCCCTTGTTCTTTTGGTTTGAAACAGGGAGAAGAGACAGTCCTGGTCTCCCTCCTCTAGACCAGTTTCTATTTTTTCATCTCTGAACCCACTCCACTTCTGCAATACGCTTTTAGATATGGGATGACCACTACTGCACCCAGTATCCAGGTGAGGCCACACCATTGATCTATATAGTCGCACGAAAACAGTCTTGGAATTAATCTCCATCCAATTCCTTATGCATGCTAATAATGTGTACATTTTTAATGCTGAGCATAGTAAACCATTGGAACAACTTACCCAGGGTTGTGGTGGATTCTCCATCACTGACAGTTTTTAAATCAAGATTAGAAGTTTCTCTAAGAGGTCTGCCCTAGGAATAATTTGGGGAAGTTCTCTGGCCTGCGCTATATCGGAGGTCGGATCACAATGGTCCCTTCTGGCCTTAGAATCTATAATGCTTTGTTTGCTTTTCTGACCACAGCTGCCCATTAAGCAGAGGTTGTCATTGAGCTATCTACACTGATGGCCAGGGTTCTTCCTCGAGCGGCTACAGTTTCTTTAGAACTCTGTAGGGTGTCTGAGGACAGATTTTCCCCTCCGATGTGCGTTACTTTGCAACTGGAGTGTGTTGATTTTGAGGGGAATCACACACCGATAAAACTACAGTACTTTGCTTTCGAAGAGGAGCAGTTGTTTACTGTATTACAAACAGACAGGATTTGTGACGCTAGCACATGCCAAGGTCCTCCTGTCTCAACTGGACACGGACAGATGCAGAGCTGGAATCTGCCTGGCTCATTCGTGGGTTCATGTTGATAAAATAGGTCTGAAGAAGCATTTCTTGTTTAGACTCTAGTGAGCGCTGGGAGCTGCTGCATGAATTATCTCACTTGTCATATCTGTGTTCCACGTGGTCATGTAATATTGGAGCGGGTGTCGGGTGAGCCTCTGGGACTGTCTGAATTGCCATGCAGGAGAGGGACATTAATGAGTGTGAAGAGTGCTCTTCTGCAGAAATTGTTACGCCCCTTCCGAAAGAGGAGACTCATCGAGACCAGACAGGTGAGGGGTGGGGCTTACCACTGGAAACGCCCCACTTCTGACTCAATCGAATTTTTGGTGGGAAAAAAAACCCTATTTTCATCACACACAAAAATTGACTTTTTTCTTCTTTGTTTAAAAAAAACCTGACAAAATTGGGCTTTGTGGATTTTTATTATTTTTTTTGGTAGGAAAAGCTCCATTTCCACTCAGGGAACAGCCCACAAGCCCCTTCCGGCCTCTGAGAAACCTTGCAAGCCATCCAGAGCCTGCAAACCGTGCTGCACAGCCCAGTGTGAAAGAGCACGGCTCGCCCACAGCACGTGGAATGGGAAAAAGCCCCCCCAGTTAGAAATCGACAGACCCTTGCACCATTGAATGGTGTGGTGCCATGGGCTAGCGGTGGCTCTCTGCAGGGGAGCTAGGGGCAATGCGAACTTTCTTCACAGCCCTGGGTAGGCTACCTGGACTTTGGGTTCTAGCCCAACCATTCCCCCACGGGAGGGGAATGGGTGGAGCCTTATCTCCCCTCTCCTCCCCCACATTACTCCAGCTTGCTCAGCGGAGGGTGGTGGGAGGGTGTCATTAGCACGACGCCCTCCCCTGCAGCGACAGGGAAATGGATGGCGACTGTGCCTTGGAGTCTGGCTGCCTGGAATCTGTACAAACAACCACACAGGGAACGGGCTTAGCATTGAAATGGTCCCGTCAAGCCAGACACCCTCTTGGCAGCAAAGGTTCAATTCCTTCTCTGGGAGGTTCCCTGTCCTCTGGCTTCTCACCCGCAGGTAGGAATCGTTTGTGCCGAGGGCGTCACTCCTGCTCTCTCAGGCTCGAGTGCAGGGTCACTCGTGCTACAGGGACTCGTCATCCCCTAGGAGATGGGATCTGCTAGTCCCTGGGTTTGTTTCCCACCCGGATTAAAGATGGGAAGGAGACGGAATCGCTTGCCAGCAGGAGAGGCAGCAGCACACGACGTGACCCTAAGCCTGCCAGTGCAAGGAGCCCCAGCCCAGGCCCAGCCATGGCCCACTGCGGGGAGCTGAATCTGTAAGTAATGTGCTCTGCCAATTAGCCTCGTTCAGTCTAGTGTCATTTTTAACTCCCTGAGTGCGGGGCTGGCAGCCAAGAGCTTTTGAGGATAGAGGATAGAGCTCCTAAACTCTAATCCCGGCACTATCACTGACTCCCCGCGTTGCCCTCGGGGCGTCCCTAGCGCACCCTGGTCCTCCGGAGCCTGGCAACGTTGTGCATCTGCTGAACGGAAGGAGCTCAATCGATTTAGCTTAGCCAAGAGAAGGTTAGGAGGTGATTGGGGCCCCACCCACGGCACCTACATGTGGAGGAGATATCTGAGAGGAAAGGCTGGCAAAGGCAGAATTAAATCTCGTGGCTGGGAGCTGAACCAAGACTAGACATAAGGTGCAAGCTTGTAACACCATTGCCCTGGGCTGAGGAGGATTCTCCGTAATGTGGACATCGAGATTGGTTATCTATCTAAAAGATCTGCCAGAGCTCCACCCATTATGGGCTGAATCCCAGGGGGAAATTCTCTGGCTGTGTTATGGAAGAGGTGAGACGAGGTGGTCATAATTCATAGATTCATAGATTCTAGGGCTGGAAGGGAGCTCGAGAGGTCATCGAGTCCAGTCCCCTGCACTCAGGGCGGGACTAAGTATTATCAAGACCATCCCTGACAGGTGTTTGTCCAACCTGCTCTTAAAAATCCCCAATGCTGGAGATTCCACCACCTCCCTAGGCAGTTTATTCCAGTGTTTAACAACCCTGACAGTTAGGAACTTTTTCCTAATGTCCAACCTAAACCTCCCTTGCTACAGTTTAAGCCCATTGCTTCTTGTTCTATCCTTAGAGGCTAAGGTGAACAAGTTTTCTCTCTCCTCCTTATGATACCCTTTTAGATACCTGAAAACTGCTATCATGTCCCCACTCAGTCTTCTCTTTTCCTAACTAAACAAACTGAATTCTTTCAGTCTTCCTTCATAGGTCATATTCTCTAGACCTTTAATCATTCTTGTTGCTCTTCTCTGGACCCTCTCCAATTTCTCCACATCTTTCTTGAAATGCGGTGCCCAGAACTGGACACAATACTCCAGTTGAGGCCTAACCAGCGCAGAGTAGAGCAGAAGAATGACTTCTCGTGTCTTGCTCACAACACACCTGTTAATGCATCCCAGAATCATGTTTGCTTTTTTTGCAATAGCATCACACTGTTGACTCATATTTAGCTTGTGGTCCACTGTAACCCCTAGATCCCTTTCTACCGTACTCCTTCCTAGACAGTCTCTTCCCATTCTGTATGTGTGAAACTGATTGTTCCTTCCTAAGTGGAGCACTTTGCATTTGTCTTTGTTAAACTTCATCCTGTTTACCTCAGACCATTTCTCCAATTTGTCCAGATCATTTTGAATTATGACCCTGTCCTCCAAAGCAGTTGCAATCCCTCCCAGTTTGGTATCATCTGCAAACTTAATAAGCGTACTTTCTATGCCAATATCTAAGTCGTTAATGAAGATATTGAACAGAGCCGGTCCCAAAACAGACCCCTGCGGAACCCCACTTGTTATGCCTTTCCAGCAGGATTGGNAATAATATACCTATCTCATAGAGCTGGAAGGGACCCTGAAAGGTCATCAAGTCCAGCCCACTGCCTTCACTCGCAGGACCAATTTTGCCCCAGATCCCTAGGTGGCCCCCCTCAAGGCTTGAACTCACAACCCTGGGTTTAGCAGGCCAATGCTCCCCCCCCTTCCAAGTGTTTGCAGATGATTTCCTTAATTACTTGATCCATTATCTTCCCTGGCACAGAAGTTAAACTAACTGGTCTGTAGTTTCCTGGGTTGTTTTTATTTCCCTTTTTATAGATGGGCACTTTATTTGCCCTTGTCCAGTCTTCTGGAATCTCTCCCGTCTCCCATGATTTTCCAAAGACAATGGACCCTCCTGATCCTTTTGTTACACTTGCAGCACCGTTAGCTAATTGAATAACGTAACACCTTAGAGCCAACGATTAAAGTCAGGAGAAACATTCACCATTCCCCTGCCAGTCTGTCTGCAGATCAGCGCTGCCAGGGCTGCATACCACAGATCAGGTGCCAGCACCCCCAGGTTAGAGAGAGAATTACAGGTGGGTAGAGTGATGGGAGGTTATGGACTTCGACTCTCGGTGCTATAGTAGCATGTACATCAGGCACCAGAGACCTCCTCGGCTGGCCTCTCCCCCGGCTCCATTGCTGTCACCCCGGCCGGGTCAATGTTGCTGTGAACACCTGCAATGATTCTGTCTCAGTCGACCGGAGCAGAGGCTGCAAGGCAGGAGTTAACAGATGTTCTCTGAAAACGGCTGCATGAGGTTGCAGCATATGTTTGCCTGGGTTCATAGAGCAGCGCTTCTAATGGATGCCCTGCTTTTGCCAGGAATACATCACTGATCTGTGGTCAGTCATTGATCCTCCTTCCCACCCTGCCTGTGCTTTGACCCGTCGGAGCCTGCCAGCAAAGGGCAGTGTGTGGGGAACATCTTCATCCGGGACCTCCCGCTGAGCTCCCCGTGTGGGCCTGTCACTGCCTGGCACCCCTGCCCCAGCCAGGGAATTCCCCCAGCCCATGGCCAGGCACAGAGCTGGTTCTGTCCACCCTGCACCACCCCGAAGCAGCCCTGAGTGCCGGGGGGATTGTGAGGTGGGGGGGGGGGAAATGCCTGGAGCAGACCTGTGCCCCCATGATGCTGCTCCCCTGCAAAGCCCTATGGGGGACACTGCGGCAGGGCTGCCACTTAGGGCAGCTCCAGGGGCCGTCAGAATTTGAGCCCAGTGGAGCCTGCGTCTCTCCCAGGCTCCCTGTGCCAACACTGTGCCAGCCCCGCGGTGCCAGCCGTGCCGCCACTCAGCAGGGCCAGCTCTGGCTGTTCTGTGTCCTGGCCCTTCCGGGGCAAAGCGCTGTGAGTAGTTCTGGTCCCCTGGGGCAGCCGTTCGATTGGAGTCGTGCTTCACGCTGCCCTCTCCTGCGTGATTTCACCCTGGCCACACGTTCTGCGCGTCATTACAGATAAACCCAACATGGGCCTGGATTGGGGAGAATTAAACACCCCCCTCCTCCCTGCTGACATGTCAAATTAATCCTCCCGGCTCCTCATTCAAAGGGGATTGGGGGGCAAGCCCAGTGCAGAGCGAGCGCCAGTGGCACATGGGGGAAGGGAGGAGCACTCCTGTCCTCATTCGCAAGGGCTGGCACCGGGAATTCCAGGGCACAAGAACTGCCCTGGGGCTGATTCCTGCGGGGCTTGGGACCGACCAGCCTGCCCCATTGTGCCCCTGCAGGTCTAGCTCAGCCCCTCTCCTCCCAGCAGTGCGCCCTCTCCCCTCCTGCTCCTTTGGCAGCTGTGGGGCTCCACGTGGGCTTTGTGCTCCATGGGGATTTCCTTCAACCTGCCTGGCTGGCTCAAGGGCACCAGGCCGTGGCTGAGTCGGGCTCTTTGCACTCGAGGCCTGGCTGAGCAGGGAATGCTCCGGGCCTCGCTCGCGGTTTTTCCCCTTCCCAAGCAACACCCAGGGTGGCAGCAGAGATGTACCTGGGGGAATGAATAACCAATTTGAGAACAACAACTGGTTGGGTGCATTCTCTTCAGAGCCCTGTGGTGAAGGCACGTCCCCTTGTCTCGGAGAGTGCGGGGGGAGGAGGGGGGAATCTCATGGGTGGGGGTGATGCAGGGTATTGCCCCTTATAGTAATGGAAGAGGACTGTTTCGGTTCCTTACCTGGGCTTTTCCCAGCTGGATTTGCACATTATTGCTGGCCTGAGCACTCGTGTATATAATCAGTGGCTGTCTCTCTCTCCAGAGAGAAAATAACAAACTATGGCAATTGAAAAACACTCCTCTGTAGACTTATATCTTGGCTTGCTTTTACTTTGGACCTTGGGAGAGTTCACTTAAATCTTCTTGTCACTCAAGTCGTGTCAGCATTGTGTACTTTGGAGCTGTGCGATATGGCAGAGCAAATGGGTGGGAAACCAACGGGTTGTCAGTTTTAGAACTAGGAATTCTGGAACTTCCCCGACCCCTCTCAAAAAATTATTTCACTTTCTACCCTTAATTCCTGGGCAAAAGCAGAGTCTTTGAAAATATGGGAGAAATTTGTAGTCGGGTCAGATTAGTGGGAAGAAAAGATGGTACGCTAAGCTCTGCCCATGTGAATCATCAAAAGGAGACGTTGCTCGCCGTAGATTGTGCACATATTTATGTTTCTGTTTGCCAGAAGCTGGGAATGGGCGACAGGGGATGGATCACTTGATGAGTCCCTGTTCTGTTCATTCCCTCTGGGGCACCTGGCATTGGCCACTGTCGGAAGACAGGACACTGGGCTAGATGGACCTTTAGTCTGACCCAGTGTGGCCGTTCTTATGTTCTCCGTGCTTCTGGGGACAGGTCCCAGGGCCGAACCAGTTTCATGCAGGGATAATTGTTGTAGTCCCTCATTTGGGCTCCTGGTCGCAGATAGTGACCCCCCCACGTACAGGCATGGGCAGCTTAAGACTTGGGCTCATTCCCCACACCCTCCATTGCCTGCACTGAGGTGCTGTGAGGTGCACGGCAGGGCAGGATTTGGCCCCAGACACATACATGAAAAGCAATGACTCTCACGGAGGAGCTATGAAATCATGCTGCTTCTGCCCAGGAGGAACCGGTCCCTGCGTGTGTGCAGACGTACCAGAACAAGACATTACCTGCAGCCTCACTGATGTGCCTTGACTACAGAGCTTCCAGAGATCCAGCTAAGCTGTGCTAGAGGGTATGGCTCTACAGAGAAGATAGTCTGGTGCAGAACTGCTCCTTCCAAACGGGAGGAAAAGCATCTCAATGGCCCAGCTCATGTTCTGGGAGTAACCCAAGGTGAACCTCGTACCTTAGCAAGGCTGCTGTGGGTTTCTCACGTGCTTTTCTGTTTAGTAGGGGATTTATCTCTGGCATCACTGTTTAAATGCAATATGAGCAAAAGGCGCCACGGCCCAGATCCTCAAAGGTATCTAGGCACCTAACTCCCAATGGGGGTGAAATAGCTGTGAGGAGCTGGGTCCAACCCCCTCCTCCCCCCGCTCACTGACTATTTCAGCAAATCTCACTCCTCCTACAGCAGCAGTGTTAGTGGTTGTTTTACAGTAGCACACCACAGAGGTCCGAGTCAGGCTTAGAGAGCCACAGCTCTCGGTGCTGCACGAGCACATCAGCAGTGATGGGACCGTGTGGGGACGAGGCGAGCAGGTTTGGAGGTCGTTTTTCAATGTAACTAAGGTATTAATGATCCCAGTAACCCCTGCCAGACACCTGCTGAGCCATCACCAGCTGGCAAGCCCCCTTAGTTTTATGAAGAAACACACACTTCTGAGCAGCAAAGAATCCTGTGGCACCTTATAGACTAACAGACGTTTTGCAGCATGAGCTTTCGTGGGTGAAAACCCACTTCTGAGCATCAGCTCTAATCAGTGCTTTTGAGACCAATGGGTGAAGGCATTTTCATGATGCGTTTCACTCCTGACCACCACTGAGTCACTGCTCCCTTGTCATCTCTGCCCTCCCAACTCACCTCTTTGCTGTATCCACCTGGGGTCTTTTGTCCTAGGCTAAAATTGTGAACTCTGGGTCAGGGGCTGCCTTTTCTATTACTTGTGTCTACAGCACCTGCACAACAGGGCCTTGACCCCAACTTGCGATCTCTAGGCACTCCAGTAATAACAGTGGGCTCTCAGGCCAGTGCCGATTTTCCACATCTTAACGGGTGTGTGAGAACTAGCTAAGAAGAGCAGCCATGACTCAGATCCCCTTCTCCACCCCTGCCAGGAGCCTCCTGCCCCTCAGCCACTTCCCACGAGCCCCCCATTGCTTTCACTCCTTCCAACTTCATCCCATTTCAACACAAACAACCTCACTTTGCTACTACTCCTCTGAGAAACGTGGCTGCAATCAACACAAGGCGACTGTGCTGTGGGTCTGGTTGCACTGTACACACAGCCCTGGAACTGCCAATGCCCTTTGGGTAATCAGTAGTTAGAACAGAAAATGGTGCAGGGCATCAGTGGTAAAGGTTTTTACATGCTCATCACTAGCGCAGGTTGGTAATGGAATTTCCATTCTAGGGGAAAGGCCAACATTTATAATTTTTTGTTGTTGCTCCAAACCAGAACAAGAAGTCGACATTTTGAAATGTCCCATGGCATGAAAATTCCGTAAGATTTCAATTCTGCACCATCAAAATGTTTCATTTCAATAACGTCAAAACATTGCGTTTCAATAAAAGAAAATCATGTCAACTTTATCGTTTCGCTTCATTTGGTTTTGATGTTTGTTATATTACAATATTAAATGTGTGTGTAGATAGTAAACGATTAATTTTAATATTATATTATTGAAATGAAACAATGAAGGTGAAATAATTTGTTCAGATATTTTCTGGTTGAAAATTTCATTGAAATTCACATGTTCCTGCAAAACCTACGGATTTTGAAGGAACTGCATTTTTTTGACTGAAAACTTCTGTCAACACTTTTTTGATCAGCATTCACAACCAGATTTTCAAAAGAGTTCAGCTCCCGTTTAGGTACCTACACAAGAGCTAGAGGTCTAGAAGTGTTTAATCCCCAGCATGAATCCTGCTAGCTGAGTAGAGCTTTATAAGTAGCTGATTTTGTCAGTTTGGTAGGCAAACTGGAAAAAAAATGAAGGCCTACCTGAAACAAAAAATGTTTTGAAATTTTCATACAACTGAAATGTTGAAAAAAAGTTTTCTTTTGATTTTGAGGTTTTTAAAAATAGGTTTCAAAATAAAACGGGGGAAAATTCTGAAACAAAATGGCTTTCCAAAAAGATGAAAAGTTGAATTGTTTTGTTTTGGAAATGTCAAAATGAACCATTTTGACTTTTTCAATTTTTTTTCATTTTTTGGCAATTTGCCAAAAATATCAGCGTGAATTCACAAACTGTTATGGTTGACCCAAATCTGCATTTTTCAGCAAAAAAAAAAGGGGGTTCCATAATTTTTTTTGCCCAGCTCTAGCTGGGAGGTTTAGGTTGGACATTAGGAAAAACTTTTTCACTAGTAGGGTGGTGAAGAACTGGAATGGGTTACCTAGGGAGGTAGTGGAATCTCCTTCCTTAGAGGTTTTTAAGGTCAGGCTTGACAAAGCCCTGGCTGGGCTGATTTAGTTGGGTTTGGTCCTGCTTTGAGCAGGGGGTTGGACTAGATGACCTCCTGAGGTCCCTTCCAACCCTGAGATTCTATGATTCTATGATTCTGTTCAGAAAGTCGGTCCCTCCATCTCTTTTTATCCAAGTGTTGCATTTCATTTGCTTTGAAACCAAGCTTCAGAAATGACCCAAAGACCCTGAAGAAGAGCTCTGTAAGTTAGAATGCTTGTCTCTTTCACCAACAGAAGTTGGTCCGATATTATCTCACCTACCTTATCTCTCTAATGTTCTGGGAACAACATGTCTATAACAACACTGCGAACACCAATGCGTTAGAACGTTTCAAGTCCTTGCCTTTCCCGACTGTTGCTTCCACTAGAGTGGAAGAGAAGAATGTCGCAGAGATGCCTCTTTTCTTTGTGGCGCACCAGGATTTTAACTAGCTTCAGCCTTTTGACCACTCAGCAGCTGATGGGCTTTGGATGGAAAACATGGTTCATTTGCTACAAGCACACCTCTGGCTCAGTGACCAGCTAAACATTCACACTGCATGGTCCAGGAGAGGTGGCGTGGGCATGTGTAAAAATCCAATTCATGTAAAGATAAGCATGTGAGCTGTGTAATTTATTGCTGAATTGTACTTGGAAAAAATGTCCTGTGGCTGACAGGAAATTATCTGTGTATGTGCTTGAGCCACAAAGGCAGGGAAAACGAGCCTTCCTCCAGGACTCTCATTCTCCTCGCTTTCCTTGTTGCATTTCAGGAGATGCTGCCCTTATGAGGGGAAAGACAGACAAGATGACAAAGAACGATCTGAGTTTCCAGCCCATGGCTGATCTAGTGTTTACGCAGGATTGAACTAATAATTCATAGTCAATAACTGGACAAAGTTCACCTCTTTTCTGTTTGTGATTTGCCTTCAGGCCATTCATAATTTTCTCAATTTATTCCAGTGGTTGAAATTTGCCCTCGTGCAGCGAGCTCGCCGCGGCCTGTGTGCCGTTTAAATCCAGTGAAAGGCCCTCTGAGCCTGCAAACACACACACGCTTAACTTGCCCACCAGTTTGGCTTCAGTGGGGCTGCTCCCCGGGGTGGAGTTAAGCACACCTGTAAGTGTCTGCAGGGCTGGGGCCTAAACCCTCCCAGAGGGTGAAATCCTGGCCCCATTGACGTCAATGGCAAAACTGCCCCTGACTTCAGTGGGGCCAGCATTTCCCCCCTAGGGTTGTCTAGGACTTGTGCAGGCCCCTGCACAGGGGTGATGCAGCCTGCTGCCCTGTCTCCCCAGCCCAGGAAGGCTTGACACTCGGGGTCTGGATCAGGCCCTTTTCTTCAGGGTTTCATTCGTTATCCAAACACCATACAACCCAATTCCCCAGCCCTCCTACCGGTCATCTGCCTGCCAGCCCCCTTCTCCAGGGGGAACCGGCTTCCTGTCACTCTCTTTCGGCCTTCCTGGGAATTACCCGACCTCTGCCCAGCTGGGTCTGATCATCCCCAAACGCTGGTTCTTAAGGGGCTCTGCTCCTCACGGGGTCTCAGACCCCAGGCTCCAGCCTGAGCCTGAATGGCCACACTGCAATTGTATAGCCCCACATGCTGAGCCCCAGGAGCCGAGTCAGCTGAGCTGGGCCAGCTGCGGCCCTGCCGAGGGTCTTTGATCACAGTGTCGACGTACCCTGAAGGGGCATTGCTGTGACAGGTGAATTTCCCTCTATTTAAGAGTTTCCGCCCGTTGTCATTTTTGCTCTGCAGAGGAGCTGAGACGGTCAAAAAAGGAAATGAGAACTTTCCAGGAAAATGGAAAAGTTCTGAAATATTCCGGGCCTGGGATGTGAAATGGACCTGTTTTTCATGTGTGTCGACATTTCTTTCTATCGGAGGGGTAGCCGTGTTAGTCTGTATCCACAAAAACAATGAGGAGTCTGGTGGCACCTTAAAGACTAACAGATTTATTTGGGCATAAGCTTTTGTGGGTAAAAAACCCACTTCTTCAGATGTTTCTTCCTATTTCGGAAACATTTCAATTCATAAAACTGGCAGGGAAAGAGCACCAGTTTTGAACAGAAAAAAAGTAAGGCAAAAAGGAAAAAGTGTGAACAAAGAAGAGCGGAAAGAAAGAAAAACTAAATAATAATAATAAATCCAAACAAAAACAACCCCCCCCCCCCCAATCTACCAATATGATAAAAAAAAGTGTCCAGATTTTCATGAACATTTTCAAGGCATTTTATTGCAATTTTTATAAATTTGAAAAATGGCCCCTAGCCGCCGTGCTGCAGTTCTTCACAATCTGGAACGTAAGCTGCGCCGGTTACTTTTGATTGGCCACAGATGGCATGACAGTGTTTCTGTTCCCTGACTGGAGGAGTGTATAATTGGTATCATCAGGCCAGGGGCGGCTCCAGGGCGGCGTGCCGGTCGCCGTGAGGGCGGCAGTCAGGCAGCCTTCGGCGGCATGCCTGTGGGAGGTCCGCCGGTCCTGTGGCTTCAGCGGCAATTCAGCGGTGGGTACGCCGAAGGCGCGGGACCGGCAGATCACCCGCAGAAACGCCGCCGAATCCATGCTTGGAATTAGAAGATTGTCTAATATTAGCTTACAATTTGCTGTTGGTCAGAAATTGTTTTGCCAATAAGCCTGTTTGCTAGGTTAGTCACAGAAAATGAACTCAAAGAGAGGGGAAAAGTTAAGTCAATTCAGTTTTTTATTGGAGTGAAAATTTGGAGACCCAGACTTCAGCGATCTGCGTAAGCCTACAAGTCAGGAGACCGGGGTTTGTTCCTGTGTCTGCCATGGGCTTCTTGCATGAGCTTTGGGCAAGACACTCACCAGTGTAGTGCCTCGGTTTCCTTAGCTGTAAAATGGGGGTCAGAACAATTACCTGCCTCCTGGGGCTGCTGTGATGCTAACTTGATGAAAGTTAGTACAGTGCTTTGAGATCCTGCATCAGGAGGCAAAAAATGTGGCTCAGGGCTGTTGTGGAGGACTGTCAGTACCTGAGCTGATTAGTCTTGGTTTACCAGCTTGAAGGAAAGCTTCACTCAGGCTCCAGCCTGTACCCCCCCCCCCCATTCCCCTGAAAGGACCTGCTAGCCCAGAATGAAAGCACCCCTGAATCTGGGTGAGAGGATTTTGTGTGTGGACCTGCAGGGAGCTGGGTAGCCCCCACGCAAGAGTCCGGGTTAACTCTGCAGAGAAGACAGACCCTGTAGCAGTGTGAAGTGTTCATTTATTTTGATTTTACACATGCAGTTCTAATGTTTTCATCGTGACAGAGACACAAGGGTCATGCCCGAGCAGCACGCAGACCCACCCATTGCAGCCTGCTGCTCCAATTACCCAACATGCTAACAGCCAGCTAACTCTCCCAGCTGTGGATTACAAAGTTCATAGACCAGAATGCAAAGAAAGCGCATGATGGGAACCAGCGAGTTTGCTGAATGGATTTATTGGTCATTTCTGAGCAAGGGTTACAGATACTGGTCAGTGATCGGTTCTGGCACTCCATTCGGCTTGTGATTTCAGGCCTTACCAAATGGCAGGGCTGGCACCCTTGGATATTATTTACTAAGTCAAGGAAATCTACGTGGTCTCCTTGTCAAGAAGGTAAATATTGTGCTGCCTTTGGAGCCTAATTAGAAGAAGAACGTAATAGGTCATGAAAAAAATCGCATGCAGTCGCGCTGCGCTGAGTGATTAGCTACGGACGAATCCAGCCTAATGTTCCAAGTGACAGTGACATTTTTCAAGAGCTGTTTTGGACGAGTGCTTCAGACAGGTGACAAGACATCTTCTTAATCAGACGGCAACCTTTCATTTTCCATGGCCAAGTGAGGACCACAGGCTAAAAAGGCCTGGGAGAAAATCCATCACGCTGCATGCAGATGCAAAGCGGCACATGAACATGCATTGACAGAGCAAGGCTCTGCCCTGTCCATCAACGTGATGGATACGCTCCCCTCTGAAATCCTGACGTATGTTTCATATGCCACCCGGTGCAGAAGTCGCAGGTTTTGCTGTGCAGTTCATTGTATTAAGAAGACCTGCAGCAACCTACGTTGCAAAAAAAACCCCTCCATGCCCCCATATCTTGACACAGGCTGGGTGCTGGGGGGCCAGTGTGGTCACTTCAAATTGGAGCCTGTGCTTCCTACATAACCCCAATCCTCCAGGGGGGTCGTAGCACTCTGCTGCTGTCTGAACCCTGGGCTCGGGTTGTTCTTCAGCAGGGAGGTGACGCATGGGCTGCAGGAGAAAATCAGTGCTAAAATCTCATCGTAGGGTTTTCCCAGGAATTAGTTATTCCAACCCAGGCCAGTCTGAAAGGAGCTCAGCATAATTAAGCCATAAGCGATGCTGGGCGCTGCATTTCCAGGGGATTATTCTGCACCCTGGATAGCGCTGCCAGGCATGGCGTCAGAGGGCGAGCAGCCGCGCCCATCAGAGCAGGTCACCCTGAAATGCACAGCCTGCCTTTTGCCGTCATTGGAACACCAGCAGGCAGCAACCACCCTTTCTAGTTCGGGGTCTGGGGACATTGACTAAAAGCCATCCCACAAACACGGGACACAGCTCCTGTGTCCAACCCCATGGCTGGGGAGAGCCAACTTCTGTCAGTTTCCAGGCATTGGTGCCTCGACGGGCAGCCCCCTCAAGCCTAGGACCATGGTCCAGACGGGGACGGAGGCACGGAGGGGTCAGTGCCTTGCCCATGGTCACTCAGGAAGTCTATGGTGGAGCAGGTCAAGCCCTAGCCACCAGCCTGTCCTTCCTCTCACAGGACAGATGTCAGACTACCATAATCCCAGGCGCCAGGTGCATTGTGGGACTGCCCCAGACAAGAGCCTTTCTTGCTGCAGCTACTGCACAGTCTGGCATGTGTTACTGCTGTTGTAACAAAGGGGCTTCCTGCAGCATGGCCTCTCTGCCACTTCTGGGCCCCCTGCAGATATCCCGGCTCTCTGCTCCCACCCTGCCCCCTTGCTCCTCTCACGCCTCTTTGTCTGCCTCTTTCCCTCCCAACCTCGGCCCCACGCCCTTCCCCTCCGCCAACATCTCTCCCAGCCCCTCTTCCCCGCTGCCTCTCCCGCTCCTCCAGATGTTCCTCCCCTCACCACTCAGGTTCTGCTCCAAGCAGCCTCGTTCCCATCTCTAGACGGGCTCCTCCGTCCTGTCACTGACACCTGGTCCTCGCCGCTCCTCTGCAGGCCCTGTTCCTCCTGCCTCGGGCCCACCCAGGCGGTTTGAGCTCACCCTCCCCGTTCTGCCTACATCTCTGGCCTTCCTCTCTTGGTTCCTCCTGAGCTGCTCGTTGTGCGGCCACATCTCCCTCTATGTCTCCAGTGCTCAGTCTCCCGCCAGTCCTTTCTGAAAGCCCACCCCTTGGGTACAGCCCCAGAAAGTCAATCTGCCCAGAAACATCCACCCTGCTTCACCATGGAGCTGCCCGGACTCTGCTCCGTGTGTCTCACTTAGACAGTGATCCCTGGCACGTGGGCCTTGGCTCCTATACCGCACAGAGCCTGGGGGGCGGTCTGTAAATAGCACAACGGTACCAAGATGACGTTCTCTTGGTATTTTAAAAAATACGCAGCGACACCAGTTCTCCATTCCAGTGAGGGTATGCAAAGGGCTGGCCCTTCCCTGGCTAAGAGTCCCTGGCCCTTTGATTACCCTTTGTTAGAAGCCCGGGTTATGGCCATTTATCAGGCTCATTTGGCCCGAGCCATTTGACAGAGTAGCTTTTGGTCGAGTTAATCCTGCCTGTAAGTCGGTGGTGTCGACTGTGGCTATGTCTACACCTCCACTTAGGTCAGTCTGGGGTGTGAATAAACCACCCCGCTGTGTGATGTAAGTTACACCGCCGGCGTGGACGGTGCTGTGTTGGAGCTGGAGTAATTACGCCGACAGAGAGCTCTCTCCCGTCGGCGTAGAGCAGCTCCGTTAGAGAGCTTACAGCGGTGGAGCTGTAGCCAGGACCTGTGAGGTAGCTCGCTGTACTTGCTATCCCTTCTACGGCTGCCATGTACAACATGTCATCCTGCTAATAGTCTCAGACGTGGTCAGTTCACAGTCCTTGCCCAAGACTCCCTGATTTAGAGCGCTAAGGAGAGCTCTGTGAACATGGGACCCTATACGGTAGGTACTGCAGGCATGTCGTTTAGGTCATAGAACATCAAGTGACATGTGACTGAACCCCACTGACCGTTCACACGCTCTCTCGTTAGCATAGCTTCACATTACATTTCTGCTTCTGTTCTCCTACAGCCACCCAACAAACTTCATGCCTGAAAATAAAATCTCTCTCAGCAACTCCACGGCTGAAACAGCCTGACGTATTCCAAATGAGCCGCAGCAAAGGATCACAGGACAAGAGAGACACACACAAAATATCAAGAAAGAGCACAAACAAGTGTTGAAAGTGGCTTACTGTATAAGGAACACATACCACCACACAACACAGATTTCTCTCAGATGGGAGGGTCCTTCTGACTTCATCACATGCTACTTAATTGTATCTTTAGATCGCCACAGAACAATGGCTTTGATCAGTTCTTAAGTGCTGGGTGTGATCATTCCTCATCCACCCTGGGGGGGCGGGGCAGTGTCATGATAAAGGGAGCTGTAAATGCCTTTGCTTTGCCCTTCCTGCTGGAAGGGTGCCCTGGGAAGGGCGAATATTGAGATAGGAGAAGAGATCACACGTGGGCTGAGTGGGTCTGTTTCAGACACAGGTGTCTTAGAATTCTTCTCATGCTCTGCAACTTCTGGGACACAGAAGGACCAGCATTCTGTTCTCGTGCTTGTGGGAAAGGGACTCATTTGGACACAAGATACGTCAAACCCACCACTGCGGCTGTGTCCTGGCTGCCAAAGTGCTTTTCTACATTGAGGTAGCTATTGTGACGGAGGATTCCAGTGGAGACAAAACATGGGTCATTTTTTCCTTGATGGAGTTAGTTGAGGTCAACCCACTATCCCTTGCCTGGGGCTAACCTCAGCTATCTATATCAAGGGAAAAACTACAGCACCTTGTCTCTGATTCTGCATGGATTCTGCATGGATATGACTATCACAATGTAAAACAAGCCTTTTTGTTGTTGTTTTTTGCAGTCCAGACACAGCCTGCTGCTCTGTAGTTACGCATTAAGAAGAAATAGCCCAGGCAGCAAAGATGCCAGGTTCTTCTTCCCGTGTCACTAATGCGCTTCAACCCTGCTCTGCAGAGATCACCACTGGAGTCTCACCTGCTCTGGCAATTCTTGGGTAGCGGTACTGGGGTTCACTCTCCTTGTGGCTGGGTCTGGGGAGCAGCTCTTGCCCGGACTGCCGTCCCTTTCCAGCAGTTGCTCGGAACGTGGCCCTTCTCTCTCCCTCTTTGGGACTCAGCCCTCCAGTCAGGCCATTATTTCGACATCCCCGTCCAGGGGGTCACAGACCCGCTAGACAAGCTGTCCATATGCTGGGTCAGGCAGTCTTCCAGTCCGAGCCCAGGTCCAGTGCCTCTTTCCCAAGCCCATCCCTACTCTGGGTTCCAGCCAGGGACCCTATGCCTAGCAACCACAGTGTGCTCAGTCTCAGACCCTGTGGCTGTCTCACTGGGCTCAGTCCTACCTCACTTCTCTATGGCCTGGCCCACCGCTGGCTTTACCAGCCCGAGCTTTCTCCACTCCCAGTGGCTACTCCCCACACTTGGCCTTGTGCCAGACTCTGTAGTCCAGTCTGGATGCCAGGTTTACTCCGCCCCTGGAACGCCTCCTTGTCCTTAGCCAACTCCCTTTCTCTCCAGGGAAGTGCTCCTCCCTGCAGCCCCTTCCTGCTCTCAACTGCCTGGCTTTAGACAAGCCCAGCCTGCCCCTGCCCAGCTGGGCTTCATCTGCAGTTAGACTTTACCCCACCCGGGCTCTCCTCCGGGCGCAGCCTATAAGGTTAATTGGTGCTTTTTAACCTGCTCAGGCCTCCTTTGGGGTGAACACTCCATCACAGTAGCCTTCCATTGGTGGGCCAATCGTGGGGCTGCTCATGGGCACCAGCAATGGCCAGGATACACCTGCTGGGATTTTTACTGACCTGTTGTCTCGACCCGACTGAAGCAGAAAACACCAATGTAGGTCCAGACAGCTCACTAGCACCCATGTCAGCTGCTGATCTACACTATCATTGGTGGGAGCTGCCAGCATAGATGCAGTCTGAGGCTGAAAGGCCAGGCCAGGCTTCACCGCTCATTCTGTCATGGGCCTTGCTTTCAATGGGCCTCCTCAACGTGGAGCTGGTAGAATCCAGCCAATGGTGTTCATTTAGGGTGGGGCTTTATGTGACATGGGCAGTTACAGGGTTTAGAGACCACCCTTAGCTTCACATAGTCCAACCAGCAGCTGTTAGATGGTAACAACTTTCAGCCACCCTTGACTTGCCCCAGTAGCCATGCAGTGAAAGGGGCTATAGTCCAGTACCAATTCTCTGAGCCATGCAGTGCTAGAGAAAGCACGTAGCCAATGGAGAGTAGGCCCTATTTATGCCGTCCCAGCCCCATACGTTTGAACACCCATTGCTAGGCAACTGCGCGGGGAGGGATAGCTCAGTGGTTTGAGCACTGGCCTGCTAAACCGAGGGTTGTGAGTTCAGTCCTTGTGGGGGCTATTTAGAGATCTAAATCTGTATGGGGATTGGTCCTGCTTTGAGCAGGGGGTTGGACTAGATGACCTCCTGAGGTCCCTTCCAACCCTGGTATTCTATGATTATCTATGACCGTAACCACACAGGCCAGGATTTTCCCAGCTACAAAATTTACAGACATAAAACCAAAATTGGACAAAGTGTCACAGAGCAGGGCCAGAGGCTCAGCTGGTGTAAATTGGTGTGGTGCCATTGACCTCACCTGTGTTACAGTGACTTACACCAGCTGGGGATCTGAGTCCTGCTGTTTGTCCCATGCTTCCATGGGCTTTAAATTCAGATCCAGGTACACCCACTGCTACCTATTACACCTGTTCTACTGAACCTGAGAGCCTAGAAGAGGCTGACCGCCAGCAGGTTTCAGAGGGGGAGCCGTGTTAGTCTGTCTCAGTAAAAACAACGAGGCGTCCTTGCGGCACCTTAGAGACTCCTCGTTGTTTTGACTGCCGACAGTTATTTGCCGTCGGCTGATGTACGTTCCCCGGGTGGTAGAAAAATGCATAATTTAAAAAAATGTCATTAGAAAATAAACAGCCCACTTTAGAAATAAGACAGCTTCTAGGAACTGCAAGTAGCTCTGTGGAATTGCAGCGCCTCTGAGGATTCCCAGCATGACGTCAGATAAGGTAGCTCCATGGTGTATCTGAATTAGGGGGTAACATTTCACCATGGAGTTCTGATCAGACACGGTACCTAGGTTTTGAGTTTATAATATCATCAGAACCAGTGCTATAGTGTATCAACAAGGGGTAGGAGGCCTGTTATTCTGGGTAGGGGCCCATCACAGGGTATCGTGTACACAATAAAGTTGGCTAGTTCCTCCCCTGCCCTGACCCAGCCAATGGAGCTGCGCCTGCGGGCGGGGCAGCACGCAGACCCCTCTGGCCGCCCGTCAGGCTAGGAGCTGGACATGCCGGCTGCTTCCTGACCTGGGAGCCATGTGGCGGCTAGCAGCAGGGAGCCTGCCCGCCCCGCCCCACGGCGCCGCCGCTGCCGCCAACCGGACAGTCAACGGCCCGGTCAGCGGTGCTGACCGGAGCCACCAGTGCTGACCGGAGCCACCAGGATCCCTTTTTGACTGGGTGTTCTGGTCCAAAACCGGACACCTGGTCACCCTACCTGGTCTACTCTGGGGATTATTGTTACGTGTAGCACCTGGAGGACCCAGCTGAGATCAGGGCCTGGGGTGGGGTGTCCACCCCACACAAGGCCTGACGGGGTTAAGGTATCGAGGTGGGCCAGTTAATTGCCCAGGCTGCGCCTGGAGGAGGAGCCAGGGAGTAGGGATTAATTAGAGAGAAGGCTCAGCTGGGCAGGAAGAGGAGGGGGCTGAGAGTAGTTGGGGGCTGCAGGGAAGGAGTCTGCAGTCACTCCCTGGGAAAAGCGAGGTGTGTGGTTGGCAAACCCAGAAAGAGGGGAGAGCCAGAAAGGCTCAGGGGAGAAGCAACAAGGCATAGAAGAGGGTGGACCTTAGCTGCTGAAGAGAGGCCCCTGAGCTGGAACCCAGAGTAGAGGGCGGGCCAGGGTTCCCTGACCAGCCACTGGGGACTGGCACAGACCAGGCAATGGAGAACGGCCTGCCTGGGACAGTCTGCCCCCAAAGACTGGAAAGGGAGGACCATAGTGCCCTGGCGAAGGGCCTCGTCACGAAGAGGAAGCTGCAGCTCCTGGAGCGAGAGGGGCCGCAGGGTGAGAGAGGATGACCGGCGGAGAGACCGCCAGAGGAGGGCGCAGCCCCTGGAAGGAGCTAATCCCCACAGCGGCCAGGAGAGGGCGCCCCTAGAGGTGAGTGAACCCCGTGACCGGTCCCCATTGACCAAGTCCCTGCCCCGACACACAGCGAGACAGGCCCTGCCCCAAGGAGCGTCTAGTGAAAGCAGCTGAAGCAGACAAAGCGTGGGAGGGGACAGTGAGGCATAGAGAGGGGGGCAGTGACCCTGCAGGTCAGTGCACAGCTGGGAACAGGCCACTGGTCCCCTGACTCCTGCCCCAGTGCCCTAGCCACTAGACCATGCTGCCTCAGGGAGGAGCTTTGCTGGGGCACATGGAAATTTTGCCTGTCCACCTGCCCTAGTGCAGCTACTCCCTGGACTGGCCACTGGGGGCTGGTACCAGCATAGGCGAGGCCTAAGGCATTCGTTCTTGGCTGTGTGTCGTGGTCACAGACATTAGGCACCATGCTAGGGAAGCCCCTTTAGATACAAGATGTGGGTGGGGGGGGGTGTCACCCTGACCTCAGCCAGCCTCTCAGCCGATCTGTCCCAAGCTCCCACTTTGCAGTGAAACCCAAAACCCGGCATGGTGCCATTGGGGTCAGCTTCACGGCAGAATGCTCCCTGTGCCCTGGAGGGGAGACACCCTCCGCCCATCTGCCACCCAGCCGTGGAGAGCAGCAGCTCGTGTGTCATCTGCACAGGGACTGTACTGCTGGAGAATGAAGTGCCGCCCCTATCCTGGGTGTTCTGGGGAGACAAGACGAAGGGCGCAGCACGTAATGGGGTGCTGTGAGAAAGATGGGTGTGTGTGTGTGCATTTTCTGGGTTCGACTCTGCAATAAATGAGTAAAAGGGCTGCATTCAATTCCCGAGATGTAGATCTGCACACGGAGGTGAACAGGTCGAACTAAAGGGCTCGTGTGAAAATGGTGCAACTTGTGTATGAACGGTAACACACGGACGCTGGGTTAAACCTGGCTGGTATCAGTTGAGCCTGCACCTGCAACTTCCTCTTCTGTGTCTGGGGGAGAGGCGTGGCCTTGGCTGAGAACTTGGACTCCCGGCTTTTAAGCCCCTGGAGGCTTCGACCATTGAAATATTTAAGCGTGTGGTTAATTTTAAGCACGCACGTAGCCCCATTGACGTCAATGGGACAATAGTCTGCAGAAGAGAAGAATGAGGGGGGATTTGATAGCTGCTTTCAACTGCCTGAAAGGGGTTCCAAAGAGGATGGATCTAGACTGTTCTCAGTGGTACCAGATGACAGAACAAGGAGTAATGGTCTCAAGTTGCAGTGGGGGGAGGTTTAGGTTGGATATTAGGAAAAACTTTTTCACTAGGAGGGTGGTGAAGCACTGGAATGGGTTACCTAGGGAGGTGGTGGAATCTCCTTCCTTAGAGGTTTTTAAGGCCTGGCTTGCAAAAGCCCTGGCTGGGATGATTTAGTTGGGATTAGGTCCTGCTTTGAGCAGGGGGTGGGACTAGATGACCTCCTGAGGTCCCTTCCAACCCTAATCTTCTATGATTCTATGATTCTATGAATATACCTGCTTAGGTGCTTTGCTGGATAGAGGCCTTGATGAAGAGGCCGACAGTAGCTGTCAGTGTTGCTTTTTGTTTGTTTGTTTGTTTTTTCATTTTGCAAATCCAGCAGAACACCTGGCTTTCCCCTGGCTGCAGCTTTCCCGCACTGCTCTGGCCATTACAGGGCATCTTTCTAAAATCAATGTTCAGGCTCATATGATAGCAGAATCTCCAGCAGCCCCCCATCCTGGCTGCGCTATTGGAATAGATCCAATAAAAATACACCAAGGGGTCACATCGCCGCGTGAGCTGCCTTTCCAGGAGAGATGGCAACGCTCTGGTGTGTCCCAAAGGGTAGGACAAGATCTACACGGATACAGGCAGCTCTGTCTATCCCCTGCACACACCCAGTGTGGGAATCAGCAAAGACAAATGGGCAGCGCTGAGCTAACTGTGGCCCTGCGTCAGTCATTTACTAACGGTGGTTGTCGACCCTGCCACTACCTCTCTCCCTTTCCTAGGCCTTCGCGCCCCTGAAATGCAGAGGGGAGGCTGGGGGAGCTTGTTCTTCAGTGGCTGAAGCAGCACGTGGGCCATTTTGCTGGCACATCACAGCTGCCTGAACCTGTCTCATCAATAATTCCGGGATGGGCGGATGGGCCGGGTGACCTTTGCGAGATGAAAGAAACCTAACGGAGCAGGGATGTGCAGGCCGAGAAGGAGCCGGGGTTTGTAGGGTTGGGTTAGTAAAGCCGGACTCGCTCTGAGCCGCAAAGAAAGAACACGGCTGGGGTGATGAGGCAATAAGGGGCTACGCAGCTTGTGGCTGGGTTCAAACCATGCGCGCACGCGACGTAGGGGTAGCGCATCGCTCCGGGGAGTCGCACGAGTGTCGCTCTGCCAGACAGATGCCACATGCCCAGAGCACACTGGCAAGGTGAGGCATGTGCCCCCAGTAGGTACAGGCTGGCATGTGCCCTGTTCTGAGCTGGTAGGGTGCACCGCCTCCTGTGCACAAGGCCTGGATCTCTGGGCACCAGGGCACAGTGAGTGTGCACGGCCCCAGTTCTGAGCTGGTAGGGTGCACCGTCTCCTGTGCACAAGGCCTGGATCTCTTCGCACCAGGGCACAGTGAGTGTGCACGGCCCCAGTTCTGAGCTTGTAGGGTGCACCGTCTCCTGTGCACAAGGCCTGGATCTCTGGGCACCAGGGCACAGTGAGTGTGCACGGCCCCAGTTCTGAGCTGGTAGGGTTCAGCCCCATGAGGTGGGCTTCGGCTTTCTGCCCTGGGCCCCAGCAAGTCTAATGCCGGCCTTGCTTGGCGGCCCCCCTGAAACCTGCTCGCGGCCCCCCAGTTGAGAACCGCTGCTATATTCCATAGCTAAGTATTATGTTAAAGGAGCATTCGGGTTACATGGTTAACAGGCAGAGTCAGGGCAGGCCAACAACACCTGTGCGGCCTTCCCCCTATCCGTCCACCTGCCGGCCCACTACCAGACCGGTTTCTGTAGCCTTCCGTCCTCAGCACCCTAGCTCACTCATCACAAGGGCTGAGTTCATCACTAGCTGAGGCCTCCATCCTGCGGTGGGCTCCCTACGGGCAGGCCCCTGTGCCTGCACCAGGCCCCACTGAAATCAGAGGGCTCAAGGCAGGTGATGGGATCCATCCAACCACATGGCGGGATCAGGCCTTAGACTTTTTATACGAGAGCTTTTCCACTTTCCATGGTGTTAAACTAGTCTGGCAAATCATCGTACAAAGACGGGGCGTACATAACAGTTTAAATGTGGGCGTCTCAAAGACACGCATCCTGTAGCTTTGTAATGATTGTTATGAATTAGTTTAAGGGCTGGGTTGGAATCCTGGCCCCGAGGCGGTCAATGGCCAAAATCCCATTGACTACACCAGAGCCAGGATTTCAGTCCGTGTCTGTAAGGAAGTGTTTGCATTACAACTTCTTCACGTTTCTACTGGCAGTTGTAACTGGGTAGCTCTTTAAATCCTTCTCTTGGTGTGGAGTTCCTATCCAGATACTAACTATCTAACTGATAGCAAACAGCTAGTACATCCTTAATGTTATTGATATAATTGTCAAAGGGCACCAAGAAAGGCAATATACAATTTCTTCAGCTAGCAGCTTGCGCCGAGCCATAGGAGTTCCATTTTAAAATACACTATGAGTTAAATATTAATTAGGGGATGCTTTAAAGCCATCATTTAACATTCCAAATAAAATTACAAAAGCACTGAATGTGCACTTAGATTGCTATTAATCTGCTTACATATTTATAATTGTACCTTTGTTTAATTAGGTCATTACTAGCATATACATTATTAATTAGACCATCAATGCTTTTGTAATTTTAAGTCACAATGGGATTATCTCTCACCGTTATTAAACTTTAGTAATTGCCATAGTCAATTAATATTTCATTAACATATAACTGCTCCATAATTCTCAATTAAGCGCTCTTTTTAGGTCCCTTCTTTAAAGCACTTACTGGAAGGAGTTCAGCGTTGTGCCTGGAGTTCTGCTTTCCTGGCCCGAGAGCTTTGTGTCGGGGTTTCCTTTCGAAAAGATAAATGTGTTTCAGACTAGACTGCAGTGGCGTTTTCTTCCTGATGAAGGGCAGGCTGAAGGGTGCAACTCCCCTGGGAGGTTGGAGCAGGTGTCAGAGCCCGGGGACAAGCTTCATCGCTTCATTCAGCACAACTTGAGAGCAGCAAACATTTGTGGCCATTCTCTGGTAAAACAGCTGTTGCAATTTGATCGGCTATGTTTCATTGTCTACCTTTGCTTTATTATTAGTGGGTCACAGATGTCACCAGAACATAATGTTCCTACTGTGCATTAGCTGATCTCTCAAGGAATGAAATGCAGGACAAACATGGTGCTGGAAATTGCTATAACGTGGCAGCCACAGATGCAGTGAGCTGGAGCGGGATTGTTGAGGTCAGCGGGACTGGCCTGGTGGACAGTAAGGATGCATCTCTCAGGACACTAAACAGTGCAACATGAGGAATATAGGTAAATGATGACAGCGAGTCTGCAGGAATCCGATAGATCATTTACGTATCTGAAATCTCCATGTTCACACAAACGTGTGACAGATTTTCCATTGTGTGAAATTCTGTGATTTTTTTAAAAAAAAATTTGTGACTCAAAATTTCCCTTAAAACGACTTTCCAAACCAATGGTCACTTTGGGTCCATGGAAATATTTCATTCCAATTTTGACTTTTTAATATTATATCGAATAAAACAAATGAAACAAAAAGTCATCTCAAAATGGCAAATCTAACCGGTCCACTCTGAAAAAGTGGCCCTGGAATGTTTTGCCCATTACTGGAATGCTTCAGTCCGTTTTGGTATTTTCCTAAATGAAATATTGTTGAATTTGACGCATTTCTGTGAAATATTTCCCTTCGGATGAATCTGAATTTTCGGGTGGAGAAACATGCCACCTGAAGATGGCTGACCCGCTCTCACAGATATGTAGGCACAACAGGTAAACTTTATTTCAAACCACCTTGATATTTGTTTTACCTAACCTCAGTCCTGCACACACAACCGCAACTGCTTGTCTGTACACGGGGGAGTAGCCCGCGGAGTGCAAGGTGACTGCTTGCAGACATGAAGCAAAGGGTGGGCCTCTTTGCAGCAGGAGGGACTAAACATTTACTGGGCCTGGGCTTGGTCCTGTCAGCTGCTGAGTGCCGGCAGTTCCCGTCGAGCAGGATGGGAGCTGAGGGGCTCAGCACGCAGCCTTAGCCACGAAATGGGCACGTTCACTCAGCCAGCAAAAACTGTCACCTTCTGCCAGTCACTAGCTGAGCCAGGCTAAATGGTATCCAGGGATCCTTCTAAGGCATACGGTGAATGGCTGGAGCCCCAACCCAAATCCTTCTCCCTCCTCCCAGGTCACGCTGTGGGAACAGGAGCATTGTGGGTGTTTCTTATCCGTTTTGGGGTGTGTGTGTGTGTGTGGGGGGGGGCTTTGGGAACATGAAGCCACAAAACACCTTTGATTTGGGAAAAACACACTAGCAAGCTATTTGCATCATAATAAAATTAGTGAAACCCAAAGGCTGCCTCGGGGCCCAGCTGCCCCCTCAGCCCTATGGGTAAACGACCCGGCATGTTGGGTCCAGGGAGCCCTCAGTCACATGGCAATCTCCACCCACCCGGAGTCTCACTGACAAAGACCCAGGGGTGGCGAAGTGGTGTCAGGCAGTGTCTCTCCACCGTGCCTGCTCCAGTCCCGTCTGCAGCACCGCCCGTGATAGTCGGCCTGGTTTCATGAAATCGGCTCTGCCAGCCCAGCTGTGCCCAATCCGCTCAGTCCCGCAGAGTCAGCACTGCCACCAGTCCAGTTTGACACAGGGCTCATAATCTCCACATGGGAAACCAAAGCCGAGCAGAACCCTCGATTGGACTAGGCTTCCCTGCTGCAATTGGGTTCACTACCTAGAGTCCAGATCCCTCCCTGTCAGCTCCGGGTGATCCATTTCCCCCAGGCTGTACCTTTGACAATGTCCACCATATAGTATCATTTCCATCAACAGAGAACACACAAACCTCAACCTGCACACCCTACCTCACTGGACAGAAATGCACTGGGGCAGGAGGATGGTGGATTCCAGCTGGGAGTAGCTTCCTCCTATGCGGGGAGCAGAGAGCTTTTCGGCCTTGTAAACATTCTGGCTCTGGGGCTAACATGTCGAACGGCTGTTTCGTTCGGGAATACAGTGATGGATGGGAGACAGTCCAGTGCAGGTGAACTTGGGCAAACCGATGACAACGTCTCAGGATTAGCTGCTAGATCAGATCATATAACATGAGACCAGTGAAGCGAGCTCAGCCTTGTACCCAGCTGCAGGGGTGGAGCATTTAATCTTCAGTGGGGCACCTAACACCTGGGGTCCCCACTTGCCCAAGACATTTCACTTACAGACGATGAAAAACTAGCAAACCAGTAAGGTGCAAATCAAGAACTGAAAAGTTAAATACATTTCAAAGGGGGGAATAAGCTTGAAAAGGAAAGATTCCCCCCCCCCCAGTCCTCCTTTGAACTCCCCCTCGCCCCCAGTCAGCCAATCAGTGGAGGAGAGCCAGGGGACGGTGAGGAAAGGCAGACGCCCCATTCTCAGCTCACACCAGACAGCAAGTGTGAAAAATCGGGACAGGGGGTGGGGGGGGTAATAGGAGCCTATATAAGAAAAAGACCCAAAAATCAGGACTGCCCCTATAAAATCGGGACATCTGGTCACCCTACACTGGTGTGGAAACTATTGACACCGTTGTGTTTGCCGGGGCCAGGCTGCCACCAGCAGCTTCCAATGGCCTTGCTTTCGTTGGGCGGTGCACCCCCCAGACGAGGCCTGGAGGAGCCAGGTGGGAAGTACCGAGGGCCGTCACTCTGAAGCCGGAAGAGCGTTTTGCAGGAAGCAGGGGCAAGAGGACTGCGAGGCACTAGGGGATTTTTCCACGGCACTCTGGGGCCTGGGCAGTTCAGCAGCTTTCAAAGGGGCAGAGCCACAGGGTTTGACCCAAGCTCCTGGACCCGGCTGTGCTGCAAGGCCTGGGACTGACGTTAGGCACATGTGGCTCCAGGCTGCAGCGCCAAGCACAGAGCGACCCCCTGCTGCCTAGGGCCTCTGGGTGCTACTGTAATGTAATAATGAGACTGGTAAGGAGCCACGTTTCGGGGTGCTCGTGTGAAGCGAATCCACCATCGGAGGTCAGGGAGCCCCTGGTTCTGCACTTGCTCTAGAAACCACTGGGGGTGCGAACGTGGAGCCCCTTGGCCCAGGGCGGCGAGTTCAGGCCTGCACGTGGCCTGGCCACTGCCCCGGTGCCGCTGATCTCTTGCTGGCAGTGGAAGGGAGCCAGGGGCGCACGGTGATTGTATTAGCTCTGGCAGCTGCCTTCGCCAGCCGTGACTGCGAGGCGCTGCTCACACGGCCCGGCTCTTACCAGGGCTGGAGCGAGCTGTTCTGTGAGGGCTCGGCTCGGCTCCGTTCTGGCTGAGCGCGCGCAGGGTGGGGTGGGGTGGGGTGGCTGCCTGCAGGGGCGCTGCGGGGCTGTACTCAGCTCCCCCCGGGTACCGCGGGGAGCAGAGCGAGGCGAGACGTCTGGCAATGGCGCAGCGTGCGGAGGACACGCTGCAGCTCCCCAGACACAAGCAGCTCGCTCCATGCCCGGCTGCCTCCGGCGCTGGCTGAGACGTGGGCCCATCACCGGTTATGCTGGTGAGATGGAACCCGCTGAGCAGTGCAGAGCAATGGGACCGGCGGTTGCTCACTGTTTATTAGCCAGGCTCGCACCCTTGGGGGTCCTGCTGGGTCGGCAGCTGCTCCTGGTGACCAGCCTTTCCATCCGTCCTGCGACTCCTGCCTGGCCAGGACGCTGCCGCCGGGATCCACGCTGTCCCGCCCAGGTAGTGCCCTCTCTGCTAGAGCTGCCCCTCTGCAGTGTCCCCTGGCTGAGCGGGGTCCTCCTAGCGAGTACATGACACCAGGGCTCCAGGCCTGCCCCTGACGCTGGCTGCTGTGTAAGCTGTTGATTTTAACGGGTTTGTAAATAGGACCTGCACCTCAGCCTGATCTGCCGTGTGTGTGTGTGTGTGTGTGTCTTTCGTGTCTGTGCGCCTTTGTGTTTGCAACTATGTGGGTCAGCGTGCATCTCCGCACGTGTGTGTGTGTGCCTTTACAGGTGTGCGTGGCTGTGCACCATTGTGTTTGCAGCTATAGAAACATAGGACTCGAAGGGAGCTCGAGAGGTCGTCTAGTCCAGTCCCCTGCACTCAAGGCAGGACTAAGTATTATCTAGACCATCCCTGACACGCGTTTGTCCAACCGGCTCTTAAAAATCCCCAGTGATGGAGATTCCCCCCCCCCCCCCCCCCGGCAATTTATTCCAGTGCTTAACCATTCCGACAGTTAGGAAGTTTTTCCTAATGTCCAACCTAAACCTCCCTTGCTGTAATTTAAGCCCATTGCTTCTTGTCCTATCCTCAGAGGTTAAGAAGAGCAATTTTTGTCCCTCCTCCTTGTAACAACCTTTTACATACTTGAAAACTGTTATCATGTCCCCTCTCACTCTTCTCCAGACTAAACAAACCCAATTTTTTCAATCTTCCCTCATAGGCCATGTTTTCTAGCCCTTTAATCATTTTTGTTGCTCTTCTCTGGACTTTCTCCAATTTGTCCACATCTTTCCTGAAATGTGGTGCCCAGAACTGGACACAATACTCCACTTGAGACCTAATCAGCGCGGAGTAGAGCGGAAGAATTACTTCTCATGTCTTGCTTACAACACACCTGCTAATACATCCCAGAATGATGTTTGTGTGTCTGCGTGTCTCTCCACCAGGACCGGAACTGAGACCAGCAAGGCAAAGCGCCAAGGCCATCAAACAGACATCAGATTGTCAAGGCTACTAACCTGCAGTGACCTGGCTCTATATAAGGTACCATTCCCAGACACCTGAGTCAAACGGTCCTTCCAAACAGCAGCTTCTCAAAACCCACCGAGTGCCTGGAGACAGGGAGTATAAACAAAAATCTGAGTCAGGTGCAACCTGCTCCAGTAGACCCAAATGAAGTGCTAGCATTACAGCTGTGCAGAAAGAACAGGAGTACCTGTGGCACCTTAGAGACTAACAAATTTATTTGAGCATAAGCTTTCGTGGGCTACAGCCCACTTCATCAGATGCATAGAATGGAACATATAGTAAGGAGATATATATACATACAGAGAACATGAAAAGGTGGGGGTTGCCCTACCCACTCTAAGAGGCTAATTAATTAAGAATTTGGCTTTGTTCTGAATTGGAACAAAACCTGAATGTTTAGAAATTCTCTGCCAAGGAAAATCCCTCACAAGAAGTTCTCCGGGTTATTTAGATTAAAAAAAAAAAAGTATTATATTATAATATGATGATAGATAATATACACAATAAAAAATTAAACAAAAACATCATTTTAAAATGAAAAATCGAAACGTTTTGTTCTGAAAATGTCAAACCAGGATGTTTTGACATTGTCAGAACTTTTATTCCCTAGTTTCCTTCCAAAACAAAATTCCGTTGAAATCAGCCTGATTTCACAACGAGTTTTTATTTTGACAGAACGACATAGTCTGATGGAACGTGGTTACGTCCAAATTTCTCCAGGCCGCTCTCACTAGCAGCTTGGATAGCACTTCTAATTCGCAGGAGCCTTTAGCTAAGACATGTGTGTCCTTCCACTTCTGTACCTATGATTCCTGGTCTCCCTCTCCTCCTGACAATGCAAAACCTTTCCATTGAATACCGCCATTATCAACACACGGGCTGATCAGTGCACTCTAATTCTCACAGTCAGCATCGACCACAAGGCCTTAGCATTGCAAGACTGCAGCTCGCTTACCTTGGGCAGTGATCTCCTCTGACCTCTGAAACTAAGCACACTGGTGATCAGAAGCATCCAAAGAAAAGCTGCAGGAAAAGGTATTGACGGCACATTTCTCTCTGACTCAGCCTCACCGTTCATTGTTTATGTAGCATCACACGTTGCTGTCATTATGCTATGTTAAGCAAGTAACAGAGTCCCTCCCCTGGAGGGTTCACAACAT
Source organism: Platysternon megacephalum (assembly GCA_003942145.1). Classification (NCBI taxonomy): domain Eukaryota; kingdom Metazoa; phylum Chordata; order Testudines; family Platysternidae; genus Platysternon; species Platysternon megacephalum. Next base: position 5,664,479 of record QXTE01000072.1, read on the forward strand.
GAAGCCGTGACAATGCAACACAAACAGAACCTGTCTGCAGATGGCAGGCGCCATGGGAGAGGATGGAAAGGGACTGATCTAGGTTATTGGGAGACTGTCCCAGCTGTATAGGGCAGTACAGACTTGGCCTCTCTAGCCGGATCAAGCCTTGCAAAAGGATGTACAAAACTGGGCATCAGCAACAGAGATGGGATGGTGGGTTTGGAGCAGGAGGAGCTCCGGGGGAGATGGGTGCAGAGCTCATGGCTGAGTGAAGTGATGCATGGCCGTGATGATGTGGGTGGGGGTGGGGGGGGGTTCTGTAGCAGCAGCGGAAGCCAAGAGGAGGGATTTAAGGAGTGGGGAGAGTTGGTCAGAATGGGAGGAGTGTTTGGGGTCATAGAATCATAGAATCATAGAATATCAGGGTTGGAAGGGACCTCAGGAGGTCATCTAGTCCAACCCCCTGCTCAGAGCAGGACCTAATCCCAACTAAATCATCCCAGCCAGGGCTTTGTCAAGCCTGACCTTAAAAACCTCTAAGGATGGAGATTCCACCACCTCCCTAGGTAACCCATTCCAGTGCTTCACCACCCTCCTAGTGAAAAAGTTTTTCCTAATATCCAATCTAAACCTCCCCCACTGTCTTCAGGCTGGATCCACAAAGAGAGCGAAACATTGCAAAGCCCAGATCTTTGGTCTGTCTGTTCTTCCTCAGCTCAGCTCAGCTCAGAGCCCTGAACTTCTCAGCGCAGCTTTCAGCCACAGGGGCAGAAGTCCTATTCCCCATCAATTACCATAGCAAGAGTAGTCAGAGTTCCAGGAAAGCAGCGTCACGTGCCAGCAGCAGCGGTAATGCCACTGGAAAGGTGTGAGAGGGGAGCAGGGTAGGGGAGGAGGAAGAGGAGTTTTTACCCCTTGTTTGCTAGGGCACCAATTAGCCTGGCAACTCATTCTGCTCACTCTGGCATCTCAGGCTAGGAAGAGCAAGAGTAAAGACATGAGAGGCCCCAGGGTCCCTGTGCTGCGGTGAGGTGGGTTGGACATCCCCAGTGCAGGGAGGAAGGGCAGGAGATAACATTAACTACTTCTCCCTGTACAAGGGCTGTGGCCACTCAGTGGAGCATCCACACTCGAAAACGTTGCAACATTCCCCTCTTAACCAATCAGTCGGGCATTATTCACTCACTAATCCAGCCCTAATGTGACAGACTAGAACAACGTATAAGAGTGTGGGTCCCAGCCGACAATGCCCAAAGACCAGGAGATAAAGCTGAACCGACGGTGTAACGGTCAGGGCATGGCGTTGTTACTAAAAGATTGATCTCATGCACAGTTTAAGCAAGGATACAGGTGGGTTAAAGAGGCACTGTAAGTGCATATAAGGGTCTATACTTTGTCAAAATGCACAACTAATGCTGGGGATCAGCGGGCTCTGAGAGCCACACTAGGGTAGTGAAACAATCATAGAAATGTAGGGCTGGAAGGTGCCTCGAGAGGTCATCAGGTCCAGCCCCCCGAGCTCAGGCAGGAGATCATCCCTGACAGTGTTTGTCTAATCTGTTCTTAAAACCCTCCAGTGATGGGGGTTTGTAGTGGGGCGGCTGCCCATTCCTGGAGAACAGGGGTTAAAAGCAGCCAGGCTAGGCTGATTGAGCTGCTCACAGCTGTGGCTGCTTCCCCAGTCAGGGCCCAGTTGCGCCTGATACGAGGACTGGGGGCCAGGAGCTGGAGGAGTCTCACTCTAGCCCTGGAGTGGGAAGGGCCTAGCTGCCTGGGAGCAGGGTACCTGAAGCTGAGCAGTGCTGGGGAAAAGGGCAAGAGGAGCTGGGGAGCGCCAGCCTGGTAACCCCCCAGGCTTCAGGCCTTGGTGAAGGCCTAAGAAGGTACTGGGGCTACAGAGGGGCAGCCTGGGGATACGCAATGGCAGCAGGTCCTACCCCCTTGCCAATGCTGTGTGGCCATTACAGACTGCAGTCTGCCCCAGTGAGCGGGGGCTAGATGATGGCTGGCAGTAGCCACTGAGGCAAGGTGGGGATAGAGGGGAGGGATAGACCCAGAGTGTGGGGGTATTGCTGGGGCAGAACCCTGAGGTAAAGGGGCACCCGGGTCCGGGAGGGACACGGGGCCTGAGGCAGGCGAGACCTCGGCCAGCAGAGGGCGCTCCGGAGCGGGAGTTGAGCTAATTGTCAAGACGACCAGCAGGAGGCGCCGCACCGGTGAGTCTTTGCTCTGCTACAGGGTTCCACAGCCTCCCTGAGTGACGGTTCCAGTGCTTCCACGAGCCTTATGCTAGAAAGTTTTTCCTAACACCCAACCTAAATCTCCCTTGCTGGAAACGAAGCTGATTTCCTTCTTGTGCTGCCCTCAGGGCCCATGGAGAACCATTGATCGCCATCCCCTTTATAAAGCCTTTGACATATTTGAAGACTGTTATCAGGTCCCCCATCAGTCGTCTCGTCTCTAGACTAAAAATGCCCAGTTTTTCCATTCCAAGGCTGATACAGCTCACCCATTATTCTATTTGGCCTCTTCATCATCAAACAGAACCAGTAAAACGCAAACTGGCTGGCAGTTAGATCGAAACGAAAATTGGTCATTATTTGAGTGGCAGAATATATAAACTAAACCTAACGCCATCCCAATCAGGACTCAATAATGAATGTCTTTGTATCATTTAATTCAGAGAACTTGCATTACCATTTGCAAATTAGCAAACTATAAGCCCAAATCGGTGGCTTTCTGTCAGCCGATTTACATTATTATGGAGATACTGTCTCATATAATAATCATTCCGTATTGGCCATGTCCAAAATATACATCAGTTATGTGTCATTTGAACAAAACTGTATTGAAAAATGTTCCCGGGGGGGGGTCTTACCTCATGTTTATTACATTAGATATACAATATAGCACTATGCAATGAGGATATCTTTCGTTTTGCATGCAGCATTCTGACGGCTGTAAAAATCAGATTGTGATGAATTGGAAGTCAGCTTTACCAATGTTAATACTGGGATCAAAGACGTGCACAACACCATTCCACTGGGAAAAGTTGGTTATGAAGCAAAAAACACTCAGTGTGGGCCAAATTTCCCTCTCCTTTGCACCAGTGTAATTCTGTAGCAGAACTCTATTGATTTCAACAGAGTTATTAAGTTCCAGATTTCCCCCAGGGTTCCTGAGAGCAGACTATGACCTGTCTTTAAGAATATATACATATATGAGAGGCTTTCCCTACTCCCGGCAGAAGATCACAAAGTGCTTTACAAAGGAGGTCACCAGCATTATCCCCATTTTACAGATGGGAAAACTGAGGGACAGGGAGGTGAAGTGACTTGCCCAAGGTCCCCAGCAGGCCAATGGCAGAGCCAGAATAGAATGCAGGAGCCCTGAGTCCTGGTCCAGGGCTCTATCCACACTGCCTCCTCTTAAGAAGGAGCTTTCCTAAAAGTACCGATGCGAAGCCTTAAAGAAAAGGAAGATTGGACATGATTTGCTCATGAATAACATTAGATCTGATCTTCCTGCTATTGAAGTCAATGGAAGTTTTGCCACTGATTTCAACCCAGCAGGATTGGGCCTTCTGTTAGGCCGGGATGCCTTTGCTTTAACTTTGCTCAGGTTCATTACTAACTCCTATAGCTGTAGTCAATGTAGGGATTTGATCGTTCTCCAACCGAATGGATGATACTTGTCTATGAGCTAATCAAATGTAACAAAGAAAATGAAATCCAAGCCCAAGTCTGGCTATTTTGACTGTGTGGTGAACGTGTTTATGTTCAATATAATGACGAACACGGTACACTTCCCTAATTTCCCATCTCATGCCTCAGAGCTTCCAGGCTTTCAATCTTTTGAAGGTGCCATAATATCCTGCAGTCTCCTTCCGCTACCGCAACAATACATCCTGAACAGGAGCGCAAGAAATACGACCATTTAGCAGAAGGGTTTACACTAGATGATAGATTCCTGTTGTTCCTACAACATCTGAAACAATCAGTTCCTGGAGGTGCCTTTATCCATCTTGCATATAGAAGGTTTTTTTTACTCTACGTGATGCATTGCACACTTCCTTTAGAGCAGCCAGAAAACTGTACAGATATAAGATCTAGGTGTCGGTCCCAAGGCTCTTGCCCATACGTGTTGTGCCTCACATTAAGGAGTGGTGGGATGAATTCTTTTACCTCCATTTCCCATCTCTTCTGCTTTCTCCCTATACCTCCTCATCCTTGTTTCTCTCTCTCCACCATTGACTCCTTCTTAGTATGTACCATATACCCTTTAGGTCAGACGGTTAACAAAAATGTTCACTCATTTTGGGTGCCCTGCTTGGGCCTGGTTTTCAGAAGCGCTTACACTCAGAGACTCATTGCTAACATACCAACACCAAAACCACGTTCAATCGCCTGGTTGGCTAAGGCGGGCGAATTGCTGCAGCTGACGGCTGACCTGGTCAGGCAAGAAGCAGTGTGCATTGGCTTGCTTATTAATCAGGATAAAACCAAGTACCTGGCCATTATCATCAGTCAGCCTCCAACTCCAGGTTACAACCGGCTCAGTATTAACCTCTCTGCACAGGACATCAAGCAGGAGGCACCTGGACAAATGCCTGAGGTTGCTTGAAAGATGTGGACGCTCATATTGCAGCAGCAGCCTCTGTGGGTAATTTGTGGCAGTAAGCTTGCTATGAAGCTGCAGATCTATAGACTGTACAACTCTATTGTACGGACATGAAACCTGGGCACCGAGGAAGGCTGAAGACCGGCGGATGGACGTTTTCAATTCTCATCGTCTTCATCAGCTGCTCCATATTATACATCAGGACAAGCTCAGAAATGAGGGTATTCATAGCCAGAACCACCTCCATCAGCACTGGTTCAGTGGTAGCTGCTTGCTTGGTAAGGACATATTATTAGGTTGGAAGACAAACAAATTCTGAAGTGTGCTTACCTAGGAATGCTGCTACCTGGCCAGTGATCACATGGCCACCAAAAGCTTTAGGGGTGTGATAAGATGGCCAGTGAGGGACATAAACTGAACATCCAGCCGGAACCTTAAGGACCTAGCTAGAGATCAAACTTGATGGTGTTTGATCTGCAAAGAGGCTACGTCCCTTTGGGATTTGTCTTGGTGATGATGATGCTGAAGAAGAATGGGGAACATTATCCATGGGCATCCATTTGCTTCAATCTACATGAGTATGAAAATTCAGCAAGCAAAACCTGTACAAGAGATTCCCCTTATTAGGCAACCTCCTATCTTATGAGACTGCACCAAAGAATCCCCAAATACATAGAGGACAATTCTGTCCCACCTTTTTTAGACCAGCTCCATGGGTCTAAGGCAGCGGTTCTCAAACTGTGGGTTGGGACCCCAAAGTGGGTCACGATCCCCTTTGAATGGGGTTGCCAGGGCTGGCTTAGACTTGCTGGGGCCCAGGGCTAAAGCCAGAGCCTCACTGCCCAGGGCCGAAGCCAAAGCCCGAGGGCTTCAACCCTGGGTGACGGGGCTCAGGTTGCAGGCCTGCTTGAGCTTCAGCTTTGCCCCCCCTGCCCAGAGCGGTGAGGCTCGGCCTTTGGCCCCTCCATCCAGGGCAGTGGGGCTGAGGTGGGCTCAGGCTTTGGTCCCCCCCACCCCCTTCCTGGGGTCGTGTAGTAATTTTTGTTGTCAGAAGGCGGTCGCGGTGCAATGACGTTTGAGAACCCCTGGTCTAAGGAAAGGGAGGCGTGAGAGCAGCAGAATGAGGACGATGGACTTCAAACAAGCACACTTCACCATACTCCAAGAACTAGTAGGTAAGGTCCCATAGGAAGAAAACCTAAGGGAAAAAGGAGTTCGGGAGAGCTGTATGCAGTGTTGTAACTGTGTCAGTACCAGGCTATTAGAGAGACAGGGTGGGTGAGGCAATATCTTTCATTGGACACACTTCTGGTGGGGAGAGAGACAAGCTTTCGAGCCACACAGAGCTTTTCTTTGGGTCACTTCTTGTTCAGGAGCGCTGGCAGTTTCTCAAGGAGACAGTATTAAAGGCACAACTGCAAATTATCCCGATGAGAAGGAAAGCTAGGAAGACGAGCAAGAGGCCAATATGGCTCCATCAGGAGCGCTTTCATAACTTGAAAATTAAAAAGGTACCTACAAAAAGTGCTCTAAGGCATCCTGGCCCTCCCAGTGACCCAGGGCAGGTGGAGAGTCTGGGGCTCCCCACAGCAGCCTGGGCTCCCTGGGCGGCTGTTACCACAGCCTGGCTCCAGCCTCTGGCCTGGCCAGGGGGCAGGGCCTCGGGGGAAGAGGAGGAGCAGGGTCTGGGCCACGGCAGGGCGGGGTGGGGCTCCTGCATGTGTCCCGCTTTTGTCTTTTGAAAAGGTGGTCACCCTAATCGGGGTCCATGCTGTCTGCAGTTCTTCAGCCGGGTGGCAGCGGGCTAGGTTAGCTGCCGCAGCGGGTGGGGTTAACTGCCACGGGGGGGGG